>CM062575.1:10357500-10848786 GCA_031468815.1 Morus bassanus | reverse complement strand
GGCGCTCCGGGGGGGGCCTGGCCAGCCCGGCCGCCTGCCCGCAGCGGGCGGGGGGGGGGGGGGGGGGGGCGGCCGCAGCGCCCCGCACCGCTGCGGGATGCCGCGGGACGGCTCCTATGGCGCCGCCGTGCCGAGCGGGCCGCGGGGTGAACGGCCGCTCACCTCAGCCACCGGGACGGGGCCGCTTTGTGCGAGTCGGGTGCCCCGCGCGTCGGCCGCGGCGGCGGGCAGGCGCCGGGGCCGGCGGCCCGGGGCGGGCTGGGACGGCGCCCGCCCCGCTGCGCCCCGCAGCCGCCGGCCCCGCTCGGCCGCGGCGCTCCCACGCCCCTGCCAGCAGGCGGAGGGAGGGGGGCGGAACGAGACGCGAGCGGAAGGTGCTGACGGCTCCAGGGGCTGAAGTTCACACGTTAGGTAATTTAGAGCGGGTGTAAAAATATCATTTCAATCAGCAGGTTGGGGTTCTTTTCCCCTCCTCTTAGCGAAGCATGCAGTACAGCCTTTCAGGGCAAGGGATCTCGCGTTGGGCTTTCCACGGTGCTACCCAGGACCGTAGCCCTGAGAATCTGCCGTGAAGGAGGGCTTCTTCACCCCAACAGTTTTTAGAGAGATGGTCACAAAGATACCTCCCCTTCTTGCAAGGTCGGTGCACTAGTAATGACTAACAGAGGCCCTTCCCTAAGCAAACAGCACCTCGTTTTCCAGAACCAACCCCTCCGCACTACGCCAAAAGCCTCGGCACCCACATGCCGTCTAGGAGTAAATCCAGTGACGTTAATAAACAGAGCCCAGCTTCAGGTAACGCCTGCCAGTAATTCTGACGGGATGAAAAAAAGTGCGAAAAATTTGCTGGGCATCAAAAATCTGGAGTATGTTTCAGTGCTGGGAGCAGCGATTTGTCCATGGAACACAATTTTGGATTTTTGGAATCCAGAGCACTACATAAATGCCATTTTATTTAATAAAAAACAAGTTTAAAAAACTACCTTAGCAGACAAGCTGCTAAGTGAAAACAGTTGCATTCACTATAGCAGATCATTTGGGTTGGAAGGGACCTCAGGAGCGTATCTAGTCCAATCCCCTACTCACAGCAGGGCTAACCTTGATGTTAGATCAGATTGCTCCTTTATTTTGGCTAATTTACTTTTATATACGTATAAAATTATACACATACTCTATGCTTTATCCCTATAAAACCCAGCGATGATTTCTTCAGTTCATATGTTGGATGACTTTGAAAATAGAATGTGCTGCATAAGTTTATTTACAAACATGAATTGGAAGCGTTATTTCAGAGCAAGTTATTTTTCTCCTTATTCTTTCCAGGTAATTGGAATTTCAAAAATCACAAATGCAAATTTGGGAATCCTAGAAAATGCTCCCTTGAAACCTTTTTAGAGATCCTTAAAAACAACACTGGGATCTTAGAGAAGTTCAATCCATACACCACTCAGAGCTCATAACCATAAACCTTTGCGTTTTCATTATTTTGGGAAAGATAATACTGCTTCAGATAATTAAACATTAATATCCTAACCATCACCTCTAAAGCAGTGAAGGAGTCAGACAAAAAAACATTTCTGTCTTTCAAAACATTATTTAGGTGAGAGCATAAACTAGAGTGAGTTGTGGAGAGAACACGTGGCCTCAGCTTTAACCTCCAAATAATATTTTGAAGGCAAAAATCTAGCCATTGCTTTGCTCATAATATGCTATGCGTTCCATATTGCTAAAAATACGTTAAAAAATCAGGTGTGGAACAAAGGTAAGGGCAAAATTGTCTGCTTTCAGAAAGCAGTGCCATACAACACTCCCTTGCTAATTGACATGCGGCCCAAGTCTAAGCTTTGCTTTCAGAAATGCTTCTTTGCCACTCCTACTCCTGTTCTGCAGCTGAGCGGCAAAGTTCACACAGCCTGGCTGCTCTGTAACAGTCACTTCTGTGCCCAAATGCTTCTTATTTGGTCTTCTCTTCTAGTCATTTAAAGGCAACCACAGAGACACCAGTGTACTCTGGCCCCCGTCGTCCTTAGATTTATGCTTCTGCTTCGCTGTACACTTTGTCTGCGGTCCCACTGACACTAACTGTCTGTGGCTTAGTGCATCCCACCAGACCTGGCAGAATTTCAGCTGATTTTCACCTCTATTCTGGACATTTTTTTTTTTCAGCAGGACTGAAATGAGGTTAAGAAAATTGAGCCTGATTAGCGGATTTCTTCCTTAAAGGCAGGCAAAAAGGATTTTTTTGTACTCAGCTGGACTCCCCACAGCCCTAGTCCCAGCACTGATGCTCAGACAGTTCTGACTCTTACAGTACCTGCGCTAAGGCCAAATTTTCATCTAAACAGTATCTTACCCCCAGGAGGCAGCCACAGATACTTAGGGAATGATAATGACAGGACATAGAGAGACCCTCTTCCCCAAACTGTCTGCATTCATATAAAAAATGACTGAATTACTGTAACTCTTAGTTAGCCAGCCATACCTCTCATCTGGCATGTACAAATGCTGAGGAAGACAATTTCTGAGTGAGAGAACTTACCATCTGACATACAGACAGTCATACACAACAGCCTTCTCTTCTGCTGCAGGCATAAGCTCTGCATTGCAGAGGCAGCAGCAGAATTTGGCCCGTATTTTCAAAAGGTTGTAGTTCTGGTTTTTGGCTTATGCTTCGTTATCTAAGAAAAAGAAAATTAAGTGTTCATGTAATTGGTGAATTTCCAGGTGACGTTTGTTAAGTATACGTAGCGGTTTTAGAGCTTTGCCCACTGGAGGGGCTTACAATCCTATACTTTTTCCTTCAACTAAAAAAGCGTTAGCAACTCCACTTTAAGGGAGGACGACGAGGTGGCTGAAACAGCAGATGTGCTGAACACCCCACACTCTGGGACCACTGGCGCTGGAGGGCCATGGCTGGCACTGCCAAGGAGGAGCTGAGAGAAGAGTCCAGGTTGCCTGACTCCCTTCCTCCGCATCTGTCAGAAGGCTGGTCTGTTATAACATAGTTACTGTGGGCTGATGCGACTCCTGCATTTCACATCGTGGCAAACTTACGTGAAGAGTCGTTCTTTTCTTCATTAGGAATTGCTTTCATTGTCATTCTAAGCAAGCACAGTTTGCCAGGGGTCTTTAGGGAGCACCATCCACAAAGCCCCAGGAGCCTCCTCTTCCCTCCCAGCGTCAGGTGAGGACAGCAGCACTGCTGAAGCTGCAGCCCCGGTGCCAAGGCCCTGCCACCACTGTCGTGCCTGACCTATGCACGGTATAGTTAAATCCTAAGTGTGACTGTGATTATACAAGTGCTCTGACTAAGCTATACCTGGAAAAATCTATTTTCATTATATGCTGTTTGGACTGTCCTTTGTTCAGCAGGTAGCACAGTGGTGTCCCATCTAGTTCCTAGGCACTTAGATCCTACAAATCAGAGCTAATGACACAATAGTACAGTTATTACAGAACCTACATGTAGGCAAGCCCAAAGCTCTCGCTAAAAATTGCAGGCAAGCCACATCAACCTCCTGCAGCTCCTGTGATGCTGCTCTTGATCAGCCTCCATGCTAACACCACTCTCCCCAGTTACCTGACACTCCTTCACATTTATCTTTTTCCACTGCTGCAGCCAGATCTGTTATTTTTTCTTTCTAGAATTAATTTTACTGCTGTAGTTTCCTGCCCTTTCTTGTTGCAGTAACCCGAGGCATGGAAAGTCCCAAATGACTGACATTTAAAAAACAAAAACAATGAAAACAACATTTGCCCTGGCTCAATCATTCTTTGCAACTTCTAACAAGAAAACTTTGTGCCAGTTCACATGCTGATAAAGTTCTGTGTCCAGTGGGATACTTGATTTTCCTTTTCATTGCATCCTGTAAATATAGTTCCAGCGCAGTCGATAGTGTTAATTAGCATCATTTCTAAAGACTGTTCAGACTGGCAGCATTGTTTTGATTCAGCAAGCCTTGGGGATCCAAATAGCTAGCCAGCAAAATGTACTAGAAACATGGATATTTTAAGTTACAAAGATAGCCTAAATTTTTTTTTTGAGAGAGAGGGGGGTTTCAATGACAGAGAAGCATTTCTTAATGCCTCACTGGTATTAGTGCTTCTTGGGCACGAGGATTATTGGGCTGATCTTGCAGACAGAGGAACAAGGTGCAGGGAGGTAACGGAGGCTGTACGATCCTAATTGTCCTGCCTCCCTGCAACCTCCCATGTGCAACTCGGCCTACTCTGATATGCAACACTGGGCAATTTGGCAGATGGATTTCCTGAAATCCCACCTAATCCTATCTAATTTCCCCTCCTGCTTTCAGAGCAGCCTCTGATACAGTCAGCTTCTACTCAGACTGCAGCTGAGGGCTGGAGGTTCATTGGAGCCTGGAAGAGTCTTTCCTGACTTGGGTAGGTAGTATCTAAACCACCTAGAAAAAACTTGGCAAACCTTTGATGTATTGTTCCCTTTTCTTTTGGGAACGCTTAGCATGGAACAATAGTTTGGCAGACAGAATCCTAGACTTAAAACACGGAAGATTTAGGCTGAAATGCCATCACAGCCAGACTCCAAATGACTTTAAGGCAAAATAGTTGTGCTTCAGTTTCTTCTCTGTGAACAGAGGTAATTATTCCCTGCCCCACGAACTTGTAAGAATTAAAATCCATCACTGATTTTATATACTTTAATAATAAGTACAACAGTGTAGGCATTAAAATAGACCAGATTAATTTACTTTTGGTGAAAGTTTAATTGCACTGCACTGGGAACACCTGAGAGCATGTCTAAGTAGCAGCATAACTGCAGCGGTGTTGAGGATGAGGTATGTTTTCCAGTGTAGACAGAGCCGTGAGGATGGGAAACAAAAGTTAAAAGAAGAAAAGGGGAAAACACCTCATACAGAAAAGAAAGAGGAGAAGGGGCAAAGGAAAGCAGAGAATAGTTTGGAAATGGGCAATGAAGCGATGTAGTTTCTAGGCTGCAGGGCAAAATTAAAATATTTTAAAATACAAATGCATCAATTTGATGTGTCAAATTTCATCATCCTTGCAGAGATCTTACAGCCACCTTCTGAATTTGTATGAAACAAGGTTGTCTAACTGATGTCCTGAGAGAATTTCCGTTTTATTGGAGATATTACAGAAAGCAGCTATACACCTTTCCTGCTGCTGAACTACGACCGTTTGGCCCGCGGTGCGGGTACGCCTGCTCCCGTGAAGCACTGACGGGCCAAGTCAGGAGAAGTCCAAGGCTGCTCAGGCGCAGCCGGAGTTCCGAGTGTAACCTGTAGGGTTTTCTGAAATTAAAGAGCTAAGGACAGCGCTACTCATTGTTCTTTGTAGCTAGTATTTTGTAACTCTTAATTGTTCTTTCATCTTTTTGCATCACTAAGAGCAGCGCAGTACACGCGTCCCCAAGGAACGCACGGGGTTACTAGTGCAACCACGGATGCTTCGCTGTCCCTCACCAAATTACTGCTGCAGACAGAGTGAGAAAATCAGCGGTGCTTGTGAATAATAAAATAAAAGGAGTCCCTTGCAACACGCCGGGTGTAACACAGTTTATGACTAGCACCTTTTTGGCCAGGGCTCTGACAGCCATGCCACGGCTCGAGCGAAACCCACGCAGCCTTAGCTCTCCGGGACAGGCGAGGCGACCGGAGCGGCAGCGCTGAGGGGGTGCCGTGCCGCGGCCCACCCGAGGTGGCTGAGGCGGAGGGGGCCCGAGCCACGCACCCCGCCCGCCCGCCCGCCGCCGCGGGTCTCCTCGGCCCCCGTGCCTGCCGCTCAGTCACGCAGCCGGCCGCCGCTCGCCGGGCAAGATGGCGGGACGGCGCCTTCCCGCCGGATCCCGCCGGATCCCGCCGGCCGGGAGCACGTGTCCCGCCCCGCCCCGCCCCGCCCCGCCCCGCGCGTCCCCCCGCGCCGAGCGGGACGAGTGCGGGGCCGGCGGCGGCGGGGGCGGCCGCCTCTCCCCTCCGACGGTCGGTGCTTCCTCGCCAGCCGCCGCCGGGCCGACCCAGCCGGGGGAGCGGGGCGCCTCGCCTCGCCTCGCGGGCCGGCGCTGCCCTGAGGCGGGAGGGAGGGCGGGAGGCAGGGGGCTCGGGGCCCCGGCGGGCCTGGCGCCCCGGCGCAGCCTGGGCTGGGGGCCGTGCGGTGGGGGGTGTTCTAATTTTGTTCTGCGTGAGTTAAAGTAGCACGTACCGGTGCTCCTCAGTTGTGGTGGTGAAAGCTCGTTTCTGGTTGATTGCAGTATCAGTTTGTGTGCCTAAGGCTGCTCTGCTTTATTCGCAAGTTCATCTTAACTGGATTTCTCCCTTATAATGTAGCAAGAGAGTATATTCAAAATTATATTGTGCGTTAACATTGGGAAAGCAGGTGCCGAAAGTTCCTTTTGGCAGAGCCCGGGGCAGCAGTCTCCCCTCAGGCAACGGCTCTGCCCGCTCACAAACTGGTTGTTGTGGCGGGGCTTCGGGCCTTGGCCCATGGCTGCGCGCCCAGCCACGAGGAACCGCCGGTACGCTTCAGCGGAGGGGCGATTTACCTCAGCTGGAGTGAGGCCCTCTCAAGAGGGACGGGTTCCTCCTGAGTCCGGCAAGCTGAATGTGTGGGTTGTGACAGCCGCTCCCGCTCCTCAGTGCTCTCCTGTCGTACAGGACTCTCGTTTTTCACTTATTTTTCTGGAGCGTTTGTTGTTTATATCTTTAATGGAGAAAGTATTTTGCTTTTTACTGTGCAAGTTAAAGACATAGTGGCGAATTAGCCTTCCAACATTGATGCTTAAATATAGCTTCAGAACATGACTTAAAAATATTAAATTTGCACGCCTGCCTGAATTAATCTTTAAATCCCTGCTTTTGTAGTTACTTGGCCTACAGCCATCTTTCGTCATCCAACCGTATTCCATCATCCAGCCACCTTTCGTTGTACTCTGATGTGAGCATTTACACGATGGCGGAACCGCTTGATGTGAAGAACAAAGGTAATAAATTTGTAGGTGGGCGTTAAAGCAGCAGAATCACAGGTGCCAATTTCCTTTTGAAAAGCTCTTGATTTTGAGGCTGAATTTCTGAAATATCTAACAAAAATCAGCATTTTTTGAACAAACAATACAGGGTATCTTTTTGCCAAGTGTAGAAGCAGTATAGAAAGTTTTAACTGCAGCACAAGTGCAATAAAAGAGAGACTTTGTCCAAAGCTTGACAAAGGTATCTTGACTTTGTTCCTCTGTAACTGTGTATATGCTTGGTGACCGATAAACATCATCGGTATGAGTGTGGCTTATAAATACTGCAAACTCCTAATTATCCAAGCTTGTGTGGGCTGGAATGTCTTAGATAGTTGAAAAAACAGGGTAATTGGAGTACTGGGGAATTTGGCGCAGATATGTTCAGTGGGAGTTGGAGTTCCTTCAGGGATGTTTGTTGTAGTCATCAGTGCCTCAGTACTGGCTGATCCATGTTCTGTTTTACTCCAGATGGGGTGGAAAGAAAGACTTGATTCTGGGAGATCTGAGATAGCTTGGTATGCAGCCATCTTGGGTCTGGAGTGTTCATGAAGTTTGATTTCATGTTAGGCAAGAGTTTTAGTTTAGGCAAAGTTTACAAGATTAACTTGCTTCCAGGTGGGGAAGAAAGGCCATGTAAGCTTTATGTTGGCTCAGTGGAGAACTTGGGCTAATAAGCCTGTCAGGCTGGAACAAGCTCAGAATGGCGTGTGTAGTCTACAATTGAAACAAATTTTTTTGTAGGTAAATGAGCTGCCCACTTATAAAAACATAGTTCCTAGTATATTGGTATGCAGACTTAGCTAAATGTTTGTCTTGTAAGAGTTGTTTGATAAAGAATAAACTCACTGGAAAGACCGCAAGGCTTATAAGGCACTCACTGGAAAGTCAGAAATCTGTTGTTTCTGAGTGTTTTGTTTCTCAACACCTGTTGATGTGACAAAACTACACGTAGGTATAAACTTAACATAGACCACATGTTCAACAGTATTGAAAGAAATTTGTACTGTTTCAGCTACTGTAAAATTGCCTATTCTGAATTTTTGCTCTATGGATATTGGAAATTATGTAGATGTTTTTTGTTCCTCCTGAACAACTTTAATTGAAACAAATTTATGGATGGAGGACATGAAGACCTCAATCAAGTGATAAGCACAGAGCTGTGAAACTGTTGCTCTAATAATACCACTGATGGTAGGTTTGAATAAACACAGTATCAGAGTGATAACACGAAGTGACTTCCAGAGTATGTCATGGGCCTGGCACCTCCATTGGCTCAAACGTGCTAGCAGAATAGTAGGAGTAGATAAAAGCCTTGTGTCTTCCCGCATGTACTCCATAACACAGGCATGCATTAGCATTGTTAAATCAGATCACTTTGCAAATACTTCTGCTCCTAGGAAGTTCCGTGGAATGCATAACTGGTGGAGGGAAGTTGCTGTTGACAGCTGCAACTGATAAAGGAAATACGGTGAGTTATTGGCACTTTATAATTGCCCCAAATGTTCTGAGCATTTTTAGATAGCAGAAATGGTCAGCATATATTGCTCTTTCCAGAACTTTGAAATTTTGACTCTCTTTGTTGTCATGTTTTGGTATACTAGGATATTCCTACCCTAATGGGCAGCTTTTTGTGGTAAGAACCACCTAAATTTTTTCTTCTACAGGTGTTGCATTCTGATTCGATTCATGAGAAGCCAAAGAAATTGCAGTATTCCTCTGAAAATGTTTTCTCTATTGGCTATGATAAGAGTCTCTTTAGTTCGTTAATACCACCCCCCCAAATGAGGACTTGCCATCATTGTGGTCTGTTTGGTAAGTGCCTGTTGCCCTGTGGTCTGTGATGCATAGTATATGTATCAGTGAAACTGCATCAGCAGGCTTGCTTAGAAATGTCTTAAAATGGAGGTACGTTTTTATCTCAGATGCAAGTATAGTGATTATTCAGAACATACTTGGAGTTGTGGAACTGATAAACAGAAGAGAGCAGCTCCTTAATCAAAATTTTTTTTTCTTAAATATAGAAGGAATTTGGGGCATCTGGGGCAGTAATGTCTGATAGCTATATGTGAATACAAATATTTACATGTATGTGCTTAGAACCGTAGTGGAACCATCGTGTAAAGCAGTTATTAAATAATACATGGAGTCTGTATCTTAACAGATGTTCTGTCTTCTGATATAGCTGTTTCTGTCTGACTTTTTTTTTTAAGGATCCCTCAGATGTTCACAATGCAAGCAAATATACTATTGCTCTGCCGATTGTCAGAAGAAAGACTGGCCAGCACATAGTGTTGTATGTGAGCCAATTAAACAGAAGTAAGCTTGTTAAAAGTTCTGCCAAATAATCTTTACAAAAGGACAATATACTTTATTGTATACTGTACAATATACTGTGCTGTACTATTCTGTATTGTACTAATACAGCTTAAATGACCATGTAATGGCACTGTTACAGTAAAATATGTCGAGTATTCTTAGGCTAGTACTGTATTATCTCATACCTGTCAGAAAACTCAGCTCTGCTGCTTTAGAAGGCTGACTTGAAAGATTTTGTTGGAGTTCTTAAGGTGTTCTGTAGTGTGACTTAAAGCAAAAGCATTATTTTTACTTTTGTCAGATCTATGTGAGCATGCAGTAAGAATACCAGCTTCTCACATGACTTTGTTATTGCTGTTGATGACATAGGGAAGGGAGGAGAAACAAGACTGCTTTTCAGCAGTGGCATGGTTAATGGATTGCATTTAACAGACTCTGAAGGGTCACACCTTGAATCTAACTGTAGCCTCAGTGAACTTCATGGATATTTTATCTTTGAGCACAGCTGCAGTTAGAAGTTGTCTCAGCCAGGCCGTTCTCTAACTGTTCATTATTGCTTTTTGACATGCCAGTTTAGATGCTCAAGAGATCACTGCCTAATCTGTTTCAATTAAAGTAAGCACCATCAGGTTATGACGTGGTACAAACTGACTGGCTGGCTGGCTTTGGCACAGTTTAGGGTCGTGATCTGAGCGTTTAAGCTGACAGTCTCTAGCAAGGAGTGATGATTGCAGTTCAGTGAATTTGCAACCAGGTGTCCATAATCAAAGTTTACAAGAAATAATTTTTTTCCACAAGTTTTGCTATAGTGACTGAACGAGGGGGGACACACAGGGACAATCTGGCATATATGTTATCTGAATATGACTTATGTATTCAAATGAAACATTTTTTTTTCGCAATTTTATAGTTCTTAAGGTTGGGTTGGGATTACAGTGTTAGCAGAACTCCACAACAGTGTAAGATTTCTTCTCCATTTTAATAAAAATTAATTTATTTTTTTGTTGATGACATCAGGAAAAACACATCAGATGTTGCATGATGGGGAACTAACAAATTTGCCATTCTACATTTTGGGGGAGGAATAAGGGTTGACAAAAAACACATACTATGAACACAGCCTTTTTGTTCTATTTGCAAGCAGATGTTAGGAATCCTACTTGTCTGTCTTTGGTACTTCAGAATTAACATCTTTTTCTCTGATTACAGTGTAAATAATAAAAATGGAGGCAAGTTACCTGCTAAAACAGAGAAGGGAGTTTATCTTAAGGTATAGAATGCAATTTTTACTATGTCTTGACTGGATCTGCTGTGAGCTAGTTGCAATATGCTTAATTTAACTTGTACAGGAAAGGAACAAGTTCCAAAGATTATAATCTCTCCTTTTAGAAAGATCAGTGCTGCAAATCAAAAATTACTGGGAGAAGCATTCAAAAATATGTTACTTCTAGAGCCCTTAGCAACACTATTAGACAATTCGTTTGAAAAAACATTTGTGAAAAAGTTAAAAATCAAGACATGTATGATGTTGCTAGAGAAATATTTTTAGGAAGGAAACAGATGTAGCTTGTCCAATTCAGAAAAATTCTGATGTCTTGTTTTCTGCATAGATGATGAGCTGATGCTTGGAGCCTTGTACATAATCTGGGAAATACATTTAATGTAGTGTTGTATAGTAACAGAGGCAGATAAGCTTTTGTTTCTTTGCTGTAGCAGGAATTAAACATGATGCAGTTCTCCTCTGTAGTGTTTTGAAGCTTCTCTTGATCTAACTTTGAGCCAAACATTTCCTGTAGTCTTCCTAGGAACTCTTCTGCAGGAGATCATTTTGCTGTCTTCATGGTTTCTTCATATTTATGAAAGCGAGTGAATGTGCATACCTCCAACTAGCCTCATGTTTGTACTGTACAAGGAAACTCCTTTCTCATGCACTTCTTTGAAGCAGCTCATTCATCTGTTTAACTGTTTTTAGGAATTTAGAAAGGAGGCTTCATTTTGGGTCATGAGACTTCCTGTTAGTTCATCCTAATAAGTTTGTTGTGTGTATACTTGTGACTGTGTTCTAATAAAACTGATCAACTGATACCAATATATTGCATATTGAACAATATTTAATGTGTTTTGCTATTGTACTATGAAATGTGTTTTTTATGGAAAATTTCCTGGAAGGATCTTTGTTGCAAGTAAACAATTAATTTGGCAGTTGCAACAGTAATCTCGGTCATCCTGCGTTGTCTGCGGTATGTTGGTCCAAATGTAAAAGAGGTTTTCCTGAAGGATGTGCATGAGGTTATTTTTCTAATGTTTTTAGGATGTCACAGACACAGATGGTATATGTTAGGCAGGTTACACTAAATGTTTAGACTTGTTTTAAAAACGGATGCCAGCAGTTAAAACAGTAGCTGTAATCTACCCTGGTGTTAAGGCTATAAGGAAGCAGGTGAAATTCAATTCCTCTTTTTCATGAGAGCATCGTAAACAGGAAATAGAGCTGAGTAGTCCTGTAAAACAGGTGTGAAAGGAAGAGGTGAACGTGTGAGACTTCAGCACTTGTTTTTCATTGTTCAGTATATCTTTGTGATAATGTTTTAAGTTATTTTCAAGAGTAATACAAAGTCTGTAAGACTTCCTATTGAAAGACAACAAAAGCACTTTTTTACATTTCTTGAAATGATGAAAAGTTCTTTTTCAGTTGTTATTACAAGGAGCTACAGCTGAACAACTCCAGTAACTTGTAGCTGTTTTGAATAGGGTAATTCAGCTTCTGTGGAATCTCTCAAGATAGAAGAGGACATCAAGAAAATAATGATTTCAGATCTCCAGACTCTAGGGATCAAAAAAGCTATGGAAGTACAGGTACTTTTATTTTGGAAGAATCCTACAATGCTTTGTTAGGTTACATTTGAAGCTTTGTTAAGCATAAAGAGCTGTGTGTCGTCTCATCTCTTTGTCTCATTTTGTTCATACGTAAAATTCCTCTATTTTTAAAAAAAGATGAGTAAACAAAGTGGGGGTGGGGGGAGTGAGTGAGGAATATTATTTCTTTGAAGGTGAACATCACTGGTTTTGTTTCCTGCAGTTAATTACTGCTAGATTCAAAACAAAAGAACAACATCAGGTGTAGGGTGAAATGCATTTATTGAAATAACACTGGTCCTGAATAATATACTGCAGGTTGTTTTTGCATGATTATCATCTACTGTGGCTTTTCTCTTTAGGGTACAGTAACAGAGTTCAAGAGTCCAAGTGAATTTTATGTACAGATGAGTTCTCCAAAAGTTTTAGACCAGATCAGTAAACTTTCTGTGAAACTGCAAGACTGTTACGCTAACACAGCTATTCAAGAGCAATATATTGCTATCAGAGGGGAAGTCTGCGTTGCAAGGTGTTCTTTGGATCAGGTAACATCTGATTGTCCATAAAATAACCATTCTATGTTGAGCTCATCATGTTTTGCCTGTTTTGCTTTTATGTCTCTACCAGTGAAGGCTGCTAATTAGAGATCAGGTTATTGTGGTGGAATTGTGGTAGTAACTAGCTTTATAACATCTGGAACTCACATTTAAGGTACTGACTTTTTTAGCCCCCTCTAAAAAGTTTACTTCTATGTGTTTATGTACTTGAGCCCTGTAAGCGCTGTTTGTCCTACTGTTGCTTGAAGGCTGTGTGTGTTCTTAACAAATTTAAACTACTGCAGTTAGAACAGTTTGGAATATGACTCTGCTTAATTAACAAAGTTATTCTTCTTCATTTCTTACCTGACTTCTCTGGTTGCATTTCTATAGCCACATCTAGTTCCTGTTTCCCTTCCCACCCCCTTTTTTTTTTATTTCTTCCCCTTTTTGTCCTCCATTGTTAGCAAATGCTTGATTTACTGTACAGTAGCCAATATCCGCAGGAGTAGTATTTTATCTTCAAAGCAGTCAACTCTACAGTGAGTTGTGTTCATTTGAGTCACTTCATAATTGGTCAGTGCCTTTGTTGATAAACAAACCCGATAAAGTAAAGCAAAATACGCTGTGTTTTTACTAAGGTTATTGTTTATTCCTACACAGACCTGGAATAGAGCACTGGTAAAAGATGTGGATATATTGCAAAAGAAAGCACAAGTATTCTATATAGATTATGGAAATGAAGAAAATATTCCACTGTCCTGGATTAAAGCTCTGCACAAAGACATTGAACTGTTGTTTCCTCCATGTGTGAGTTCTATTTTTCTAAAAGTAGCTGAGGTATTTTAAATGAATAGCTCTGAAGTGAGCGTAACTCACGTCTCAGTGTAACTGTCACTATCACAGTATTTTGTGTGCAGTGAAAGTGATGCATAAAAACTGCCATACTACACTAAATTCACCTTCTGAAATGTTCCCTAGCTATTCCACAGGAGTGAGGAAGGCTGCCTGGCTTTTTGCTTAGTAGTCCCAGAATTCTTGGGTTCTGAGCTGATTAAAAAAAAAACAAACAAACAAACCAAACCTGCAGGGCAGTTAGGTCCACATGTCCTTTATACACTAGAGGACAGCAGGGGAAACATTCTGCCTGCGTATTCTAGTCTGGTATCATGCTCTGGTGAAAAATCGGCGGTAGTTTGGGCAAACTCTGTTTGGAGTAAAGACAGCTGTTGGCCTGAGTTCACCACCATACCATGTGAATATCTTCCATTACGAAATGGATGGTTTAGCTTTAAACTGTGAGTTAAACAGATGTGTTTATGCACAAAGAAGAATAGAGAAGCATTCTTTCAACCAATGACAGCTATGACTATCGGTCATAGCTATTGGCATAGTCTTTCATAGCTTGTTCACATGACTTTCTGCTGGGTCCATGAAAGATTTTGAGAGCTCTTTGAATCTTGGCTTAAAGCCCTCAGTGTCTGCTGAGGGCAAGTTAGGACATGTATCTGTGGTCAGATGTGATGTGTGGTACAGCTGTGCCTTACGTAAGACAGCATGAGTAGTGGCAGAATCAGAGGAAATGCTGTTTACAGTTTGAACTTAATTTCCTAATTCTTAATTCTCTTGTAAAGAAGTTAGTTGAACTGATAGCACTTCATATTCCAACAGCAGCTTTAACTTGTATATGCAAGACGATATTTGCAAGGGCCTTAATTATTTAGTCAGTTTTTTCTACAGGGCAAACAACCCCTTATCCCCTCTTGTTCTAATTTTAATTCTTTCCAGGCCATTAAGTGTTCCTTTGCTAATTATGATCCAAAACAAAAAGGATGGAATGAAGGCACCGACAGCTTTTCTTCCCAACTCATGGGAAAGCACTGTTCAGTAACTGTTGTTGACGTGTTACAGGAGGAACTGATGTTGAGTTTTGCTGTAGATGTTGTTCTTCCAGTTTTTGGTAAGTACTTGGTAGCGTGGGGAAAAAAAACCCCAACACAACTGGTAAGTCTTTCATGTTCACTTTCCCTCCTCCTAGCCCTGCCCAATACCTTTCAAAAAGGAGAGGTTTTTTCTTTTGCTCTTTTCCTTCTTGTTACTCTCTCAACCTGCCCCTTGATTTTTTTTTTTTTTAATTTTCTTTGATTTCACCTTTCCCTATAGAGGTCATTTTAAAATGTCTGTACCTGAAATATCTTGATATTCTTAATAATCTTAAATTTTATTAAGGTTACTTTTCCAGTAGAATTATAAAAAAAAAAAATCAGCATTTTCTGGATTATCTTGTTTATTTTTCTGTTTTAATAGATGCATGCAGATTTGGGACCACGTTGTTCCTTTTATCTCATGCATTTTTTAACTTTTTAAAAATGATAGTATCAGTTTATAGTTCCACTAAGGATTTTACCAGCTCTTGTTATATTTCATACCATGCTCACTAGAAGAGTCCCAAAGAAAGTGCAACCACTGGATATTGTTCCATCTAGTTGAACTCTAAGCATGTTTATATATCTAACTTAGCAAGCCTCGGTGGATAGAGACAGGCAGAGCACCTGACCTTTGAGGCATCTGAATTCAGATTTTCGGTTGAGCTGAGGGGGTGGCTTTGACTGTGGAACCAGATCAATACAGAGAAGGTGTGCCTGTTGTCATTATCTGCAGGGCTGTTGTGTTTGGGTGTTTTTCTGGCTGCAGAGCAAGAACAACGTAGTGCAAAAAGCATATTCTTTTCATTGATATGCAGCCCACAGAAACTTTGAAGGAGGTGAAGGTTGATCCTCTTAGCTTGCTAAAATTCCTGACATGCAGGAAGCTTATCTATATGTCATAGTCCCTGCAATTTATAAAATGATGGTTCACCCTAGTCCTGTGTAAATTCAACTGATTCAGGGTTGTGTTGGGTGTATTTCACATTTGGTTGCTTTACAGCATGTTAATGGCAAAACAGTATAACTTGCCAACCCCTTGGAAAGCAGATCACACAAATATTGTTGCATTCATGAAATGTTGGATGCATCTATTCCATGATTTTATAAGCAACTTAAACACCTGTAATCAGGTTTTCAGTTGAAAATAATTGTACTGAAAGCTTGGAATACTGCTTCATGCATCGGAAATTGAACGTGTAATAGCTAAGCAACCCAAGATTTCCTTGTAAACCTTGGTAAGTCATTGCATACTCAGCATTGTAAATACAGAGGTAAGTTATAAGTCCTTGTATCTGAAAAGCTGTGATCAGTTTTTCAGCTAACAGTCTTTAGTGACTATGCGTAAATGTTGATTGTTACTGCTTTGCTCATTTTATTTAGTCAAACAGTCTGGGAGCTGTGAATGTCTTCAGAAAACTCAAGTAGTTGAGTTACTCTGAAATTACTTTTATTTCGCATTCTAAGCATATTAACTTAATAAATAAGTAGAACGTGCTCACCTTGTGATAGGGATATAGGTCAGGCTCAGAAGATGGTTCTGAAACGAAACTAAATGATAACTGTCTTGTATGGTAAATACTTTTGTTTCTTACATCTGTATTTTAGGAGACTGCCTAGATAAAGTACCTTTAGAAATGGGGTCGGATTTAACTCCAGGAAGTAGTGACAAAGGAGGAGACTCTCTGAGAGGTAGGCAAGCAAATCAAACCTCTTAGTAAGAGACAGAAAATACTTGGGGAATTTTAGGTCCTCCCATGTTGCATGATATTCTGAATGTAGTAAATATTCTAGCTGTTCACTAGTATCACATCCTACTTATATTGGCTAGTGGAGCTTCCTTCAGTTCACTAGTGACAGTAGCGCATATGATCTTTAACAGTATAAAGTACTTGTTTAGTGATGATTATGTGAGCATTAATTTAATGGATAATATGACAGGAGCCTTCAAAGTCCAAAGAATCAGCAAAAAGAATAAACTGCTTCAGTGTGTTTAAAGTTTCAAAGTCATCTAGTTTTTGATCAGCAACCTCTTCTTTTTTTTTTTTTTTCTTATGTACAGTGTCAGGAAACCATTCTAAGAGGAGTAAAGAAAAAATACCTGAAGATGAAGAATTTCTTCACTGTGCTAATTCAGTAGCAGAGTGTGTCTCCGTATGTATTGGAGATACATTTTCTGGTGTGGTTTCCTGTGTTCAAAACCCAGAAAACTTCTTCTGTCAGCAGATACACAGTGCCCGTAAGTGACATGTTGAAAACGGGATGTAAGGTACTTAGTATGGCATTTTTCTCTTCAGCAGAGTGGCTGGAGGGAGGTGTTGCTGGCCTTGTAGTTTGACCTGAAATGGTGATTCCCTGTAGCTTTAGACCATGCCTCAGTCAGTTAAGAGCCATGGTGTTGTAGAGGATATTTTTGGCAGTGTTACCTGTTAACGTTGCATACTAACCTGTAAGGTGATCATTTGTGGGCAGTCTCACTAGCGCAAAGTAGGAAGATGGTGTGGCCTGGATTTTAGCAATCTGAAGTCAATTTGTATCACAGATATTTAATGTTAAATATGTTCTTTCATGTATTCCAGAAATATGTGTGAGTTTCTAATTAGTTTTTTTATTCCTATAATGCCTTGTTGCTTTACCACTGGAGGGAAGTGTTTCCTTATAGGCTGGGTGCGTGGAGTGAACTTCTTTGTTATGTAGTACGGGGAGAATATCTGAGTATGAGAAGGCCAGATACTAGTGCCCAAACCCTGCTGTGTTGTCTTCTGATACAGTAAAATGTAACACCTAAGTAACACTACAGTCAGAGTGCCAGGCTGCAGGGGCTTTTGGTACATCTCCCACAGTGCCCATAAACAGATCTCTGGGGAAGAAGAAAAGCAGAGTAAGTTTGTGGAACGTGTCCTCCCAGCACTGTCTGAGCCAGCAGTTTAGGTTTTTTTGGTGGTGTTTTTTGTTTGTTTGTTTGTTTTTTAAATCTAAAAGGGCTTTGCAGGTGGATGTGACGTGGTATATCTCCTAACCCTCAGAAGATTTCTCTTGTGTGTACTTGTGCAGCCTTTGAATTCTGAATAGACTCATTGCATAGCGTGTCCTTCAGCAGGAAATGACATTTGTCATCTGCCTGTTGTGCAAAGAGCAGTCTTCCTTTGTTTCTTTCTAGCATGCCTCCACTAGCTTGGTTTCAATTCCTTCTGGCTTCAGTTTTATTCCTGTGTTGAGAAAGCCTGTGACTGGTTTTCCTTGTCTCTTCTCTTTATCACTGATTCCTCACACTCATGTGAGGACTCTCTTCGATCTTAGTGACTGAAGAGTCGTAGTCTCATCGCCATTTTGGTATTATGTTAAACGTTACATGAAATAATCTCCATTATACTACAAGATGTTCTTCCAGGCTTTGAATTTAAGATTTGTGTACTTTTGTAGTAATTACAAGATAGCGTATGTTGCAAAATCTATGTATTTTAACATCAGGTCAACTTGCTGAGCTTCAAGTATCTCTTAATAAACATTGTGACGAATTTCCCAGTAGTCCAGCTTTCCGTCCTGCTGCTGGAAATGTGTGCTGTGCCCAGTTCACAGGTAAAAATGGAGTGAAAATATGGCTCTTGATATATGTCGCTTTAATTTATTACAAAAATAAACACATTTTATAGTTATGTTTAGAAATGTTTCATATAGAGTTTATTTTATTTGTGTCTAGTTTTAGCTGTGGATAGCATTTGGTAGTGATTTTAAAAAATTATTAATAGCAAATGATGACATCTAGAAAATACTAGTTTAAAAAAAAAGACCATAAAATGGTCCCTTCATTGAGCAAGCTCTTAACACTGGGTTCATTTTTGTATAAGGGAGCTTTTTTTAAGGAGCTCTTTCAGAAAAAGCTAGTTCTGCCAATAAGCTGTCTTGGCATTCGAACGGACACTGGTTTCAGGTTGCCTAGCTAGGGGAAGCTATCAGTTCAGTACCTCAGATTTCTTGATAAACTTGAGTAAGCTTGTATTTCTGTTTCTCAAATATTTCAAATGAATTAAAATACTGAAATTATTAGTTCTGTTGTGTGGCCTTTGAATTGCATGTCATTGTGGTCAGCTGAGATACCATTTGCTGTTTGTTTAAATGTATTGAACTTAAGCACTACATCCACATAATATAGTCAGTTCTTTGTTGCAGTATGTATTTGTGTGTGTGGGGGGTGTCTTTATGGAAAGAATGAGTTTGCAATGCTCAACTCGTACGATGGGTGATGGTGGTAGATGTTGCGTCCATAAGGGTTTTGTGAGGGTTTGTGTGAACTGTAATGCTGCTGGCTTATGTTGAGATTGACATTGTGTTTTTATATTGGTCCGCCCAAAAAATCATTCTGTTCTCAGAAGTTTAAAAGCAAGTACAATGAACGTCTGTATCTTTTTTTTCTAGAAGACAATCTTTGGTATCGTGCTGCTGTTATAGCATATGTTTCTGAAGATACTGTTTTGGTAGGCTATATAGATTATGGTAATTTTGAAGTTCTTCCGCTGACTAGACTTCGTCCTATGATTCTACGATCAATGGACTTGCCAGCTCAAGCCATAAGATGTACCTTGGCAGGTATGAAATAAATGATAAGCTATTGCAAACTGGATACAGGCAAAATAAGTGGGGTTAGATAACAGTCAGACCTGTAGTATCTTATACTGAAATATGGGGAAGGATGGAGATAACAATAGGCATTATTTCCAGAATTCTTAACTGTTGTGGCATATCTACAAAACGTGATGAATCTTTTCTAAGATACGTGGTGACCTGCAGTTGTATGTCTGGAAAACTGTGTTACATTAACATACCTTTAGGTTTTGCATGTGCTTTTGTTCTAAGCAAAATTCAGTCACCTACTGGACTTGTGGAATTCTTAAATCTGTTGTGGTTCTAATACTGCAGGGGAAGGTAAAATTTCATTTTATATCTTGAAATTCAGAGCTGTATCTGTCCCCCTCCCCTGGGGCAAATCTAGTGAAACTACTGGTAGGCTCCTTCGTAGGCTTGTGAAAACTTGGAAAGTTGGAAAATTGGAAAGGACGTTGACGCTTCTTAGCTCATCCTTCTGTCTCAAGCCAGGATCATAGTCTCGGTTTTTTGATGTACTTGTTTAACCTGCTGTTGGAAATTGGTTTTTTTCTCTGTTTGTTCCTATCACTATTCAAGATAGTCCACCCCTTTGCTTCAGCACCCTTCCTTTAGAATACTTGATGTCTATCCTTCCTTTACAATACTTCATATTTAACCTGCTTTTCAAATTTTTGGTAAAGTTCAGAGCAACATTCTAGCTTCTTACTCTGGAGGAAAACATGAAACAATGCTTCCCTTATATGTAGAGATGGAACTGATGGATATGGAATGTGACCTAAAGAAATCTCTTTTCTGGGGCAAATTGTGATGCCTCTAGCTGATAATGAGTGTTCTAAGACGAAGAAAGGTCCTAAACACAACATGGGCGCACAAAAGTGAGCAGATAAGGTATTTCCTGATTAGAGTCAAGGATTACTGCTGCATAAAATACATCTTTCTGGAAGGCAGTTTCTGCCAATCTGTTACTATAAAGTTCTGCATATAACTTCCATTTTAAAAATGAATTTAGTAGCACAAGGAGTAAACGTTTAAGGAGGAAGAAGCTTACAGTAGCAGATATATTGGCTGAGAGATGGTTAATGTTCAAATTATAGGTTGTATTCATGAGACCCAAAGACTTAAACTTCTTCTAGACATTCATACTAAGGAAGTATTAAATCTGAATTTATGCTTCTCTTTATGTAATAGACTAGTTGTACATGATCTTTGGCAGATTTTTATTAAATCCAAGTACTACAAAGTTCAGAATCTAAATAATTGGGTTTGGAATCTTGTTAGAAGCATGAGGAATGGGTGCTAGTTACATCTTCGTGTATCGGCTGCTTAATTTATTGCTTTCAACAGCGTTGTTGTACCTTTCCACATATTGATGAGACTTGGACTGTCCTCAGAACCTTTCCATACTATGTGACTTTTTTAGGTGTAAAGCCACCATTAGGAGCCTGGACCTCAAACGCTATTTCTTTTATGAAACAACTGGTGAAAGACAAAGTGTTCACAGTAAAAGTAGTGGATAAAGAGAGCTATAGATCTGTGGTGGAGCTTGTAGATGCATCAGTTACTCCAGTAATAAATGTATCGAGCCATCTCATAGAGAAAGGTTGTGCAGCTGAGGAATCCAGGATGGCCTTACCAGCAATCGGACTGAGTGATGTTACGCAAGCAAATGGTGAGTACGAGCACATCCTGCTGAATTGGCATTATTTAACCTCCTACTAGAGTGGGTACAAAGAATGCAAGTTCTTAACAGGTAAGAACTTTTCACTGTGGCTCATGAAGTCTAGCCTTCACAGCTCTGAAGTTTAGCCATGGCAACTTTGCCATGAAGAAATTGTGTGTCTGTGTTGCTTATTTTTGGAAGACCATACTAGTATTTCTCTATCTCTTGTTAAAAGTTTTAAAATTTCCAGATGAAGTAGGATATGACTAGTTCGTACTTGCTTGTTCTTATGTCCTTGTCCTTTAGCTGTGCCTAAATTGCCTTTTTTTGCATTTTGTGACCAAAGCTTCAATTTGAGAGATTTGCAAACTCTGTCAGATTTCTTTGTATTGTGGGAAGATTCGTAGCTTCACTCATATAAAGCATATTAAGCCCCTTTTTTCCATCCTTTGTCTGGTAAAACCATATATTCTCTCCTGATCCATCTGTGCTGCAAACTAGGAGAAGTCTTCTTGTCAGGACTATGTCCAAATCTCTTAATTTTGATCTTCCTTACTAGATGCCTCACGGCCAGGACATTGGGGTTGTTCAGCCTGGAGAAGGTTCCAGGGAGATCTTATTGCAGCCTCTCAGTACCTAAAGGTATTATAAGGCCTATAAGAAAGAGAGGGACAAACTTTCTAGCAGGGCCTGTTGTGACAGGACAAGGGGTAATGGTTTTAAACTAACGGAGGGTAGATTTAGACTAGATATAAGGAAAAAATTTTTTACAGTGAGGGTGGTGAAACACTGGCACAGGTTGCCCAGAGAAGTGGTAGACGCCCCATCCCTGGAAACACTCGAGGTCAGGTTGGATGGGGCTCTGAGCAACCTCATCTAGGTTGCCTGATCATTGCAGGGGGCTTGGACTAGATGACCTTTAAAGGTCTCTTCCAACCCAAACTGTTCTATGATTCTGTGATCTTTGTTCAGAAGAGTAATTGTATTTCACAGTTGTTAGGCATCCTAAAGCTTTCTCTAAACTTTGAGCCATTTGATAATTTTTTCTTTTCTTGTCAATCTTTCTTCCTTCTGGAGTGGAAAATTCAACCAGCTTCTGCTTCTTTGAGCATATTTCTCAAAATATGCTGACTGTACTTTGTGCCTTCCAGTAGAGATCTGGCAGTTGCTTACAGTGTGAAGGACAGTCTTCTATTCCACTGAAAAGAAAGAAGATTTCAGAGCCTCTTTTGATTTTTTTTTTCTTTTTTTTTTTGGCAGGGAGTGGCAGGAGGGAAGGGGTTTTGTTCTGTTTTGTGGTTTTTCTTTGCCTGTTGGCAGTGTGACTTCCTGAAGTAATCTACTGTCAGACACAGATGGAACAGCATTTTAGCATGGTCATCCTTGAAGCACAAAACTTTCTTGAGCTTCATTGTCAGAAAAAAACCCCAAACACTTGGAACTGGAAAGGTCTACCAAAGTCAGAGGCTAGCCACTTGGACTCAAGCCTTAAAAAGGCTGACGGTATTTCTGCATGCTGCTGCCTACCACAAGCTGTAGCAAATTTAACAACTATGAAAAATACAGGAAGATTTAATAATATGCTAATGGAGGAAACGATGGCTTCTCCAATGTGCCATAATTTAGTTTTCACATAATCTATTCTACAACTTGTGTTAAATAATAAGCTTCTTTCAGGTACCTGAGTATAATATACAGTGCAAATTTCTGCAACCAGTCTTTATTAATCTTTTTGTTCTTTCTCTTCCTTAGACCATTTCCAGTTCTTTTGGTAACAGCTGTTTCCTTCTTCTATGCCCCCTAGCCTGTTTCCCAGAAACCACTGTTCGCCAGAGTCCCTCTTGCTCAGGTTATTGCCACCTAGTCTGTACCTCTTTGTGTGATTACTCTTCCCCGCTCCCTATAGCTTGCCCTTCTCAGTAGTGATCAAATACGTTAGGCAACTGGCACATTTCTCTTACTTGCTTTTATTCTGCTCTTGAAATATTTATAACAAGAAATTCAAGGGCATGAATAAGTGTTCAGGATATGTAATGTTTTTTCCTGTAAAAATTATTTTAATTTCTCTTCTTTCCTCTACGTTTCTCTTCTCTTTCCTCTCTAGAGGACAAAACGAACAAAAGAATTTGCAAGTGGAGTAAATTAACTCTTAAACAAACAGTAGATGTTGTAGTGTGTACACTGTACAGTCCTGGAGAATTCTACTGTCAGATTTCAAATAACAGTGGTAAGTTTATTTAGCTTTTTTCTTTCTGCTAGTTTCTTTGCTTCCTGATCTGTCATTTGTTATAGTTCTAACGCATTACTGTTTCAAGTGAGCTTATAGCACCAAGGCTTACCTCTGAGCTTTTGTATCTAAGAATATAAGTGGAATGATGAAAAAATTAGATCATAGTATATAGTGACTCAGAGATTAAAATCTGAAAACATTGAAGGTAAGCAGTTGAATATAATTTAATCTAAGAATACAGAGAAAAGTGAAAAGAGCTACCATAACCTAGGCAAAGGATATCTAAACAGAAAATATCAAATAAGAGACCAGTTCCCCATGCCCATACAGTATTTACTGGAGCTCTCTTCTAGTACTCTGTCCTGTTCTAATATATAAAAACTTACAAAGTTTCAAAAGAGATAAAATAACATGAAAACTAGAAACTGCAGCTTTTGAGACTTGACTTGCTCTTAGATAAGCTAAAAAAAAAAATCTTGTTCCTCTATTTGCAGGTATAAAGACTTCTGATAGCCACTGACTTTTTAACCTACTAGAAAAAGAGCATGATGAAATTCAGTGGCTGGAAGTGGAAGCTAAATGCATTCAAACCAAAAAATATAGGGCACATCTTAAAAAGGGAGGGAAGTTTATTCCTTGACTTATCTAGGGATAGTAGAGATTCTTCATGGCTTATCACCTTTAAAACATGACTGAATTCCTCCCTAAAAGTGATGTTATAGAGCAGGCTAAAGGACTTGATAAATAAATAAGCAAGCAGGATGAGATCCCATAATCTGTCATATGTACTGGCTAAACTAGGTAATTCACATGGTGTAATCTGGCTGTAAAATATACTTTAGGTTTTGGAGTGAAGGGTGCTTGTTGGATTAGTAGGAAGAATTACTGGTCGTTTTGCTATAGTACTGAACTAATTTGTCAGTAAATATCAGCTATCTCACCTCTTCCTGCTAATAAGTCTGTCTAGTAAGTTAAATAGTTAATTCATTGTCAACAGTTTGGGGTTTTTTTTATGAAATTCTAAAATTCACAGAAATCTCCGATCAGACTTCTTGTAAGCAAGTTATACAGTGAACAGTATTGATAAAGTTCAAGTCAGCTTATTTCATTGATTTCATCTTTGGTTTTTTTCTTTCTAATTTTTCAGAGTTACTTGCTCTAAACTTACTTAACAAATCATTGTCTGAATACTGTCAGGAAACTCCACCAAATGTCTTTAAGCCTGAGAATGGAGAACCTTGCTGTGCTTTTTTCTCTGGTAAGTAACAGACTAAAATATTTTTGTTTTTAGAGGGTGAACATAAAAAATATTTGAATATCTGATAGTTCGCATTGGTAGAGGATAGCAAAGGAGTGGATTTATTTACTAAAAAATAAATGCTGGTAAACGTACTAAACATGGGAAGTAACTTTTTTTCCTCTCTCTCTTTTTTTTTTTTTTTTAAATTTTTGAAATGAGGTGATGGCAACTGGTACCGTGCTTTGGTGCAAAGCGTTACTTCAGATGGAACTGTTGAAGTATGCTTTGTGGACTACGGAAATGTTGAGGAAGTACCACTGGATAAGATACGGCACATCTCATCCTCATTCCTAAAACTTCCATTTCAAGGAATTAAATGCTGGCTCTCAGGTGGATCATCTTATTGATTCTTTCTCTTATAAGAGTTATTGCATTTAGAGACTTGCTGCTTTGGGGGAAGGAGGTGATAACAGGATGTACTTCACAGAACCCTGTTGTTTGTGGGTTTTGTTGTTGTTGTTTGTTTTTGTTTTTATAATAAATGTCTGTGTTGCTTCCAGCCTCTGGAAATTGTGGGAGCCATTGTTTCAGCCTTGCTACACAGCAGACTGGCATTTAACAGAAAGATGGTGGCTCTTCCCTGAGCTCCTGGCAGTGCTGTGGAGCGATCTGCATGGAGGTTATTTACTGATCACCAGTCAAAGGGAACTTGTTTAGTTCTGCTTCATCTATAGTGCTTAGTAGCTTTTGGTTGCTGCCTTGCTAGGAGTAAATGCTTTTGTGCAACTTAATTATTTCTTAAAATTTTTGTAGGCAAAGGAGCTCATCTGTTATGAAGCAAGTCGGCCTTTCAGTTCTCTGTAGGGATGTTGCATTGATTCCTGCAGAGTTTGGCTGTTTCTCAGTCTTCTGCCGATTCTCTGCCTCTTCCTTTTCCACACCAAATCACTCAAAATTCTGCAGAATTATTCTTTCTTTCTTCCTAATGTAGTCTACTTGGTTTAAAAATAAAATGTGGAAACAGGGAGAAGCTTAAAACCACATTTTGTGAAGGTGTCTTCCACTGGGTTTTTTTAGTCTCTTAAAACACTTTGGTTTTCTGCTCCTTTGATAAAAAGGATATATTAAACTGATTCATAAACAGTCTTAACAGTGTTGTTTGTGCTAAGGCACAAGGATTTACTTGGTGGAATATCATAAAATGTAGAAAACAAAACTTGGGAGTCCTGAGGAAGCATGTTATTTTAGAAGAAAGGAGGAAGAAGGAGACCAGTTAACAGGATGAAGTACAATGTGTATTCCTAAGGTAGTAAAAGTGGCCTTGGTATTTCAAGTTGTGCTTAAAAAAAAAGGGGGGGGGGGGGGGATTTTTTAAGGAAAATATAACATTGAAGAAAGTCACTTAATGGAGATATTTTGAACAGTTCTCCTGCCTCCTAGGTATAAAGCCCAGTAATAGCAAATGGATTCCAGAAGCTACAGCAAGATTTCATATGTACACTGCAGGGATAAAGCTTCAAGCCAGAGTAACTTCCCTTTCCAGAGATGGGGCAGGTGTAGAGCTTATTGACAATTCCACAGGCCATCCAAAAGTGATCAATGAGATATTAATTTCTGAAAAATTGGCTGTAAAGGAAGTTTTACAACAAAAAAATAACTTTCCAAACAAGTCTGTTGACAAAAAAGGTAATTAAATGAATGTTAAGTTTTAGATTGAACAAGAATTTTCAGTATTCCAGCCTTTAACTGTGATCTTGCTGTTTAACTATAGTTAGTATCAATAATAAACATACATAGTTTTGATTATATTGTCAGTTTTTACAGTTAAAACACAAGCTGCCCTGCAGGTGGCATTATAGACAAAAACATAAAGATAAAAATCACTGGGTTTGTCTTAAATGAATACTAATTGAATATTTGATAGTAGAGAGTTATGGATTTGCTATGACTGAAACTTTTCCCATGTTTACTTTCCAATATCTTATTTTTCTGAGGTGTTTTTTTTACTTTAGCTACTTATATAAAGAATTTATGAGTTTATAAACAGCAAATTAAGCAAGAATTATCTTGATTTAAATTTCTCTTCTTGAAGTGAAGATGTGCAGTTGTCTCTAAAATTCAAAAAGATACTTGTTAACAGTTACTTATAATGTGTATGTGCTTGGGGGAAAGTGGTACGCTGCATTTCCTTACTATTTCTATTAGAAACCTCACTTGGGCACTGGAAGCTGATTGAATTGGCTATAGATGAAACCGTATCTGTCTGTGTAACAGAAGTTGTAAGCCCAGACTTGTTCTACGCTGTACCTGTTCAAACTAAAGGTAAGAAAAAGTGTTCACTGTTCCCAATACTGGTAAGAAGTCACTGTTGCAAGCTAGTTAACAAAATGAATGTCTATAGTGAATTGAACCATGTGGAAATGTAGCTCAGACAGTAGAAAAATTTTTAAAATGTCAAGGGTGGGAGCAGGGGAGCTTAAAAGTTAAGTATGCTTTTCATTATACCTAAATGTGGTTAGTTATCAAATGTTTTTTTTCTTTTTTTCTGTAGATCAAGAGAAGCTACATAGGCAGTTGATTGAACTGGAAGGCTATTGCAAATCTTGTAAGAACCAGCCCTTCATTCCTAAACTGGGTGAAGCCTGTTGTGCCAGGTTTTCAGGTGAGGCAATCATTCATTCTTGTATTTCCTTGACCAGTGTAAAACACAACTTTCATTTTTGCTTTAGAAGAAGAAAAAATGCCAACTTTAAAGTGCTTTCAGCTCCTAATTCTGTTACAAAGGATAGCCTGGCTGTATCTTTAGGGCAAAGAAACCATGTGACAGAGAAAAAATAAGGAATAGGTTGTGCCCTGCAAAACGTATGGAGCTTTAGGAGGAAAGAACAGCTAGTTACTGTTTAAACTGAAATTTTGTTTGTGCAGCCCTGAGTCACAGGGGCATGAAATTCATGGCAGAGCAATACTGCACTTGCATCTATACAGACCCACTTTTGGTTTGGGGGCGCCTGGGTGTTTGTTTTGTTGTTGCTTGGTGCGAGCATAGGGTGGTGACACTGGTGATGACAACTGATCATTCAGCCTTGTTAGCCTACCAAGCTGTCCACGCTTAGTGAACTGTTAGTTCAAGTCAAAAGTATTCTTGGCAGTAAGGGAACTTAATTTATTGTCATAGTCTTTCAGAAGAGGGGATACTCTGCTGGTATATTAGCTTGATTAATATTTATGAGTCAACGCTATTTAATGTTGACTGCACATGGATTGTTACAGGAGATCTGGCTAAGTGCTGAAAATGAATTTGGGTGCTAGATCAGGCAACAGCTCATGGAAGAACAGGATAGATGTATTAAAAAAATACTAGGCAGACCACCTAAGTTTGACAGTTGTTTTTAACTTCCACTGATGGTTTGTTTGGGTTTTTTTTTTAATTTTTTGTTTGCTTGTTTATGGCTTTTCAGGATAATTGAGGTAAGAGGATTTTTTTTTTCCTTTTTAATTTTGGTTATGTTTGGAGAGGGAATAAGCATTGGAAAACAAAGGTAAGGAGCTAGATATACAGTGTGCAGACATCCTTGAAACAGTATGGTAGTAAAAAACATAACTGTACAATTTGAGCAAAATTCTGAAAGCAACACTTAAAGATTTATGAATACCGCAATTGGAAACTATTCCCATATGCTATGGGCTTGCTTCTTGGCAAGTCGCCTTTTGTATATACCAGAGTATTTAAAAATTCCTGAAACTGTACAGATTCTTGTTCTCAGGATAAGCTGTATTCGTAAGATGGTACTTCACATGTAATTCTTCTTGTCCCAATCTTTTCAGGTGATGGCCGTTGGTACAGAGCTCTTGTTCTACAAGCTTCTCAGTCTGTAGTGAAAGTACTATATGCAGACTATGGGAACACAGAAACTTTACCTCTTTCAAAGGTGCTGCCAATCACTGATTCCTACTTAAAGCTGCCTTTTCAGACAATTACATGTTCACTTGCAGGTAAAAAAAAAAAAAAGACCAAAAAAGCCCCCCCCCCCCAAAAACCCTGACTGGTTGTTTTCTTGAACGTTAAATTTGTATCTATCCTGATGATAGTGTTCATTCCTTAATACTAACAAACAACATGGTGATCTTCTGAACTAGTATACTCGTTAATACTGCAAAAGCTGTTTTCGAAAGTATATTTGTAGTTAATTATTTGTAGAGTCTAAGCTATTTAGAAAAATTTAGCATCGTATTTTCAAAAACAGTGATAGCATTATTTTAAGATTCAAGTCATATCATAAATGAGTTCTTTAGAGAACAAACTTGATTGTACTATATTTTTTGCAGGAATAGAGAAAGCTGAGTGGTCTCCATTATTACTTGACAAGTTGAAAGAAATGTTATTGAATAAATACGTCACAATTACAGTGAAAGCGATTAATGGAAATGTTAATTTAGTAACAGTGGAGAAACTTTGTGAAAATGGTAGTCTGAATGTAGCTGACAAACTGGTAATGGAAGGTTTGGTCAAATCCAGCAGGGCTGAAGACTTGTACCCTGAACATCAAGGTACTTACTTTTACTTAATTACTTCTTAATTTAAGCTTAATTTGAAGAACTGTGGGCACATGGGATGCCTAAGTTACTTTTCCTTCCAAAAATCTTAGAGAATTCCACACATCACTTCTTAAATTAGGGAAGTAGCGTCCATGTGTATTTTGCTCATTTGCTTGCTTTGGTTTTTTTGTAGGTAATGGAGGTGAGACCAAATGCTGCTGCACAGAATTAAAAATGCAAGTAAGATTCAGTCCAAGCAATACTTGCTTTTTTACATTTCCAGAATTTAAAAGAAACCCTGTGTGGGAAGCATGGGAATAGGGAGATAATAGCTAACCAAAACATTGAAAATACGCCAAGTGAATATCCTGACACTTCTTAGCTTGTTTTATACCTGGTAATAATTAGAGCACCCTGAAACTGAGGGTGGGTGGGGTATGGATCACACAGAGTTCATTAATCTCTGTTTTGCCACACATACAGCTCTATTTTTTTTCTAGAGTATGAAGGCCCAGAAGTGTTACTTTTGTCTGTTGTGTAAAGGTGGTTGCAGTATTTTGCATAAACTGTGTCATTTGGAGAAAGGGCAGCTGGATTTTTTTTCAGTAATATGGCTGTGTTTAGATGTGGATACGACTTGGCAGACAGCTGCATATGTAAGAAGATTCTTACAATGTGTATTTTGGGAAGCAGAGATTGATATTAATACGTGCCACAGTTTCAGTCATGAAACCAGGGCTGAGAATCTGAGTTTAGTAGAATACTGGAATTTGTAACAGTGTTTGCCAGCTGCAAGATTTTTTTTTCCTTAACCAAAAAAAAAAAACAAAAACAAAAAAAAAAGTGTCTCTTACCAATGTTGCATATTCCTGTAATTTTTGAAAGCTTTCTGGCTTTAAGTTGTATTTTTTGTTTTAACTTAGGCTATTTAGGAGAAATTAGAACTTTATATTACTAAAAGTAAATAGAAGTATACCAAAAAAGATGCATCAGCCTTTCTCGAAGTGAGGATCTTTGTCAGAGGAATGAGCAAAATTTTGAATTTTAAAGACAGAAACCCCTTTCACGGGTGGTTTGAACTTCCCCCTTTCCCCCCAGCCAGAGGCAGCAAGGTCAAAAGCAAAAATATGCACTGTATTATTTTGGATGTAGGAAAAGAGCATTTCTGTTCAAGGTCATTTAGACCTTTACTGCTTCAGAGTAAGCGTAGTTACTAGCAGTTCAGTGGCAGAAAGGCAGTAAAACTATGCTGTTCCTGAAGGTTGTTGATTTCTCTGTCCTGCGGTAGGCTGTTGAACCTCCTTTTCCCTTCCCCCTCTGTATCTCTTTGATCTTCCAGCTTGATTTAGCTAATGTCTTTTCTGACTTCAATTTCTTTCTGTTTTCTGTCATCCTGCCTTATATTGGTAAGTTTGGCTCAAAGTCTCATGACACGTGAAGAGAAGACAGAAGATTCCAATACAACCAAAACCATCAGGAAATAGACACCAAATTTAAGATCTTGATATCAGTCCTAATTTGAGTATTTCATCAATTTGGTTCAAGGAATTTTTTTCTTCAGGGGAAGGGGAAAAAAAAAAGTGAGGGAAGCAGGGGAAAGTCAGCTACAGTTCTGTTGGCTTTTTTCCCCCTCCAGAAGGTTTTATATCAGAAAGGAACTGCTGTATATTCATTGAACTAATGCAGGACTTGGCTGAGTTTGTAGTTTTAGGATGTACCCTAATCTGAAATAGGCAATTTTAAAAAAAGAATCGTATATTTCTAATTCTCCTGCTTATTCCACAGCTTAAAAAGCATGAACAGATCCTACTCTTCCTTTTAAACAAGTATGGAAATCCAGATGAATTCATTGAAATGAAAAAACTGTTGGACCACTAAGTCTCTGACATGTGCCGTTTCATTTGTATGTATACCAGGTTGCTGCAGCTCTTTTTTTGAAGAGCAAGGATATCCATCAGCTTAAAAATGTGATTCAGTTTGTAGAAATTCTGCTGTTTAAGTGCCTGTATTTATCTGTATGCTTGGATTGTTACTGTGAAATAAGTATGTACCTTGAAGGATTTCAAAGCTGCAAGCTAAATTTTCTGTTCTCTTTTTGGTTGATACCACCGTGTGCTGCTAAGGGCTTTTGTTTTATTTTGTTGTTGAATGCACATAACTTTAGGGAATGGCCATTGCATTGTGAGTCTATTCTGCAAACTTACATTTGAAATTATTGTAATCATAAAACTTACTTCAATGTTGATACCATTAATTTTACTTGAAAAACTGTATCTTGTCTTAATTAGTTTTCTTTCAACTTAATTTCCAGTCTGAAGTTAGACTGAAAATTGATTTTCATAACCTTGGTTTCATTATCATTAAAAGCTGAATCTTGTCTTGGACTGCATATAGGTAGTTCTCTCTAAAATCAGTAAACACTTACATGTGCACAGTTCTTTATTTACACTTATGCTGTGTAATACGCATCTGTGAATATTGTTTTGAAGTAAGTTGTATTAGAGCTGTTTTGTCCGTAGCTACGTTGTCGGGATGTCTACCCCATCACATTTTTTCACATCGTAATAGAAACATGACAATAGAAAAGTCCCATTCTGCGATATGACAAAATACTGAATTAAATTATTAACACGTTTTCAGTATTTCTGTAAAATGTAGTTGGTACCTAGTTGTCATTTCTAATCGAGTGGTGATATTACTAAGGAATGCCAAATTAATGCTCATAGACCACAGTAGACTTTTGCCTATTGAAACTGCAGGGTCAGCTTTTTTGTCCTCACATAGTATATATTTTAAGTTTGGGCTTTGTACAAATTGGAAGGATCCTGAGATTAAACCTGTTGTAGAAGTGAAATATTTCTGTTTGACTTAATGTTTTATTACGCTTAAATTACCTCACATTTTTTTTCCTGCCTCTTAGGTTTTGTTGCATTGTATTCTTGCAGTATCTAATAATTAGACAAACTCTGCACTTGGGTTTCTAGAGTTGTTTTTGTGTCCCCAGTTCTGAACCAAGGTTGTGGCTCTCAAGTGTCCTCTGACTTCCTGGGACAAGTGTGACTTTCACAAGCATTTGCCCACATGCAAAGCAACTGGCCAATGCTTTAGTCCTCCCACGACTTCTGTTCACTCTTCCACATACCACCTCTCCTAGCAACTAGTCATTGCGTTTCAGAAGATGACTGACTGCAGTAGTCAAAAGTAGTCACTTTGTCTACACTTGGTAAGCAGGAGAAAGGAAAAGTGAATCTTTGCTTGTTCTACTCAGGCAAAAAACACGTGGAAAGCAGTGGTTGGTGTTTCACTTGGAGATGTATGTATGGTGCAGCACAAAGGTATCTGGCAGTAATCCTGGACAGCAGAAGGAAAGGAGAAGTAAGATATTTCATATGGTTCAGAGACGTAGTTCGCTCTTTAATCTCACATGAAGTCTTTGGTGTAGGGACAAATCGGGCAAGAAATGTGGAAACCTCTTGGACTTCTTGATGTAGCCTTGGGTTCCTCTTGCTTTGTTTTTCTCTGCTACTTTTAATCTGCAATCGAAATCTGTTCTTGAAGTGGTAGACTATCAGCTATGGATTATATTTATCTAAATGCTAGTATAGAATATAATTTTGAAGTAAATTTCCATGCGTGATTATATCTGAACAAAGGTTATTATGTGAAACACTTAAACTATAACATCCACACTCTTGGTGGTGGGTGTGTGGTAGGGTGGAATCTAGCCCGATGACCTAACCTTTCACTCTGAGTCAGACCTTTGCAGAAAAGAGAACAGTTAAACACCGAGCAAGGCCCAGGTGCTGCATGCCCACGGCACAGCTCATCTTGTGTCCTTATTCTTGCTATGGAGTTCTTACATTGCTCAGCTTCCAAGGATAAGGACTGTTTGCAGGGTGAGTACGGTGGGCACCGCATGTCCTGCTGGAGAAAAGTAAAAAGCAGAATAAGGAAAGCTGATCTAGGAATGGGATCTGCTACTTCAGTACAGTTTCTGTTAGGGAATGATGTTACTATGTACTTTTCAGTTTATTCTTAGAAAATGTAGTTATTTATAACTCAAAAATATATGAAGTTAACACTTTTCAAAGAATATTAATTTGTCTTCTTTCTGCTCCTACAGTTGCCCATCTTCAGTCATTAAAAAAACAAAAAAAACCCAAACAAACAAACCACCCCAAACAAACAAAAAACCACCAAACAAAAACTAACCCCCAAAAAACTCAACCACAAAAACCCCATAATTTTTAAAATGGGCCCCCTAACTACTTCCTCTGGGTGTAATAGTGTGAATACAGTACTCTTACTCACAGGTGAAGAACAGTTTTCTGTGGAAAAACAAGTGTTAGGGAAAACATTCTCTGAAAAAGCTGACTCCTAAATGAAGCTACTTCATGGCTGTTGGTGGTGCAAAGTAACCTTGCAGTCCGTGGTTCTACTTCCGCTCCGCATTGCGGCCAGGCCGGTTCGCTGTGCTCCAGGGGTGCTGACATTTGCAGCTGTACTTAGTCTATCAGCTGAGCGGATACAGCAGTATGACTCCAAAATGGAGCCTAGGGCGATGCGGGTGTTCTTGGGTTTGGGTTTGATTTCCCCCCCCCCCCCCCAAATCCTAGGTGTAAATGGGAGGATGTGATAGATGAGGAGGCCCGTCACAGCTGAACGCAATATAAATCCAAGTGTGAAGGAGGCTGCTCATAACCTCACCAGGTGTGCGAATGCTACGCGCTAGAGTCTTGCAGAGAAAAGGTAAACTGCAGCTCAAACTGCCTTTTTTTTTTATTCCCCCCCCCCCCCCCCCCCCCCCGAAACACCTTAAACCTCTGACGGGGGGGTTAGGGACCGTGCGGGCAAGCAGCGGTGCTGACAGCAAGCTCGCCCGCCGGAGCTGGGCGTGCGGCGGGGGCTGCGGGTCGGGCGGGGGCGGGGGGGGGGAGGAGCCCCGCCCCGGCTCCTCCTCCTCTTCCTCCTCCTCCTCCTCCTCGTCCCCATCCCCCCGCGGCCGCCGCCCCCTCCCAGCCGGCGGGCTGCGGGAGCCTGGGCGAGCGGGGGGCGGCGGCCCGGCGGGACGAGGGGCGATCGCGGCTGGGTGAGTCTTGCCGGGGCGGCGAAGCCTCCCTGGCCCTTCCGCGGGTGGCGGCGGGACGCCGCTGCTGCCGCGGGCGTCTCGAAGCCCGTGCGCCGTCGGGATCCAGGAGGTGACGGTAGAAGGCGCCCAACAGCCCCGTTGCTCAGCCGAGGTCCCGTCTCGGGTCGGGAGAAGACCTGGGAACGGGCATGTTGAGCCCCAGCCTCTGTGCCTTTGGTCCGGTTGCACGGTGCCTCCGAGAGCATAAGCTTTGCTCCTCTACTCAGTAAAAGGGTTCTAGTTATTAAAATAACACAAAATCCACCACCCAGGAAACCAGACCTAGCCCATGCTGTAATGCTTTAATTGACTTGTTTCTCGCAGTTTTGGGGTGCAGCCAGGGGAAAGCGCTGAACTTGCCAGGGCAGGCCTTCAGACAGGGTGTGTCTCATGTCCTTAGTGAAAAGCTTTCTGCAGAAGACACAAAGATGATTTGATCAAGTCTTGATGAAGTAAGAACTGAAGGACCTCAAACGATACCTGTAATATGTCCAGACACTTGTACTTCATTTAAGAAATTAGAGTAGCCCCTGTCTTTGAGTGCACACAACGGGGGCTTTTCCTGATGTGGTCTAATGGGTACAGGAGGACTCCCTGTCTGGTTCCCAGTTGGGCTACAAAATTCGTGCACCTGTGAGCAAGTCACTTTGTCTCTCTGTATCTTGGTTTCCACGTATGTTAAAGAGGAATAACGATGCCTTCCCCAGTGGCCTGGAGTGGAAAGAAAACAGGGAGGCAGGCAGGACCCTGCTTCCAGGTTAGCTGGGAAAATGTGAACAGATGTTAAAATGTGACCTGGAAATTGTGAAAATTATTTCATGGGGGTTTCTGCTAGCTTGCCTTCTATTTTGTTTATTTTGTGTAGTGAAGATGAGGCATCACCAGGAGGTAAGTCCCACATGTAACTACATTTTCCTACTTTCTTCAGAGAGGGCTGTGCTGGAGAGGCTGTGTGCTGGGGGAGTTAATCACATCATCTTCAGTGTGTGCTCCTGAAGATGTCTGGGTCTTGTAGGAAGAGTCTACGAGGAAAAAGTAGATGGAATGACTTAAAAATCTCTTTTGACTCTACCCCAGTTCTGCAGAAAAAAAAAAAAAGTGTAAGATTCCCACTTTCTAAAGCTCCTTTAGGAAGGGCCCACAGACCTCTGTCCTGAAAATACATGCAGGCAACAGCTTGTGTGTGTCTGCAGGAGCGGTGCCGTGGCGAAAATTCCCAGGCTGTGGCTTGCCCCTGGGGCTCGCAGAGATGCAGCAGGAGGATAAGCTGTGACATGGGGTGGTTTTGTAAAAGGGACTGGGTATGAAATGGTCAGGAACATCTTGGTGTCATGCATGCTGAGATGAGCACAGACTGTCTCATGTTCTGAGAGCTAAAATAAGTATGAGATGTCAAAAAAAGTTTTTTTCTTCTTCCCTCCAGCCTCTGCTGTAGGTAATCACTGCAACTGACTGGCTTGGAAAGGTAGAATTCCTCCTTTTCTGCAGTATCGGGTGTTTGGGGGAGGACAGACCAGAATTTTATTTCCTCAGGAGGAAGGCATAGCAATCTTTAAGTCCTTATTCATGCTGGTGATGTGATGAGGGTTGTCCTTCTAAGCCAGCCAGCAGGTGCCTATGCTTTGAGGCTTGGCTTCATTTAGCAACCCGCTTGATGCTCTTTGGCCAGTAGTTTGCTTCTGCTGCAGATGGCAAGCACCCCTTCTAGCACTGCTGGGAACACATGCAGGGGAGGCTCTCGGGACAGCGACACCACCAAGTGAAATAACAGAGGGCTTTTGTCTTGTGAGATGAGGTGACAAACCAAAGGCCTTCCTGTCCCTCTGGGAAGCTTTTGGACAAAAGCATCCATGTGGCATGGTGGTACTTCTAAGGAATAAAGCAGGGAGATGCCTTCTTGCTGAAACACACATGAAAGCTGCCTGCCGCAGGGAGTGTGACCCTCTCCCACCTCATTCTTTGGGGACCATTTACACCTGCTCATGGTGCAGGTAGATCAGTAGTTGATTGACCTCAGATGTGGATATTTCTGGCTGGTACAAGGTAGTGCAGGTTGGGCCCCAAGCCAGGCACCCAGCTGTAGCCTTCCCAGATTTGCACAGCTCGGGGCAGGAGGTGATAGGGGACAATTACCATAATTGCATTGGAACCCATAGCCTTGAATTAGTAGTTCCCAGGAGGGTGTGTGACCAAGTTATCTGCATTCTTTCATAACCTCAATATAATTACATTGTTTGCATATTTATTTTCTTATGCTGCCATTGGTTTGCCCTAAGACACCAAGTTCCTACAGATTGCTGTACCCCTTTTCTCAGCCACTCCGCAAAGCGTTTCTTTCCAGTATCCGCACTAGCTGTCTGCTGCTGTGAGCAAGTGCTGAGTGCTTGCAATGCTGAGGCAGGCTCTGGCTCCCTTGGGTGGTCTTGCATGTGGCATCCAGCAAAGGATGAAAAAGGATGAGACATTCATGGAAACCCTCCTGTTGCTTTAGCCACAGGCAAAGTCAGTAGCATGAGCACTTCTGTCAGAACAAACTACACAGTAAGTTTAGCACAAGCTCTTGGGTCAGAAAAGTGTCTCTTATTCCAAAAACTGTGGGTCATACAGGACCTGATCTGCAGTGTGTTTTGACAGTACCCCATGTGAGCAGTGCTGCAAGATCAAGGTCTCTTTATGTGCAGGAGCCCTTATTGCACAGGGGAAAAGAGCCTGTCAAAACTGTTCCTTGCTGCAGAACCAGGGGGGTTGAATAAAGAAGCTGGTTTTGCAGACTATCTTAGGGAAATTTAATCTTGTTTATCACTTGGAGAAAAAGGTTGTCAAAAGTTTTAGACTGAAATTTGTGATGTTTAAGCAGAAGTTAAACATTTCCGCGTTGTCTTCCTCCTGCCACTGGTAGCTGCCCCCAGCCAGGGCAGTGCCATGGCCAGACAGAGGGGACACCTGGAGCTCCCAATAGAGGTGGCTCACTGCCTCCAAACCTGGGCAAGCAGAGATAAGTAAAATTTACTTATGGAAAACATGCCGAGGGAGACTGAAAGAGGGGCCAGTAAAACTGGCCTCTTCTCTTCCCTCCCTACACTTGAATGTCGGACGAGCTCCTAGCAGTGGGCTCCTCTCAGCAAGCCGGTGCTACATCCTTCCCAGCAGACAGAGCAGCGCTGAAGGGAACCACAGAGATGACTGCAGTGACAGGGGGTCACTTGGCTGTTGCAAGCCAGGTCTCTGAGATGAGAAGAGCTAGTAATTAATAAAAGCAGCTGACTGGTACTTTTAAGTATCTTCTACTTGTCCCAGTGCAAGAGTAACACTTGCCCTGAAGTGGTGTAGATAGTATTAACTGTTCTGGTTGCAGTCTGTAGAAATGAGGTGTGTTCATATGGACATACACAGGATAGCATCTATCCTGTTCCGTGTCAGGCAAGTTTAGCAAGGTACATGACATCAGCTGCAAGCTTTTTCCCTTTCTTGCAGAGGCACCAGCCCACGGTATTTTTTTGATCTCTTAGCAGCCAGGTGCTTGCCCCGTTGTAGGTGCGGCTGTGCTGTCAGACCTAGTTCCACATCCAGGTGGCTGTGGTGGCTGATGGTGTTGGGTTCACTGTGTTTTCAGATCACAGTTTGGTTCTGTGTCATTAGTAAGAACAAGCAAGCTCAGCTATTTTGCAGATGGTGAAAGGCATGTTGGGGAGGTACTTGTCCAGAAGAGCTTTCCCGCCTCTCTACCTCTTTCTCCCCTCTCCTGTCTCACTTCTCCAAATAAGGTACAAATGATTATGTTCTTATTTAGCTTTGCATAAGTTGTCATATTTATCTGGCCAGGTGAGAATCTGGCTACCAAAAATATGAGTTTTGACTGGGTGGTTAAAAAAAAAGATTATTTTTTTGACTCGGTACTAATGTAGGCATTTTTGAAATTCCCTTTCTTAATGGCCAGGAAGATAAAATGAAAAGGTCCTTCACTTGCCACCCCATCCCCCAGCAAAGCTGCTGTCTGAAGTTCCTGGACTGCTGCTAATCCTGGACTAATGCTGATGAGCGGAGGGTGATGATGAAGCTTTCTTTCAATTCCTGCTGCTCAGAGTTTAGCTGGGCTGAAAGGCAAAGAATTCATCCTGTGAATTAGTTGATTTAAGCCCAAGATAAGACCCAGTTGTAGAAACACCTCGTCCTGTCACTGTTTTGTAGGAAAACAACTTGAAATCCCCCCACACCTGCCACATCTTGGTTGCAAGCAGAGGCTTGTTCTCCTTTGGGTGTTGTGCTCTGAAATTAGATCCTGGAAAGAATGTTCTTGGGGTATGGCAAAAGGATGACCTTACCTCTGTGGCATGTGCCAGGGCTTGAAGCTACTGACCAACACAAGGGCTTCCTTGATGAAGTCATGTTTTACTTAGGCAAGCTAGGGATCTGTAATTCGGCAATGGCAATCTGGTGGGGGTGTTAGGAGGATGCGTTGAAGGGTAATGCTTGTAAAGTAGCTGGTACTGGGTAAAGAGCTGCGAGACACAGAGTGTTATGGTGTCTATAATCCCTCTGACACTTAATCCGTTCTCCGTTGTGGACCCGTGCAGGTAACTGAGCATGGCCTGCTACAGGTATCTTGCCTTGTCTGATGTGAGGGGTGTAAGGTGTGGGCAGCTGCATGGGTTTAAGTGGCCCTTGCTCTGACCAGATGTGTCTGGGATGGATGCTATAGGTTGCCCTGGCAGAGGGAAGGGTCAAAGACTGGTGCTCTGGTACAAGACAAGCCCAGCGCTTCAGGTGTCTCACCCAGTCTTCTGAAGAGCCTGCCCAGAGGAGAAGTTTCTGTTGCTTAAAGCTTGGGGTTTAAAGTCCAGGGGTTTGAAATGTTACATGCCCCTGGACTCCTGGGAGTACCCATAGGAAGGTCTTCCCGCCTATGGAAACACAGCAGTGCTGACGCATGACTTCAAAAATTGGGGAAACTGAGGAAGCGAGACACCAGCACTGAACATTAAATCCAAGGTCAAACAATAAGACAGAGAGAAGAACCACTGCTTGGCTCCTTCCTCTGACTAAATGTGTTCCGTCCTGTAGGAGCTAGTAGACAGAGGTGTGAGGGCGATAGCAGTGGAAGGTTGGACTGGGACAGGCAGTGTGGGGGCCCCAGGAAGCCGTTTCCTGACCCCTGCTGCCCTGACACATGAGGTTTGCCAGGTTACGCTTTCAAAGAATTGGCACCTGGTGTGATGGGAACGGGCCTGTTTTGGCAATTTCACTAACAAGTATCAGTTCTTCCTGACTGCTTATTAAATATACCATTTGCTGCAGAGAAAAGTCTTTCCCAAGAAAAAGCCATCTCTATTTGCTTGGGAAAACAATAGGTTAATAGAACTGGTTAGCAAGAAATGCACTTATTTGTCTTTAACTGTGTGATGAAAATCTGTTTTTGCAATGAGAGAGGCAGAGGCCCAGCCTGAATCTGGTCAAATTTGCTGAAGTGAGTGCATCCAACACTTTTAATCTGGAGGAAAAATAAATACAGGTGACTTAAACAGAAAGCCAAGGCCTCTACCAGACGTGCTTGGTCTAAATCTGGGCATGCTTGAAAGTGTCACTGAAGTCTTCCTACAATGTGATGGCAGCCTTTCTGACTTCAAAGGAAAAATTGACTTTGCTGGGCACTTATACATAGAAAATATCTCCCCAGAAAGCCAGTCCTCAGAAAATGTAAGGCATGAAAGAGCCTGTGGTTGAGTGTTGTTGACGACCCGTGATGAGGATGGGCAGCAGCGCTGGCCATGGCTGGCCCTGCAGGGCAGGACCCCTCTGCTCTGCTCCACAGCAGGGATGTCTCAGCCGGAGCCCCAAGCGATGGTGGGGTCTAGGGGACGTGGCTCTGCCCTGCGCTCGATGAACCCCTGGAGGAGCCGTGTTCGGCTCTCCACCGGCTTCCCAAGGGCAGCGGGGGGCCCTGGTGGGACATGGCTTTGAGAGGGAGGTGCAGTGAAGAGGGAGGAAAGGAGGCAGGAGAGTAGAGGGCCAAGTGGCCACGCAGGGAAGGAGAGGAGGGGAGGCTGGGCAGTCCCTCCCTCCCCTGTGAAGCCTGCTTGCTCCAGTTCTGATAGGAAAGGAGATGAGTATGTAGGGAGACTTTCTTCTCCCTCATTTTCATGTTTTTTCCTTCTGTTTCCCACCCTTCTCCCCAGGATAGGAGTTGCTTTTGCCCCTCAGACCAAATGTTTCTGAACTCATCACGTGAGACAACCAGCAAGGAGATGATTAACTGCAGGTAGAGAAGCCAGCTTTTAGGAATTGGATTAATATTACTCTTTTTTTTTTTTTTCTTTCAGAGTTGTCACTATGAGCCTGTTATCATTTGAGTCCATCTGTGTTTTCCTGCTTCCCCAAGGTACGTATAAAGTTGTCATTTTGCATCAGTGGTTTCTGTCTTGGATGCTTCCCTTCTCCAGCTGGAGTTCCTCCTTCCCGGGAAAGAGCCGAATCAGTGCCTGTCCAGGAGGTTTGCCGATAAACTTCTGAAACATAGTTTCACACAGAAGGGGAGAAAATAATACCTGGAGAAACAGCTTTTCTGAGAATTCAAACACGTGACTGATTTCTATGTGAAGAGTCTCTTTGATACGGGAAAAGCTGATGTTACTATTATGATGTTAAAAGTTCATAGGTTTCTCCAGTGCAATTATTTGGCATCTCCAGTGCTTATGACTGTAATCTTTGGAGCCTAAGCCTGGCTTAGCTCTTGTTCTCATGCTGCATCCCTGCGTGTGGTGAGCAGAGGGACTGTCTTCCTGTGTGCTGGAGTCAGGTCCTTGGCATTTTCATGTTCTATGTGTCCTGGCTAGAAGGAATTTCCTCCTGTAGATACACTGCTGTGCTGTCACCAAATTATTTTTTGCGAGTGTGAAATCTATACAGCAAAGCAGCGGTTTTGCTGCTATAGATTAAAGCCTGCATGCTTTGTTTGGTTTTCTTTTTTTTTTTTTCAAAAGGCAATTTCTAGTGTTGATGGGTGATTACCTGTTTGATCCTACAGTTTTGCTGGTGTTAGGTATACAGGAAATTTATGCTGACGAGGAGATGATCGGCAAGATCTCAGCTGCTGGCCAGTGTAAGTTTGTTTTTTAAAGCAAGTTTTTTCTATTTTCTGAATTCCTTCTTTCTTTGTTTTTCTTGGGTTTTGGTTTTTTTTTGGTTTTGTTTTGTTTTTTTTTCTAAATTTATTGGACCCCATTCAGTCCATAAAGTCCCCAGCAGTGCTCTGGCAAGCACAGCATTGTGGATGCTTCTGTCCTAGCCTGGCTTTTTCCCTCACTGGTATTAGCCCTTCTGGGATGCCAGCCTACTTTGGTTTTCCCAAATTGGCTATTTGCTAACCAGCTGGTGTTTCTCTTAGTTCCTTCAGAGCCTGTTTCAAGCAATCCTGATTTAAGGAGCCATGTTTAATTACAGACTTGACTTGTGATCTGACCTCTCGTGGCTGATTTGTTCAGGCTGTAAAGCCAGCACCAGCCACGATGCTGTGAGTAGGGATAACTGGGCTCTGGCTTGGCAGCAGAACATGTTCACCTACAGATCTCTTGACGTACATGCAATCAGTTACTTATAACCTATATCATGTATTCTCCTGCCAGCCATTATTTTCTATTGTCTGTCTGTCAAGTGATTAATTACATTTTTTTCCTATGCCAGGCATGCCTTCCAGCCCCATTCCATAGCACTATGTGTTCATCTCAGGCTTTCCATCCTGATGTGCTGTATTTGTACATTTCTCACTGATGCACATCACTGGGAGCCCTTCAGTGGGCTGCAGACATCCTGCTTACAAGTCTCTGTAAGACAGCTGCAATACGGAGATCCCCGCTCCTTCTTCCGCTGAACTCCAGAGCAACCTGAAGACCATTTCTCCATACCAAACCCACGCTGGGATGGGGGCACAGCAGTTTTCTCTGTACATGTTTGGGCAGGCAGCAGTGGTCAGTGACTGCAGGCAAGCACCTGGGTTGTTGCATCTCCACATTCAGATTGGTTGTGAGAGCAACGCCGACAGCCAGGACAGTGCTGGCAAGGAGGCCACGCTCTAGCTCATCCCCAGTGCAGTGCTCCAGGGCAAGGCTGGTTGCCCTATTAGAAGAACCAGTGATCTAGAAGGGAATGCTTTACAACTTTCAATCCCTCATAAATTCAGGTTTTTGCTAGCAGGAGTGATTTGGAAAAAAGTAGTGATAATAAAAAGATGCTGATAATAATGGGGATAGAGAATTTGGCATAGGCCAAAAAGACTTGTAGAAGGTTGGTGTGCTTGCTCCCTGTGTTGAGCTTCTAGATTCAGTTCCCCTTGAAGTTGGTTCTGGTAAATGCTGCAGAGGTGACTTTAAAATTTCTGTGTAAATTTGAAAATGTCTCTTCAGAGTCTGCAGACTGCCTGTTTTGTTTTGTTTTGTTTTTAATTTTTGTCAGTGAAATTATGGGCTTCCACTGCAGCATAAGCACCTCAGGAACTTGTACTTGGGAACAGTCATGTTCATGCAGGCAGGGGTGATACAAGGACACATCTCTGAAGATGGGATAAAAAGCAGATTTTTGTGAAATGTGCTTCTGTCAGTGCCTCAGAGCTGTTCAGACAGTTTGTGTTGAGAAAAATAAGAGCGTGTTTCAAAAAATGTGCTGCAGATGAAACACATCTGGCTTTGTGGGACTCCATATGCTTTACAAACGCCTTCTGGATTCGTATCCATGCCTTGGGCTGGGAGAGGCGGCCGGTCCCGTGGGGCACCTCACCCCTCTGCGTCCTTGCTGGGAGTGTGGCTCTCTCTTCTACACCTGAAATCTAAGGTGAAAGTCTTGCAGACTGTGAGGGCTGAACTGGCGATGCTGCAGGACAGAGCAGGAGTGCATGCAGGTTTGGGTTGTGAACACCAGGCTGCCCCAGTCTGTCCTTGGCAAGTCCATTTGTCTGGACTTTCTGCTGTTGGCTGTCTGCTTCCAGAGAGTGAGGCAAATAAAGTGCAGTTTCACAGCGTTTATCTTTTTCTCCTAGTGATGCAGTGCTCGGCTTCATTAGATGTCCTTTTCCTCTTGGACGGCTCTTACAGCATTGGCAAAGGAAGCTTTGAAAGGTCTAAGCTCTTTGCAGGCAAGCTCTGTGATGCCTTGGACATCCATCCCGACAGGGTGAGTGTCAGGAATGTCTCATTTTAGTTTCAAGCAGGTTGGCAGTTTGTGGAAAAGTGATAATGTGCTGAGTGAAATTGCAAAATTCAACTAGCAGCTACCATGAGGCCAGAGTATTTATTCAGAAAGATACAATGGAGTTTTGTGAAGCAGTGGGGTTGGAGGATACTTCTTGATTCTTTACAGATTTTAAGCAGTTCCATTTGGTCTTGAGAAAAGGCAGAATAGAATGGATATAGAATAGAATGGATATAGAATATTCTATTCTATAATTTTTTAGGCTAAAGATTGATTTGTGTTTTTTTCACTGATTTTTATTTTGTTTGGATGGTTATAGTTTAAAATGGTTGGATCTTTTTGTTGTTTTTCCCTGGAAAGTTGCGGAATTAGTTTCTGGGAAGTCAATTGCCTTTCTGTACGGATGTAAACCATACTGCCTGCTTGCCCTGCTTCTCCTAGAAGGTCTCTATTCCAAAATAAGCCAAAAGGGCCAAAGGGAAGGAGTTCATTGCAAGGCACCAGCTGCATACTGAGGCATTTGGGGATCTGTGTGCTGCCATAGGTCTCCAAGATGTCATTTTACTCCCCACCTGGTAGTGGTGAGTGCACTTTAGCGCTGGTGCTCACCAGAGGAGAGCAGAGGACTGGCCAGCTGGGACTGCCAACTAGAGTCCAAGCAGCTGGTATTTACAGATACCCAGTATAAAACACACTAAAATTAACAGACAAGTGTGGCTGTGCCTAGTTCTTTCTTGTCCGTTCCTATTCAGGACCTTGGCTCAAACCAAAGTCTAATTTTGGGTGCTGTGTGTCTGAGAGGAGTGATGGAAGCTGCACTGCTACAGTCCGGGCTCTAACAGGTCTTACCTGCTCCCTGGAGCCATCCTTGAGGCACCTCTGGGCCTGAACGACACGTCACGGGGTTTGTCTGAGGGGATTTGAAGCCAGACCCAGCTGCAGTTCCAGCTGTGCATCCAGTCCCATGTCACACTGTTCCTAGCCAGGAGTCTTGGAGTGGGCTGGGATGGTCACTGTACTTCATTCCCTGCTGGAGCCTTTCCAAATAAATGTCAGGTCTTTGGGAAGGATGTGGCAGGGACAGGGACACGAGGTCTCTGTGTAGCAGGAAGAGGAACCTGAGGCAGGACAGAGAATGGGTCTGGGCCTGCTGCGGCTTTGAGGACCCCTGGTTTGTGTCTGTTTCTCCAGAGAGGTCTGGCAGAGAGGAGCAGAGGCAGGTCTTTCGTTTGCTCCTGGTTCCCATGACAAGGATGCTTAGACTTGTACCTAAAAACCTCCTCTAGACCAACTACCACCACTGCTCCAGGTCCTAAAATCAAAAGCTGCTGTTCTGCCCCTGTTCCAGGGTCCTTTGGAAGCTGAAATCGCCATTCCCCTTCATCATTTTCTCATCTGAGAATCTTTTCATGCTTCAGATCTCAGCTTACAGCCACACAGCACAGGAAGCTTTCCGCAGCCTGGGCAATGATGGCAGGGAGTCACGGTGCTTATGCGAGGCTTTGAGAGATGCTAGGTGGTTCAGGGTAAATGGGCATTCCCTTTTCACGGCTCAGGCTAGATTGCCTGAAAGTAGAGAATTGCATCTAGGAACCAACAGCATTGTAGGCTTAGGCAAAAGAATTTGAACATATATTATTTGCAGATTTGGTGGGTTGTTTGTTTTTTTTTTAAATACTATCCTTACCCTAGTCTTTCTCTTAATCCTTACGTAGACTGGACTGAAAATCAGTAGCCTTTTCACCTTTGAAGTTGTCACATTCCATAAAACTTGTAAGGCTTCAGTGAAATATTCTGGATGTATTGTCCAATCAAGACAATTTAGTCTGTTTGCATTTTTAGGCATTTTCAACTGTAGAAAATGGTTTTAGAGGAGGTATTGGAAAAATAATTGGTTTGTATTGCCTACTGTGCTCAATGCCAGAGGGAGCTGCTTTTAGTAATGGAAAGCTTGCCTGCACAGTGTATAAATGGCTTGGTATAAAAGGTGTTATTTATAAACTTACTGTCCTTGAGGCTACTAGCTGCTCTGAATGGATAAATATAGATCTTGAGCTGCCTGTAACTGCAGCAGAAGCTCCTGTTGTTTGCAGATTAACTTCTTGTCTTGTTTATAGTCTGTATAGGTAACGCTGTGGTTTATGCTCGTTTTCTCTTTTTTTGAAGTTCATTTAGATTGTCAGTGGCTCAACATGCAAAACAGTGTTTCTCTCGATACAATATGGTGCTAAATCTGTAAATTGATCAGAAGTGTAAAACTCTCACAAGCACCTTTCATAATCTTTAACCTTTTATTTTAGGTCCGCGTGGGAATGATACAGTTTAGCTCAACTCCCCACCTTGAATTCCCACTGGATTTGTATCTAACCAAACAAGAAGTGAAAGAGAGAATCAAGAGGATTGTGTTCAGGTCAGCTTATTTTACAGCTCTTTTTCTGGGCTATGATTGATCTCTGGACTGAGAGTTTTTAGAGGTCCAGTTATCTCTGCCTCTGCTGTGCATACACCGTGATGGCCCCAGGGAGGAGGGTGGATGAACGCTGCTTGTGGTCCATAATCCACAGTCCGCTAAACATGTGCAACCTGGTCTGTCTTTGTCAGTGAAAGCTGATAGGGGAGAAAGTTTTCAGTGTCCACTGTAATGTTGTAAATAGGGGAGAGTTTCCCATGACCCTCCTGGCAGGTTTTTCTGGCTGTTTGTGCCAGGCAGTGGGTTACATCCTTTCAGGGAAAAGCAAGTGTGGCGTTCCTGCAGGGCTGAGCAGAGGTGGGACAATGTGCATCTTCATTTTTTCGTGGTTACAGTTTCCTTTGTCCCATGAGGTAGTGACGAATTGCTGGTCCCTAGATATCTGCACATGTGTGTCTGCTGAATTCAAAAGGATCAGGTTTTCAGATGGAAACCTTTTTTCTTCCTGAATGTTAAGACTTGGATGTCTTCCCATGACCTCAGGAAATGGAGCCAGAAGCCCAAAGAAACATTCTTCTTAGAGCCTCTCGAAGTCCAAACTTTTAATGTCCGAGAAACACATTTGGATCTACAAAGGACCTGACAGCCACCCCAAAATTAAACTCATTTTTATGATAGATGAGGTACTGGTATGGCCTGCAGGTGTCTACTTTTTCTTTAGTTGATCTGCACTAGGGCTAAAGGTTAGCTTAACATTTCTCATAGATGCCTACTGTTCTCCACATGATGTGCATATTGCAAGCAAATGTTATCACTTTTGACTTTTTCAAGCAAGATCAATTGTCTGGGTTTTGTTGTATTGCTTTTGATAAGTTTATCAAATCAAGAGAACCTCTTGTATAAGGTTACAGGAGAAACTTACCAGAAAACAAGATACACTCCTCTTCTTTGGCTGTTGCTTAAAAGTCTGTGAGAGCAGAGAAAGTGAAGCAGTGTTTGGTGTCTGGCACTGAAACTCCTTGATGACAACACATGGATGCTGACAGATAGAACAGAAATAATGACCTTGTACCTGACTGTTTCATGTAGTTTAAATGGAAAGCTGACATTTCAAAGTAGATAAAATAGTTATGGATAGATTCCAGTGGCTTCTGGAAAAACGAGTGTTTGACATCTCAGTTCAGAGGCTCCTCGATGTGCTTCTGATGAGCCCTTGGCCAGTGAGGTGTTTTCCGACTTCAGCCCTGTGCTCTGGGTGTGGAGCTGAGAGCACTTGGAAGGAGGCAGCTCCAGGCTCAAGTGAAGCTTTTGTGATTTATTCAGAGACTAGTGGTCTCTCTCTGTGAATCTCGTCCAAACAGCTTTTGGCCAAATAGCATTGGCCAATTTCAACCAAATTTGGTGGTGATCTCCAAAGCTAAATTTCTTACCAATTTCTTTCATACAAGTCCATGGCTGGTTACGGGAGAGAAACCTTCATAGTGCTGTTTTTGACAAAAGGCAGCAGGTAAAGTCCACATCTCCTTCGGCTTCAGAAAATCCATATTGGAGTAATGCCTTAAACACACATCTGCTGTGTCAAAAACCAATGAACCTCCAAATGCAAATCAATAAGAAACCAAATTTAATGAGCTTTGGTGCAGAGACTCTGTCAACTTTTTCTAATCATCAGGGATCAGATGGGCACAGCTTACTGAGGTTGATTGAGTCATCAACCTGACTATGCACAATATATTTTCCCTCTTGCACAGCACTTTGCACTGAAGCGTCTGACATCTGGTCAGTAAAAGGCAGATTTGGACATGCTATGAACACATGGTCATTGAGTATGCTTTGAAATGGTGAAATGCAGAGGAGAAGGTACCTAAAGAAAGAAGTTCAAGGTGAAAGGGCCTGGCAGGTACTGAATTAAGAAGTTTCTGTGAAAATCAGAGTAGACAGAAAAGAATGAACTTGGGCGTTATCAAATGCTTTTCTAGAACAAGCAAAGCAGGCAGTAAAGCACAGGAAGGGGATGTTCAGAAAGCAAATCGGGTGTGTTTTTGTAAAGGAGAACATGATGCCTCCAGGAAAGGGGTATGACTTGTGGTTTGGTTCCCCTTGGTTGCTCTGGGTGGCAATAAAAGCAGCCCTAAAAGGTGATCATAGGAAGTGATTTATAGCGCAGCTTCTTGGACAGAGTTAGAAGGCAGCTGGAAATGTCTCCTCTGATCTAGTGGCTTAATTATCAACAGGTCTGGAGCGTTTTCCCAGTGAGCTGGGCTCTCTGGTATCAAACGTCCAGTTGGGGATGGTGCATTACAGACCTCTCACATTGTGCAGATAGAGAAGTACCGAGAAGGGAAGAGTGAGACTCATGTCCATGCAGGATTTACCCCTTTGAGATAAGCAAATGTTTAGCCCTCCAACAACAAAAAGAGATAATGTGTTGTCACCAGCTTTGATCCCTGCCTACAATAGCGAAGAACTTGCAGTGCAGGTTGCCCTCAGTTTTTACAGGGAATGAAAGGCTTTTGCTCAGTGTGTTGTGTTTTATCAAGGTCTTAGCCTGGTGATGACTGGGTGGGGAACATAGGTGGTTGATGTGAAGCTTGAGTTGGTTGCCTCAGGTGGCCAGCAGCAGGGGCTGGGGTGCCTGGGTAGCCTATGTCTCTGAGTGTGGGAGGTAGACAGGGAGCTGGGGCAGCTGGGGCAGATTTGATCCAGCTGCACAGTCCACCAAACCTCACCCTGCAAGACAGAGGTGAGGCCATGTCCTAGCTCCTCTCCGAGGTCTCTGTTATGTTACCCATGGCTTTCACTTAAATAAAACTTCAGTGTTTGGCTCACAATGTAATCATTCCTGCCTCAGCCTGACAGAGATGATAATTTTATATATAGTTTTGATGACGTTTCATGGTATGTAGAACATGGAGCCCAGTCTTGAGTAGGCATCTCTAAGTCATTTAAAGTTAAGTCTTGAAAGCAGAGGAGGACAGTCCCTGCCCCATGGAGCTCACTACCAAGAAATAACAACTAGAGTAAATGTGTAGCCCATAAAAACAACTACATCTTGTCCTTCCCCTCCTAGACCTCTGTATAAGCGTAGCACTCATGTTTTTTATTCCCTTCTGCTTTATTTTCAGCACCCTCTGCAAAGAAGGGCTCCTTCCCAGTTCACAGCCAGTATGCCATAACCGAAAAGACCCTAGTGCTGTGCAGACATTGGCCATAACCCTGTGGGCCTGCCACAAGCAGCTCTTCCCTTGGGTGCCAGAGGGACCACTCTTTTCCCTCCCCGGGCTTTGCACTGTTGTGCAGCATACTTTTCAGACAGACAGCTCCAGTATCTATGGGCTCAGCAGGGCAGTCAGGCTCTTAGGTTAAGGAGGCATCCAGCAGTCAGCAAATCTCGTTCTTTAATAATTTCACAAGAAATGAGTCTCAGGATTTCTAAAGCATCTTTGACTGACTATCAGAAATGTTCTCTGGCATTCTGTAGCTTATTTTCTACTAAAATTGCATTCAAGTTTGCTTTTCCTTGGGAGTTATTGCACAGCTGCAAGGCTTGATGTCTGCCGTTTCCTAAAGCTTAGTAGCAGCCCGTTTTACCTGCTGATTTATGTCACCACTGGAATGCACTCCCTTTGGCATCCAAGTCCTTGTGTGGGTTTAGTACTTTGCTACTGGGAGGATTGCCGAGTATTGAATTAATTGCTTTCTTCCTCAGAAACGTTTCCTTCTCCAGGGAAGAATTCAAGGGCTGTCAAAATATTGAGGTAGCCAGCTCCCATCTCCAAAATGAGAAGTGAGGGAGGGGTACAGCTTGTGTAAATGTCAATGGATGGCGTATCTTCCCTATCATACCAGCACTGCTGGCAAGCAACCTAGCAGGTGAGGGTCTTGCTTTTAATTGAGTTTAACATGGGTTTAGACAACTGGAGCATCAGGTGGTTTTTCTTAATGTTTACTTTCCTAGCATAAAAGGTACTGGTTTTTCTTAATGTTTACTTTCCTAGCATAAAAGGTACTGGTACTGAAAAAAGCATGCCTTGTGTTCAGTCCTTCTGAGTTTCCAGGGTAACACTAGGAAACTTTCAGCAATTGTATTTTCAGAAGGTTTACTACAGGATGGACAAATGACTTCTTGTAGAAAATCAAATTAACCTGCAGATCAGCCAGGGAGAAAAAGACAAGGACTCTCTGCACACTGCTGGACTGCAGCCTCTCAGTTACAAGCTGAGACACATAGCTCCCTGCCTTAGCTCTTGGTCCAAGAATGGCAGAAGGTCCCATAGAGGGAAACGGAGGAAATGTGACAAGAATTTATAGCACATTTGTGTGTCAAGAGAAAGGAGAACACTTTGAGATGCTGGTCTTCATTCATTTTGCCTACTTGTACTGTGTTTGTGACTGGAATACAAGAGGCTGTTGTAAAACAGCTTTTCCACACAATTCTTAAAGAAGTGACTGCAATTTTCAGATGGAAAAACAGAAGCAGTTGAGACATTTGTCAAAGCTGGAAATAAAACTCAAATATCCAAGAGCTCTGGTTCTTCCTCTGATTGCAGGAATGCTCTGCTGTGTGTTAAAAGTCTTCTGAAGACTACTCTGGGTTGGAGAGGAGGGAGGTAAGGATGGGTAGTTGGGACCTCTGGGTAGGAAGGTGACGAATGGCAGGATTAGACATCTCTGTGAATGTGTTCTGTGGCAACAGGCAGAAATATGCTAAGTTCCCCACTACCAGAGGGTGGAAATGTGGAAATCAAGTGGTAAATTCAATATCGGGAAGAGAGCTTTGATTTCTGTTTTTTCAATTTTTATTTCCCCTCTTTCCAGAGGTGGAAGCACAGAGACAGGTCGGGCTCTGAAGTACATTCTCCACAAGGGCTTCCCTGGTGGTAGAAACTCGAGTGTCCCTGAAGTCCTGATCGTCATTTCGGATGGAAAGTCCCAGGGCAGCACCACAATGCCTGCAATGCAGGTGAAGGAGAGACACATCACAGTTTTTGCAGTGGGAATCAAGTTTCCAAGGTAGGAGACTTTCCACAGAGTTGGAAATGGAGGTCTAGCTAGCCAAATGACAAGTCTTCGTGAGTGAGGGATGGTCTTGTGCTAGATACGAGTTTTGGAAAGACAGAAAGGGGATTTGCGGGGTAACACAGGCATGGAGGAAACACTAATTTGGTGGCTGCTGTAGAAGCAGGACCACGGTTGGTGAAGAAAGCTCTTCCGGTGAAGAAAGCTCTTCCACTGACTAGAGCTACACTACTGCCTGAGACTAAACACACCAGGATCTTGAAAACTGTTTGAAGGGTGTCATGGTTCTGCGTCAGCTATTTGCTGCACAGGGTTTGTTTTGCTGCTTAGTTCTTTGGGGATGACTAAGGGTCTTGTTACACAAGTGGTTGAACCCCACCTTGCTTGGCAGGTGGGAGGAGCTGCATGTGCTGGCTAGTGAGCCCGCTGAGCAGCACGTGCTCTTTGCTGGAGATGCCGATGATGCTGCCAATGGCCTGTACAGCACCCTCACCGGCTCTGTCTGCAGTGCTGCTGCTCCAGGTAACCCCTGTCCTGGCTTCTCCTTCACGCCCATGCTTTGAGCTTGGACCATGTCACCGAGTGAGAAAGATGAGGCAGTGTCAGAAGGCCTACAGGGGAATTAGCGGGTGTTGCACTTCAAGGTAACCTGCTTCTGGTGCCCAAACTAGACAGCATGCTTGCTAGCTACCTCTCCAAATACTTGCAAGCTGCAGGATCCTAAATCTTTCTGTGTCTTGGTTCACCTCTGAAAATGGGAATATTGGTCCTTGCTCATGTCATGGGGGATAGAGGGATAAACCTATTTGTGTTAAATCTTCTAATGGACTTGGCTGTGGATTAAGGGGAGGCCACCAGAGGCTTGCAAGAGATAGAAAAGACAGAACTAGAGTGGTCCAGAGGTAGAAGAAAATCAAATATGTGAATGATGAAGGCACCAGAGAGGCTAAAAAGTTGTCATTAAACCCTGAACTCAGCAGTGTGAGTCTTACAGCAAAGCAAAGGAGGCTCAATAGTGAGCACTCCAGAAAGTGGGGTAGGCTGGTGAGCTTGTCGACAGAAAATTTCTCTTCTGGGGTCTTATGGAGGCTCTTTGAAGCACTGTCTGGTCTTCTGTTGGCAGGTAGGTGAGGAAGACTAACCCATTTCAAAATGGTGCTCTACTCCCCCACAGACTTTGTATTTTCGGGCAATTGATCCCAGTTTGCATGTGTTCTTTGCTACAGGCTGCAAAGTTGAATCCCACCCTTGCGAACGCAGGACCCTAGAGACTGTGAAAGAGCTGGCTGGAAACTATGTGTGTTGGAAAGGCTCAAAGCAGCTAAATGCGGTGCGTGCATCGCTGTGCCCTTTCTACAGGTGAGTTGGACACCCACATCTCAAAGTGAGTGGGGCTGAGAGAAGATGAGAGATAGAGTAATGAGGCTTTTATCTGACCTTGACTCTTTACTGGGATGTAGATCCCTCAGAAGACTGATGTAAACATGGTCTCTAGACCATGAGACCATGGTCCTCTAGAGAGGCTCTCCCTGCTCTGACCATTGGCTGATCCGAGAAGCAAAGGATGAGAGGAGGAACTGAGACAAAGAAGCAGAAGATGATTAGCCCAAGAACGCCATAAATATTATAAATGGAATTGAGATTAGTTTCCTACATGTTGAACCGAGATAGTTTGACGTTTACGTCTCAGTACCAGCTCTGTGCTGCAGAAGGTTTCGAGGTCTGGCTCCCAGTGTTGGTGCTAGTTCTGGTTTTGTCCACTTTGTTCTTCCTTTCAGAGAAGTCCCTTTTTCTTTGCTTGGCTGCACTGGGGGGCTTGGGAAGGACTTTCCTGTGGAGAGGCTCCAGTCACTGGCAGAAAATACCCCCCAGTCATAGTGCAGCAGTGCCAAAACCGGGATGCATACAAAGAGCTGCATTGTCAGGTTGCTGGCGGTGAGCTGCATGAGGCAAATGTCCTCTTGCCCAGGGAAAGGAGACTGGAGCTGAAAACCAATAAAGCATGTCAGGTCCTTCAAATAATATTGTCACTAGAGTCAGTACAGTGGGAGAAATGCTTTAAAAATGAGCTGTGAAGGGAAAGGCAGCTTCATGCTCTCTTTGCTGATAAAAAGAGCTGAGTGAAAGTGGTGTTGTACAGAAATTGGTAGGGGGGATTGTTTTTCCTTTGAAGAGGTGCTTCATTTTAATACCAGGCAGTCAGATTAATGTTTGAAAATCACCCCAGATCTGGGCTGTGCATTGATAGCCTGCTACATAGATATAGTGGGGGGTGATTGTATGGACAATTTGAAACATGTCCTAATGGCTGCAAGCACTTCCAGAGACTTGTACCTTGGAGCCAACGTGGGAAAGCAGAGCAGTTCATGGCTTGCTTACGGCATCCCAAAAGTGATGGTTCTGGCCATGATTGCCACAAGTTTGAGCAGCTCTAATGCAGAGCACTGGAAGATGAGTGGCATGATGAAGCTGCAGGTATTAGAGAAATAGCAAACTGATTAACAGGGATGAAAGTTTAAAGCAGAAGTCATCTCATTGTCAGGAACCAACGTTACCTGCTGCCTTACATATGGCAAATATACACTCCTGCTCTACGGTGGGGTTTTTTTCATATCACCTTAGGGCAAGTAAATGATAGAGGAAGTTGAAAAATTCCACTGAGAGGTACAGCTGAGGACTAAGGAGTTCTACCCAGTCTAAACCTTGCTTGTCCACTAGTTGTTACAGCTGGATAAGTTAGATACTAGAATTAATATTCAATAAGAAATTCTCAGTACTGTAAAATTTTCTTTTCAATCCAATTTAGAGCAAAAAGTTTAACATCTCTTCTGTAGCAACTAAAAAATAATAATTTTAAAGCTTTAAAAATACATTCATAATCTTTAAGTGTAAAATATTAAAGTAGAATTCAAAAACAAGAGTAGATTTGATGAAATTATGTTTTTTCTTTTGCCACCCCACTCAGAATGGACATTTTCTTTTGAAATACTTGTTTTGAAAAGTTGCATTTTCAAAGGAAAATTTGTTCCATTTAAAACACAGTAAGGTCAACCTTGAAGTTACCTTGTCAATCTTTAAATTCACTATCAGTTTTATTCTTGCTGTTTCAGATGGAAGAGAGTCTTGATAAAACACCCATCCAGATGCTTCCGAACTGTATGTCCAGGTAGGACTTAGCCTTTTTCAAAATTTTCTTTACAAAGCATGAAAGGTAATAACTAAAGAATAAAAAGATGGGGTTTTACTCTCACTTCTAAAAATTTTGTTCTGAGTGAGAGATTGTGATCCTTAGCAAGAAGTTGATATTATGTCCCCTTTTTTTATCTCATGGGTATCTATGACCAGAGTTCTTTTGGATTAAAATATCTCCCCGTCATTTCTCCTTTCACTTGAGGAGCCAGTTAATCCTCATCTGCTTGTGTCCCTGGGGCAGAGGCTTGCACTGCTTCCCAGTGCCTGTGTGGAGTCGCTGCTCTCCAGCTAGGGGAGTATGCAGTGAGATGCCTCCACTCATTCACTTGGTACCATGAACATCATCAGTTTAGCAGGGAACCTGACGCTTGCTGATTGCCAGCCTATTTTTGTGACTGTGGAAGTAGCTATGGTCCTTGAGTTCTGCCCTTAGCTCATCCTTTTGCTTGTTCAGATGACAGTGGCTTTATTTTCTTTGTCAGTACAACATTGTCCAAGCAACAGGCCAGACTCTGTTCCCTTCATTGCTCGTGTAAACCTGGAAGGGCTGCACGGACTTTAGCAGTTCTGTATTTACATGATCATAACTTCATCCGCATTATTCGAAAGCCCATGAAGTGAGGTCACAGTCTAATTTACTCTCTTCACCACTGCCTGTTGGAGAGCTATCCCAAACCAAAATTGTCCTGGAGGTGAGTGAGGGTGCATATGGCCCTGCATTAGTTCAAACTCTGCAGCAAGACAGACAAAGGTTTGATCCCTTTTCCACTAACGACGATGCTCACACTGGCACAGGATGGGAGGGGGCAGGTTCCCTGCTGACTTCCTCTCTTTCCCTTCCCTCGTCCCGTTTAGACCCTTGTGACAACCAGCCATGCCAGAACGGGGGCACGTGTGTCCCAGAGGGACTGGACAAATACCACTGCCTCTGCCCAGTGGGGTATGGAGGAGACATCCACTGCGGTAGGTGTGAACCTGCGCTCTCCCTCCTTCCTTCTCGGCTATGTCCTGCCTTTGCAGTGCCCATTGCACAGCCATAGGAACAACTGGGGTTGGGCTGCAGCCTTTGGGCTTTTCTCTGGGAGACAGGCTGGTTTTCCTCTCATGCTGTTATGACTGTGTCAGGCCCAGTGACTGCATCTTGCTGCTCAGAAACTTTGTGGATAGTGAGAGCACCAATACTGACAGTCTCACCCTGGTGTGGCTACCTTTGTTTCTAGATGCAGGTGCCATGTGAGCAGAAGAGCAGAGAAACTGGGAGACACGCTTAAGTATGTCTGTTGGTCCCCTCCCTGCACACATGGGCATGAGAGGGACTCCTGATTTTGGGTGTTCAGTGTAAGAAACCCAAGAAGGTCCTGATCTTTAGAAAATGCTTTGTACTTACTTCCCCCAGAATCAAGACTCCCACTTTAAAGTGTCTCAGGGTGTTACGGATGAGGGTCTGGTGCTTGGACTCTCTCCAAAGAGAGTGGAGTTATAATTTCTAATTTGAAGTTTACCATATCCAAAAGTCCAAGAATCCCCCCAGACTCCGATAAGTATTTCCTGTCTAAAGGCTTCTGTGGCATCCAACCAAAATAAAGTGCACTCCTGGCACAGTTGTCCTCCAGCTCACACCATGTCTGGCAAACCATTTAGGTTACTGGATGCAATGTCTCTTCTCCACACCACAGGGCTTCCAGCAGGCCCCAGCTGAGGTGCCTGGCATGCTTGGTTTTTTGCCCTGCATATGACAAATTACTGTCTCCCTTTTCAGCACCAAAGCTGAGCCTTGAGTGCAGCGTGGATCTCCTTTTCCTGATGGACAGCTCAGCAGGGGTCACGCTGGAAGGGTTCCTGCGCTACAAAGCATTCCTCAAGAGGTTCCTCCAAGCAGTGGTGGGCCAGGACTCGCCAATGAACGTGGGGGTGGCCCAGTACGATAATGATGTCAGGATACCCATTGGAGTGGGCCAACACAAGGATGCATTCAGTCTCCTGAAGAGCATTGATGCTTTGAGTTTCAGTGGAGGAGGAACCCTGACAGGCAGAGCCCTGCAGTACGTTGCACAGCATGGTTTTAGGAGCACCCCAGTCTTTGCAGATGTACAGGATGACCTCCCACGCGTGGTTGTCTTGCTTACTGACTCCAAGTCTCAGGATCCAGTGGCAGAAGCTGCTAAGTATGCAAGAGACCAAGATCTCTTCTTGATTGGTGTAGGCAGCAGCTTCATGAGATCAGAGCTGACCAAGGTGACTGGCAATCCAAAGCAGACAATTGTCTACTCGGACCCCCAGGACCTGTTCAACAGGATCCCAGAGCTGCAGAGAAGAATCTGCAGTTTGGACAATCCTGAAGGTAGAGTGTGATATGGACGTTGCAGGATGAGTTTGTCAAACCACGAGGAGGTTTTTTGAACTCCACTGGGGAGGAGGGAAGGTCAGAAGGTTGAATGTCCTTGTTTTGTTTTGTGTCAGTCACAGATCCAGGGACTAAACTTCCATCACTGCTTTTTATGATGGGTCTCTATCTATTGGTGTCAAAAGGCCATAGATCACTCTTCACAGCCATTGATCAGCAGTGATGAATTTTGCCCACCATTTCCCCCACCCCCGCCCCCACTTCTTTTTTTTTGTCAGAAAGGAGTACATATATACTCTGAAAAATACCATGTTTGCATTCTTTTATCCAGGCTGCCAGGCACAGTCGCTTGATTTGGCATTTGCGGTGGATGCCTCGGCTGGAGTTGGCCTGGAGAATTTTCTGCGGCTGAGGGACTTTGTCAGGAGCAGCTTTTTGCACTTCAGCATCAATCGGGATGTCACCCAAATTGCCCTCGTGGTCTATGGCAGCAAAGCTCACACTGTGTTCGCTTTGGACACCCACACGAGCAATTCAGCTCTCTTCCAAGCCATCAACCAGGTGCCTTTCCTCGGGGACTCGGCCTCTGCTGGCAGCGCCTTGCTGCATATTTATGGTGACGTGATGACAGTGCAGAAAGGAGCAAGACCTGGTGTCAACAAGGCAGTGGTGGTGCTCACAAATGGAAGTGGCATGGAGGACGCAGCTGCCCCGGCTCAGCAGCTGAGGGACAACGGCATCTTGATGTTTGTGGTTGTCATTGGGGACGCACAGAGGGACACACTGCTAAGGGTTGCTGGTTCTCCCAACTACCTGGTCCACATCTCCTCCTACGAAGACCTGCAGCATTACCAAGACCTTATTATAGAAAGAATCTGTGAAGGTGAGAACATCCCATTCTCGCACTTTATGCTGATGCCACCAGCTGGTGGTAAAGAGGCATAGCGGGGACTTTTTTCTGTATCCATCGTTATCATAGGGGTTTTTTGATGCTTTACAGAGCGAGCTCGATATTATCTTTTGCATTTTACAGATGGGGAAACTATGGCATAGATATGTGACGATTGTCCAAAGCATTCCAATAGGAATAGGAATGCATTTTTTAAGATTCAGTCCAGTGAGTGAGAGCGGGCTTAGTGTGACTGGCTCTTTCCAGCCCTGTCAGGTCTAGGTTCTGCCTTTCTGAAAAAGAATGAAGTTTGCTCATTTTCTGATGTTTCTTTAAATCTGTAGAATTTGCTGTGCATTACTGTACCCCTGCGGTGTTTTAGGGGGTGCCTAAGGGGACACGTTTCTGCAGCCAACAGTGTTGGTCCCTGAGCAAGGGCTCTGCTGTCTTGTTCAACAGGTTTGTCCCCAGGTGTTTGTGAAGTGGTGGGTCTGAAACCTCATCACTCCTGTTCCTCCTTAGTGTCCCGTTACTGAAGTTATCATGTAGGCTCTCAAGATTTTGTTTGTGTTGCACAGGATTTAATCCTAAATTCAGAACCTGTCCATTTTGGAGCCTGAAGACTGTTAAACTGAGGTCTTCAGACAACTTGTGATTAATTTGATTTGCAGGACCAAATCCTTATCTCAAGTGTTCAAGAGGGAAGAATTTTCAAATACTCATGTAAAGGCTCATGTTTGTGCAGGGAGTGAGGGGAAAAAAAAGCACTTTCTTCAAAATGTCAAGTCCTGAGGACGAGTCCCCAGCTGGAAAAAAATTGTCTCTGATACCAAGTTTGAAACACTTGTGTGCTGAGTGTGAGCACCTATCTTTGATGGAAATCAGCTTTTCAGAAAGGATAGCAGCCCTGGTTTGCAGACATTAGTGGTGGTGAAAATACTTCTAATTAAAATGCCATGCCTTGTTTCTCATTCCAAATAGTCCGAGTTTAACATCTAGCTATTTACTTTTGTTATGTTTTAACCTGTTTGTAAGATCAAAAGAAGCAGCATGCTGAGCTTCAGCACAATCAAAGCTCCTTTTCATCTCTGGGCATGCCCATTGCTCCTTCAGGATTAGAAAGAGCTACAGCGTCATGTCTTTGGGGTGAGGAGCTGGTCTGCTGGCAGGCTCTGCAGATGGTTTCTACCTGGAGCTTTTCAATGTGTTCCTGCTGCAGTGATATTTTCAGCTGTGTTATTATAAAAACAATCTACTGTACCATGAAATTAACTATAATGCCACAGATGAAGGGAAAGAGAGGGCAAGGTTCAGTGAGTCAGGGTAATAACATATAATTTCCTGAGACTGAATGGCTGCTTTCATTTCATGTGCAGGTAATCACTATTTGTACTAGATAGGCTGGGACCAAGGGTGATGTAAAGATAAGCCCTTCATTCAATCTTCTACTCCAAGTCCAAGACTCAATAACAGAATCATTGTCTGTGAAAGGACTTTAAAAAATTTATGACTCATGATAAAAGTATGTGAAAAACAGACCCTGCCTCTGGACACCTGAAATATCATATTTATTCTGAGGCTCAGCTGAAAAGAGACCAGAAAAAAATGATCCAGGCTCTAGGAGAAAAGATCCCAAGTATTAAATATATATGAATCTGATAAATGGAAATAGAGACTATTGGGATCATCAAAGGGTATAATCCCTGAAGTGCAAGAAGCTTATTTAAGATACTGTGTTAACAGTAAGGTTGAGTTTGCAGAAGTGGTCTCTGGGCGGAATAGCATGATTCCCCCGAACAGGGACCATGAGGTTATGCTGTGGGGCAGCCATAGAGGGAAGTGGTGGGTGCACGGCGTGTGCGGAGCGGCGCACAGCATGTGTGGAGCAGAGCACCATCGAAAAGCTCTCTGGGGAACAGCCAGCACCTGGAAGATGAGTAGTGGGTCTAAGAGGTCCCTCCAACTTTCGTTGCCAGTGGCTCTGTCACCCTGTGATGAAAGCAAAAGTGCCTGTTCCTGGGGATACACTGTCAGGCAGGACCCCATCTGGGATGTCTCATGACAGCAAAAATGTTGTTGAACCCAACTTGGCTTCATATAAAATCAACAGGAACTAAAGATTGAGATGTCTCAGATCTAGGATTTGACTGTCAAAAAAGTGAATTTCAAAGATAATTTTGCCTGTCTTAGGTGTAGGTTGAGAGTTGATGTGCGAACTCAATGTATAAGAATGAGCACAGTGTGCAGTAAGCTGTAGTACCATCCTGATGGGTAACAATAGAATTTGTATTCTTTCCTTCTCCCCCTTTTCCTACTCTGTGTGCTTTTTCTACCATGGAGAAAGGCAAGGCTGGGAGGTCCAGAGTCTACATAACGTAGTTGTTCAGCAGAGGAATTTCACACCCTTACCAACACTGCGATGGAGTGGCCAGCAGACTGGAAGCAAATTCCTCTGGGATGCTGCTACTTAGCCTAATGTATTCACAGCAAGGCAGCATGGAACACTGCCAGCCCTGCTGACAGCTGGGCTCTGCTGTGTTAAGAGGGTTGGGAAAGCTGTCACTTACTTCACCAGAACGGGACTAATAACAACTTGGGACATGGTTGCAGGCTTTTCTCTCAAATCTCCTACAAAAAAGCCCGTAAGTTTTTCTTGTGTTGTTTTCCATTTGTACCATCCCTGCTTCTCTGCTGACTTCTTGTCCTTGCTCCTCTCTGATGTAAACTCAGGTCCTCTCCAGGGTGAAATGGGTTGTAAACTGCTAAGAGCAGGGCGTGTGTCTTGCTCTGCATTGGCAGTGTCTGGATCTGGGGGATTTAGTGTTCGGTGCACAGCTCTGAAGATGCTCTGTTTTGCTTTTCTTTGACGTTCAGCCTAATGTGATATCACTCTTTTAAGTTTATTAGGAATATTAGTCTCCAGATCAGAACATTTAGCAAAGCTGTTCTTCCTTTTCTCTAGGTTAAATGCAGAGGAGCTTGTCCTCTGTGTCAAGACAGGGTTATGAGCTTGTACCCTCTGCCATACTAATGTGGTTTTCCCATCCCATTAGCCCCCTAGATGACATTTTCTGATGTCTGGGATATATGGTTGCTGTTATTTTTCCAACATTCCTGATGGACATGGGTCCTAGCTGTTGATACTCTGTAGATGTGCCTGAGCCTTCTGTTCTGCTTGTGTTTGTTGCAGAAGCAAAAAGCCCTGTGAACCTGTGCAAACCCAACCCGTGCATGAACCAGGGTGTATGCATCCTTGGGCCTGGGAGCTACCGGTGCGAATGCCATGGCTGGGAAGGACCCCACTGTGAGAGAAGTAAGGATCAGCAGATGGCAACCGCAGCACATGTCACCCCTTCTGCCCAGGCCCTCTGAATGGACCCCACATTTCCACCTCCCCCTTGGGCAGAGGTGTGGCTGTAATTCTTGGACAGCTGTTCGGCGGCCAGGTCTTGATGCTGACATGGCCTCTGCCACATGGAAAGTGGAGAGGTTTGGGCTGCTGAGGGGAGCAAGGACTTCTCTTGAGCAGCTGTGCCCTGTTCTACACGTTCACTAAGCGAGTTGACTGTGAGGGGACCCCAGGAAGGTCTAATAACTTTGTTAATCTTCTTCCACTCTGTTCTGTTCCTCTTTACCCTCTGCTCTGCTAGAAGAAACAAACCCTCCTTGACTCCCAGGGTGGAAAGCTCTGGCTCCCTTTAAATGGGAAGGAGCTGTCTCTATTGCTTATAGTGCAAAAGCCTCCCCATTGCCTTCCTCCTCTTCAGCAGATGAGCAATGGCCAGGAGGTGGTGAGCCTCCAGCTCCCTAGAGGTGGTCCTGTGCCCATAGTGAGAAGTTCAATTAAGTGGGTTTTTTCCCCCCTACTGCTGTGCTCTTTACCTGAGCACAGGGGTTGTCACTTCTACCCCATGGCCTCTAACAACTGTCAGCTAAGGCTCAGTGGGTGCTCATTGGGTTGTAATGAACTGAGCATGAAATTCTTCCTTGGTCCTAACGCCCTTATGCCACGTTTGTGTTTCTGTTCTGCAACAGGAGTTCTCTGGGGTGATTCTCTCAGATCCCTGGTCCTTCCTCTGCACTCCCATGTGTAGCGCAGTTCAAGTGGTTTGCAGCACTTCTCTAGAGCCCTGTGGCACACCAAAAGACACATGGATCAGAGACACTGACAGAGATGTGCTGAGTGCTCTAGTTCTCTGAGTGGGAACACTGGCTGCCGCTCACAGGCACGATCCAACAAGCCACCCCTGTTCTTGGCAGTGATTGAGTTGCTCCAGCACAGGGACTGTGCTGAGGCTGTTGCAGTTCCTGCATTGCACAAACTGGGCTTCCCAGTGCTCTCTTTCTTCTTCAATTTAAGTAAATATTTGTGTTTAAATATTTGTTATTGTCATTTTGCATTTCCTCATCCAGATTCTAGTGCCGTGTGATTTTTTTTTTTTTTTAAACAGACTTCTTGAGCAATCTTTGGGTAGTCTGAAAATATGTAGAAGTCTGAGCAATTCTGGAGCTACTGCTGAAGGGGGATAACGTAGATTATGCACTGGCAGCCAGGTGCTGGAGTGAATGGCTTGTTACAGGCAGGAAGACAAATACGAGGAAGAGGAAGGAGAATTTATTACGAGCCTCATTCTGTTATGTAAGTGGTCCATGCTGCTTTCTCCTCTGAATTTATTTAGAGTGTCCTAATAAGATATAGCTTTGTGGGCATTTTGTAGCGACGTATTTTTGATAAGGAGAGGTTTGAAAAGGATTGGTTTTGCAAGAGCATTCGATGGTTTATGCAACTTCAGGTCAGAGCTGTGACAGTCAGTGTGTGTTGCTGTTTTTAGTAGATGTATTTTTCTCCTAGATTTGACCCAGGTCAAATTCAGTTACCTGTGCTGCAAACACACCAGGTAAGGGCAATACCCCAATCATCTCCAAACAAATGCCTGGGCTTTTATAGTCTCTGAACAGAGCCATGCTTTGTATCATCCCACTGGTCTTTGGATCTTGGTCTATGTGCTTTCAGGTTTAACTCCATCCCTCCCCTTGCATGGCAGGCAATGTGCAGGTCAGAGGAGGAAGAGGCCTGGACCTCTCTTCCCAGATTTCATCCACACTTTCCTTTCTCCTCCTCCTCTTCTTTTTCAGTGCATGTTTTTCTCTTATTCCTTCTTTTTTGCCCATTTCAGGTCAAGTCTCACCTCTTCTTTTTGGTGCCATTTCCATGGCTCTGAACTTTGCCATGTTGCTTTGCTCTCCTTTTGGAGCTGGCTGGAGAGAACTGGGTGCTTGTCATGGCCTGAAATGGGATGGATGAGCTGAATAGCATTTCTGCCTCCCCTTGTTGTTTTAAGCTGATCTTGTCCTCAGTGCAGCAGTGGTCTCTGCAGCACAAGCTGGGCCTCTGGTGGGCTGTGATGGCTAACCTGTCTCCAAAGACAGCTTGGCCACATGCCTGCATCCTTCAGAGCATCAGCCTCACTGGATCACTACATCAATTTGCCTATGAAGCTGTAAAATTTACAAAATTGCTCCCCCAGGGCCTGTAGTTCACACTGTCCTGTTGTTTTCTGCTGCCTTTCCCATGATGTCCATCACCTCGGGAGTAGGAGCAGCTCTCGACAGAGCCAAGGCAGAGACATTAACTGTGACTGCCAGCACTCATGAAAATAGCATCTATTGTCCCCAGAAGAGGAAAAATCCCTTCACCCAGTTGTCCTGGCCCCATGTTTGAATAGTAACATTAGACGTACAAAGAGAGACACAAATTACTCTGCACATTCATTGTCAGAAGAAGAATGGTCTAAAGCACTCTTGGGGATGAAAGCTGGCACTGAGACAGAAGCAACAGTGTCTTACCTTGTGGGAGAAACCAGGCCAGGAGGAATGAGAATTTCCTCTTTATTTTCACTGCCACTTTAGTAGATTGTCTGTGTCCTTCGGTGTCTAAGGCACAGCAAAATAGAGGCGTAGTTGAAGGGCTGACGTTTGGGATGGAGAGAGAAACTAATCTATTAATGTTACTTTGGCATGGCTGTAGCTAAGCATTGCCTCTCAAACTGTCAGTTTTCTCTTGTTGTAGGGAGAATGGGCTAGATCAGACTCACAGCTGACATCCAAAGATGTGGTTTGTATTTTATGGTGCAGAAGCGCCCATGGAGATGGCTGGATTCCAGCCAGACTGTTCTGAAAACTCTTCCTAGCCTCCCTGCGCATCCCCTGTTGTATGAAGGGTCAGAGAGACTGTGACTTCTCACCCTTGCTGCCCCGTTATGCTGTTGGGTTTGCAGCTCCCTGGTGGTTTCTCTGCCATAGTTTATCTAACAGCATCATTAGTTCACTTCTGACAGGCATTTGTCCTGTGCAGGATTGGTCTTCTTTCTCAAACTGAAGCATATTTACCTTGCCTGGCATGCAGCTCTGGAGCTGGGATGTGTTTTCCTAGCATCATACAGGTGTTTAAAGCCTTTTCCTTGTATTCTGTTGCCTGCAGGATAGTTTGCACAGAGCTGCTGAGCACTTTGCCTTGTGGCAAATGTGGTTTGGACATAATCTTTGTTTGTAAGTTCTTTTTATTTTATTACATAGCTAGTAAGTACATTTTTAGAGTGCATGGGCTTTACTGGGACAATGGATGCTTGCCTGGGTCCTGAGTTGGGGGAAACTCCGCGTTTGTACCACCCTGCTCATTTTAGGCACAGATGGACAAAACTGTCTGTGTGATTCAGTAACTACAGACTGAAATCTCGTGCTGGATGAGATACCTCTAGCCTGGTGCATCAGTTTCTCAAGTAGAGATGGTATGAAAGATTGGAAACTTACGGAGGAGTTTCAGGAAAGCTGGTTCCTAAAACCCAGTCCTTAGCCTCTGGGTGCATCTGGCTGAGGTCTCAGTGCCCGCAATGCCCCAGGGATCCCCGTGCATTGGGCATCTACATGTGCTGTGACTGTGACCTTCCTCCTAAATGTGGCTGAACGCTGAAACCTTGGATGGTTGCTCAGACAAGCTCTGGCAGCAGCAGCACCCGCCAGCTCTCCTTTTGCACAGGACAAAGCACTTTGCAAGGTAAGGAGGTGTCGGGGCACTGGGAGGAGATGGGAAAAGCTGAGCTGATAACAGGATCAGGATATATGGGATGATCTTGGAGAGACCTGCTTTTCCCATGGGCAAGCAGGGCATTGCTGAGCAGTTGTCGGAGCTGGTTTTTTTTTGTTTTGTTTTTTGTTTTAAAAATTTGAATCGAAGATCCTGGTTAATCTCTAGGCTCTTTCTCCTGCAAATTTTAATTAAGAAAGAGTAAGTAAGTGACTCGGGTCTCTGACATGATCCTTTATTAAATTCACTCTCACAGACTTGCTTTGATTCAATTAGAAATACTTAATGAGGACTTACCTGATGGGAGCTCATTGCCTTCAGGCTGGGTCAATGTTTGAGCCTGGCACAGCCACCAAGGGTGTTGGGGCCCTGTGAAGCCAGCACTAATCCTGTCTGGCATCAGGGGAGCACAGAGGACACCGTCTGTGCCAGGTCATCGTTATATGTCTGGGCTATTATTAATGGAGCTGTGAATTACTCCTGCTCTGTAGGATTGCTGGATGAGCCTTGGCTGGTCATGGGCCATGTGCTGACTTCAGGGGGAGAGCTTGTTTCTCCTTTAAGAAACTGGGATTTAAAAGTGCCATGAATTTTCCCCCCTTTAGTCTTATCTTCCCTCAGCAAACAAAATCACGTCTGTCTGTGATGAGTAGATGTGTCTGGTGCCTGTACTGAGAAGGCTGCAGCAGAGGAGCTGGGCTTGGGACCCTGCTGTGTCACCCTCCCTGAGCACTGACACCCAGGGCCAAGCCTGTGAGAGGTACTGCAGCGCTGGCACTGGGTCTGCTGATGCTCTCCCTAAAGTCAGCTGGCTTCTTCACCTTGCTAAAAGCCTGCAATCTCATTCAGTACAGGTAAATTAGTTTGATTCATACCCCAGACAACTTATATAAACATTCAGGCAAACTTCTCCACCATTAAGAGACAAAAATTTTTTTTTTCTTTAAAATCTGGCACTTTACTTGTGTCTTAGTTGAAAAATCAAAGTGTCCACTAGCTCTTTTGATGTGCTAGGCAGGCTGTAGGTTTTGTATTGTAGGGTTGCTCCATGTATCCAAAGCAAGAACAGGAGGTACTTAGGTAAGAAACTGGCTAAGAAAAATGGTTTGTAGCAGCAAATTTCCTTCCAGAAGAATAGGGGCTTCTGCTTGTGGACACACTGTGGGCCACATGGTGGCCTGGCTGCATTGTGCACAGATGAGAATTACAAGGGGAATAACTAACAAAGCAATAATGATAAGCATTAAATTGTGCATTTTCCTTCAGTAGTAGTAGGCGCTCTGGCTCCCTACACAGTCATGTCTTTGGGTCCAATCCTTCAAGGCAGTATTTTGTGAGATGGGACTGCATTGCGTCAGGCACAAGGGCTTTGCGGTGCTTGGGTGAGCAAGCCCTTCAGGCTAGGTGCAGCCGTGACCCCTGGTACCTGTGTTTGCTACCATGATGCTCCATGGGGGTTTGAAAGGCAGAGGTGTGCTGCGGACAGCTGGAGCTGATACTGAGGCATTATAAAACAGCCATAGGTGATGGGCAGTACTGCTGGGGGAGCACAAAAGCAACTGCTGCTTCCCCTTTGCTCACAAAATCAGCAATCCCAAAGCGAGTAGTTGTTCTGGGCTTCCTGTGCTCAGAGGCTGACAGGACACTAAGGGACCTTTTGGCACATTTCCTAGGAAAGGAAAGGGAGTGGGACCTTCCCCAGGACTTGGTGCTACGGTGCCTTTCCAAGCCTTCTGCAGGAGTGAAGCTAGTAGTACAGCCACCAAAAGATATTTCACAAATGTGTCTGGTTTGGTGCCTGTTCTGTAAAGACTGGCCCTAACCACTTTCTTTACTAACTCTTCTCCTTCCTTTCCACTAAACCCCATCCTGGTTTTCCCATCAGTGAGTGCAGCACGCACTAAGCGTTGCACAAAGTTGCTATCTAGTGGCCAGAGGAAGGTAGTGGATGCAGTTGTTTGGGTTTTTTTTTTTCTCTGCTGGTTTTGTGGGAGAGGACTGTACTACTGAGATACAGGCAGGAATCTGGTGCATGCATTCGTGCAAATTGTCAAGGTTATTGCTATTATTTTCCAGGGGGTTAGCTATCTGTTTTTTTTTTTTTTTCGTTGATGATGCAGTCACTGTAGAAGACAAAATTATTTAAGATGTAGTTTATTGGAGCTGCAGACTGCATAGCCAAGGGACTTCATAGTAGCTAACAGGGGTTTGATGTGCTTGAAATCTGCTGGAAAGTAGAGCAGGGACAAGCCACATTACAAAGAAAAAAAACACTGGTAACATAATATACTCAACATTTTATTATAAAACCCTCTAAAGCGCCACTTTATAGGTCACAGTTACAACAAAGGAAATGCCTTGAGTTAAGAAAACAATGGGGACACAGAGACATTGTTTAACTGTTCTTGTCTGGGGAATGTGTGTTGCTCAGGACTTACTTGCCTACATTTACCATCCCCTGATGGAGATATCCTAGCAGGACCACCGAAGCTGACTGGGCTGTGGTGCGGAAAGCAGAGCTGCTCTCATCCATTGCTGTCTCAGTACCACTGTGAAATGCCTGGACAACTTCTGGAGGACAACAGCGGGGGTGTATGGTGAGGGCATAGTATTACACATATATTTAGGGTGTAAAGAGAGGCTCCTGCTAGTTCATGATGGGGCAAAACAAAAACTTCATGGTGTCCATAGCTTCCTTGTGCTTTGGAAAGTCCCCTGGGTCCTGAACCAGAAGTTTCAGTGACTTACTTGCATGAGTGTTTTTCCTATCTGCAAACCTTGCACAGGGACAAGGCCTGACAGCTGGGGCTGATGACCTCCTCCTGAAGCCTGGGATTAGCAAATTCCTCCATCTGCACCACAGCAGACTTTAAAAGTTTAAAAAAAAAACAAACCACAAACAAACAAAAAAAACCCGAACAAAACCAAACCAAAACAAAAAAAAAACCTATGGCATGAGAGCACCTTTCTTGCCTCCAGGCTACCCTGACCAAGTATGTTGTTGCACCCCAGCTCCATGGTGGTGAGCAAGCCCAGAGCCCCTCAGCAGCATATCTTCACTCACCCCAGTGCCACCGCCAGCTCCAGGTGTCACAGCCCTGCACACACAACCTGCCCCCCCCAGCTGTTGGGCCTTCATGCAAAGAAGGAGGACCCCCTTAGAGGTGGCCTCAGGCCTGTCAAAGGTTTTTCAAGGGTTAGGAATTTTCCCTGTCTGTGTTTAGCTTGGCCCTGCATGAGGCTCATCGATGTAGCTGCAGGATCCCAGGAGCAACTGAGCTGGAGTACCAGTGCTGCTTTAGCTTTGCAAGGTTTGGAAAAGAGCTGCAGCCCCCACTGTGTCACCCCAGTCACTGAGCCTGGGCTCCAGGGCTGAAGGACCATCAGAGGTGTCACCAGGCCATCAGGCATGACCGCAGGTTAGAGGGAGGAGAGGGTACATGGATTTCTGACACCCCCACCCCTTCAAATTTCAATGTCTCTGAGTTTAGCAGTCCCAAATGTCCAACATCTTTCATTAGAAAGCTGGGGGGGGAGGGGCTTTGTGGGCCACACTGCCCCAGCCCAAAGGCTATATTAAGTTTAATAAATTGGAAATAAGGGTGACAGCACCAAGATGGCCAGTAGCCCACCAGAGCCGCAGTGGTGCAACCTTGCCTGCTGGGGCTGGAGGAGAGCCCTGCACATGGGGAGGGGCCCTTTCACCCAGCACTGTCTTCAGCAGATTGTACAGCTGGGGGGGTTGGCTTGGCCTGCCATGGCTCTGTGGGGAACAGAGAGCATCAGCAAAGGGGGTGCTCAGAGCCAGGGCAGCAGCATGGGGACAGTTTTACCTCCCCTCCCCTTGGAAAGGGCAAGCACCAAAGGGTGCATTGGGATCCAGCTTCCCCATCCAACAGGTTGATAAATTATTGATAAGCATTCAAATATGATTTTCTTTTTTTCCAGAACAGACTCTTCAGGTGAAGTAGATCAAGATCATCTTCAAGAAAATTAACTGAATCTGCTCGGCCAATCTTTGCCCAGAGCTCCTGGTGGCACCAGTCTGTAGCACAGCTTACACCATGAGAAGGTGAGCAGGGAGCTTTCTCGATATTCTGGCAAACCTGCAGCAGACTGGTAGGAGTAAGCACATGCTGGGATGCATCAGGACACTGATTAAAAAATCCCTTGGGCAGGCTGCTGTGCGCTTCTCATTCATGTCTCAAGCATCGCTCAGGCATGGGTATTGCCCTTGACTGAAGGCTGGATCATCTGCAGCTGGGTGATGACTGGCAGCAAGAGTGGTGAGACTTCACTTGACTGCAGTTTGCCAGGACAGGCTGAAAACCATTGGGCTATAAAGAATAGCAGAGGCCCCTTCTGAACCCACTACTGTCACTAATATAGAAACCTTAATAACTCATTGATAAACCTTCAGAGTAGAAATACACAAAACACCCCTATATACAGTAACATTCTTGTTTACATCAGCTGGGTTAGGAATTTGACGCAAGGTTTGCCACTGGTTGTTACTGTTTTAGCTACGTGATTGGGACTTGTCTGGAAAGAGCAAGATCATTTGGGATAACTCGTATCGGCAGCTGTTGACTCCATTGCTGCATCTGAGCAGTTGGCGCAATGTGGAGGAGGCACTTGGTGTGTGGTTGTGTTGCACACCCAACCTCTACCTACAGATGATTGAATCCCCTTGGCCGTGCATGGGCAATTCCAGTCTTTAGTCCATCTCTGAAAAACATGGTTCTAACTAGCTCCCTTCTTCTCCCATTCCTGCCAAGGAATAAAGGCAAATCAGTCAAAAGGAAAATCTGGCAAGTCGCAGTAGCCATAACCTGAACAGGATCAACCCAATCATCTGGTACCTGAGTGTTTTTGGCTGCAAGGTTGGTCAGGGATGTCTGTTATAAGCAATACACACATTTATTCATTTAAATTGCAGCCAGGGCAAGCCCAGGTGAAGAGACCAGAGGAAAACCAGGCTTGGCTGCTCTGAGCAGTACTCAGTCAGGGGTGCTTCCCAGACCAAGATGTGAGACCCGCCCCCCGCCACTACCCTGTCCCACCCCATCCAGTCTGCTCCACTGCTGGGAGGGAAGAGCAGCGGCTGGCCCAGATAGACTTCTCTCCTGTACCAATCGGTGCATTACCTTAGCTTTCTGTAGGACTGTTCCCTTCCCTGTCACCATGACGGATAAAGGCCGGTTTTTTAAAGCCATTGCTGAATTGACTGGCGAGTTCTCTGCGCTGTTTGCCAGACTGGCACTTTTTGCCTGAATCTACAATAAAAATAATTAATAGAAATCATAATGACTTCAGACTACTGAGAGAGATTGCTGCCTTTCCCCACCATCTCCTAGAAAAGCTCAATGCTCACAGCCCACTTACACGGAGATGTGTTTTTCAGTGACGTGCCAATTTTGAAACACCACCAGGATGTGCAGTTGTGGTGTGTTTGGGTGCTGAGGACTTGAGCAGAGGTAGGGAGCAGGGCTCAGGCAGTGACCAACTTCATATCATGGGAACCCAGTTCCCAGGAAGGAGTTTAGATGCCTGAATCTCCCCCCGCAAAACCACCCCTTGGCTCAGCTGAGCACAGAGGGAGCCAGGCCCAGACCTGCATGGCTCCAGAGGGTGTTGCTCAAAGTCCCACAGGGAAATACAGCCACTCCTCTGAGCCCCAGCTCCCTTTCACCTCCCCATTGCTGCTGTTACCTCATTAGATTACTATTTTATGTATGTTATATATAATAAGTATCATAATACTAGATAATATATAAAATAATATTGTTATTAATTATTATATTATTAAGCAGGCTGAGACAGTGCGACCACCCAGCTGCCAAAAAGCTGCTGTGAATCCCAGGGGTGGCCCCTTCGTACCCGGGGGGCTGCGTTCTCCAGGTGCGTGGTGTCCACGGCAGTGCCCAGCGTCACAGGGCCGGACTCTGCCTTCTTCAGGTTCTCCTTCACCTCCACCAGGCTCAGCTCTAGGTCCACCCTCCGGCTCTCTTTCCTTCTGCACTCTTCTTCTATCTCCTTCAGCCTCTGTTCCAGGACCTTATCTGTGAAGGGAGGGATGGCTCAGTGCGGGCCGGTTCCTGGGTGGCCAGTGCAGAGCTGGGGTGGACACCAGGCACTGGTGGGAGCTCTGCACAGCTCCTCCTTGGCACACAACTCTGGGGGCTGGGGGACTTGGGGAGCAGGGACTGGAACATGTATCATTCCTGTACATTTTCCTTATCTCTTGCCCCAAAGGGACCGTGACAGAGTGAGCTCTTGCTCTAGTGAGATTTGGGCTACATCGTTTGTCTCGGAGCACCAAGTCGCCCCACTGCTTGGAGGTGCAAAACCCCTTCTGGTCCCAGGTGGGCTAGGTTCATCACCCTCTCCTTCCCTGAGGTCCCACCTTGGCTCATTTCCATGCCTCACCTCTTGCCCTACTCTACCTGTGTTGCCTGCAAGCATTTCCTTCAGCTCCCGCTTCTCCTTGCGCAACTGGGTGAGCTGAGCCCGGATTTCATCCTTCTCCTTCTCCAGCTGCTCCTTCTCCTCTGTAAACCGCTTCACCTCTGCCTCCGTCCTGTTCTTGCCCAGTTTGGTTTCCACTGCTGCTCCTAGAAATACAACCCACCAAAACAAGCTCAGCCAGGGAAAATATTTTCAGGAGCTTGGAAACAAAAGGGGTAAGGCTTGGGAAGGTCACCAACTAGGAGAGGCATCAGGCCCCTTGGGCACCACAAAACTACCATAGAGCAGGGCAGAACTCACACCTGGAGGCCTGGCAGCAGCAGGCACCCCCCCGTGCAGCCCACTCACCCGGCAGTGGCAGCTTGGGCCGGTGCGCAGGCACCAGCTGGGGACTTCCCGCCATCACTGTGCCCACCGGCAGCTCGGGGGGCGGCTGGGGGAAGGCGATGTTCTGCTGCTGAGTCTGGATTTTGATGGCAGGCATCTGTGGTGGTGTCTCATCAGGCTCTGGCTTCTCTGGGTGTTTCTGGGGGCAGGGGAAATGAAGAAGGATGACATGGAGGGGGGAACGGGCTTGCTGATTAAGCCTGGCCCCACGTCACAGTTCAGGACAGTACCTGCTCCGAGGTCTCCATCGCCTTACTACAGGGCTCGGCTTCCTTAGCCACGAGGGCTGTCTCAGCTGTGCTCTCTGCTGCAGCCTTGTTGGCAGCCCTTTCTAAAGACGGTGAGCTGAGGGGTGAAGGCTGGCATGACTTCTTGCCAGCACAGTGTAGGAAGGACTTCACTGGGGTGAGATCCAGGTACACTCTGTCTTGGTCTCCCTCCGCTTTGCTCTCACTCTTGGGTAGTTCCTGCAAAAGGAGAATGTTCCCCTGAAAAGGGACCATCTGTTGCAGCCAGAAGTACAGGAAACATCTCACTGCAGAGCAGCAGCATCTCAGGCAATCTGGAGTATTTTCCATGAACCTCAGAGAAACTAAACCCCCATTCTCTAAATCATTCCACACAGGGCTTTTTGGTGTACTGAAGGAAAGGTCTCTCCTACTCTTGTTCAGTAGGTCTTTCCAGGGGTAGCAGCAGCCCCATGCAAGGATCTCACACTGTTGTACATCTAGCAACCCCTGCCCAGAGTCTTTGCCTTTTCCAGGGCAACAGTCCCATCCCCAGCAGGGCCCATCTTTCTTGTCCTTACACACAGGACTTTCTCTCACAGGCATCAAAAGGAATTTTGATAGACAATCCACTATCTATCACTGAATAATCCATACTGTTTGCTGATGGAAACTGTGGGATTTTATCCCAGCTGCCTGAGAATCGCTACAGCACCTTGCTGGAAACCTCTCTCCCATTCCTTAGCAAGTCCTCTCCAGCACCCACTTCTGCCCCATTGCAAAAGCCTGGATTTCCCCAGGGGCTGGGACTCCCCTTTGCCGCAGTTTGAAAACCTCCGCCTTCACTGCTGGAGACTCCCCCATGCCAGATGTTTACCCATGGTCTCCACAGAGCTCGCTGCAGCGGGGCAGCTGCCTGCAGCACCGGGTGTCTTACCGCAGGCAAGTCTGGCAGATCCACATCGTCATACAGCTCTTCCTGCTGCATCCTGCCCTTTGGCAGGTTGTCGATATAGGTGTTGGGCTCAGAGTACTTCCTCTGCATTAAGCTGTAAACAGGCAGCAGGACATCCCATCAGGAGGGATCAATCTTGCTGCATTTTGGGGCATCTGAACACAGCAGTCCTGGGGCCTGGGCAAGGCCACGCAGCCAGATGCAGGAGATGAGAAGGTAGGGCTGCGTAGCAATGTGATCACTGCTCCCATTGCCCATTAAGCAGCACCCACCAGAGTGGGTCTACATTTCCCCTCAGCTCTTTCCTTTCTTGCCCAGCCCTCAGGCACAGCACCGCAGCAGCACAACTGCCCTGCCCCAGTGGCACGGTGAACCACGTGGCTGGGTGCCCACAGCCCCGCACACCCCAGCCAAGCCCACCCCACTGACCTGCCTTTGCAAAAGCCACCTGGGCACATGCCCCTAGCCCCACGGCAAGCTTCAGCTCAGGTTAGATGCGTTGTGGTGGGACAATGAGAAGTGCTCTACTGTCCCACACTGAGCTTCCAAAGAAAGTGACTGAGCTGCAGCTGCAAATTTACCACCCTCTTCCTGTGGCAGCCAACCTCCTGCAAGCAGAGGGACCCCTGCCCCAGCTTGCTGCCTGTCCACCAGTCCCTACAGCCCCATGTATTACCGCTGACGTACAAGAAGGAGTTCTTTGCAGCGCTCACAATGCAGGAAACCCGGTCAGCATCCACATAATCATAGGTAAATTCCTCTGGGTCTGTTTTTGAACCTGACTCCGACAAGAGGAGGCCCAGCCAGTGGCCCATTTCTTCCGAGGACTTCGCCTATGAGGTGATCAGACAGATAGTATAGGTTGCGAGAGCAGTTTCTCTGCACTCCCAAGGCTAATGCAGGCTTAGTCTCGGGTAGGGAAGTATGCTGGCAGTCCTCTAGGCTTGCAAGGGGAAAGATGAATGGCTGGGTATTTATATTAAACCTGAGATTGCATTAAAAGAAGAAAGAAGTACCGCTCTGTGTATGGACTGATTCACAAATTTGGAAGATATATGAATGCAGCTCTTTGCTTAACTCCTTCCTAAACTTTCAAGTCAGTCTGCATTTTCTTTTCAACTGTGATCAACTCAGCTGCCTACAAGAGTAAGAGAAGTCTCTGGGACTGGAGATGCTGGCAGGGAGCCGCCTTTGGTAAGGAAAGCTTGCAGGTTTTATTTTACGCCACCAGAGTGCAGCAATAGGATTGCCAAACACAGACGTGCAAGGAGCCTGGAGCACACCAGGGAGCCTACAAGTTCCTTACGCCAGAGCCCAAACCCCTTCCAGGGCTGTTTGCACAGGGGAGAGGGTAAGGGAAGAGCTTAAAGTGGGATCAGAGAACATCAAAGAGAGCCCCTCACTTTAACACAGCCAGTACCAAATTCCCAGCTGCAGTGAACAGTCTGACATTTTGCAAAATAAAGAGTTGAATATGGTGCCTTGAAGTCAGCTCTAGCAAATAGCCACATGTACTTCCTGGTAGTGGGGGATTTCTGCCTGAAGCAAGAAGGGGGCTGATGCAGCCATCTTTTGCTTTGATTTGAGGAGTAAGAGCCGTAAGCACAAAGTAAAATTCGGGGCAAGTGAATCCCAAACTGGAAAGTATATTTTAAGCTTTCAAGTCTCTTTTATTTAGCAGAGACTTCAGTCCCTGGGAAGCCTGCCAGCCAGCCAGTCTGTACATTGAGTCTGACATCCCAACAAAATACAGATTCTTCCATTCACAAAATGTAAATTTTCTCAGCACCTCTTCTTCACATCTGTAATTAGGCAAAATTTCTTAGACACAGACATACCCTGAATCAGAAGCTAAACAAAAACACCTTCAAACTTCATGGAAGGCCCTTGAAGTCAGTTGTTTAGCTATAAATATTCCACCCACTGCAAAAATACAGGAAATTGCTCACATTGTCCACCTCCTACTATAATCACGCTGTCGTCAAAGAGAACTAAGATTAAACAGTCCCGGATGCAGGCAAAGGAAAGTAACAGATGGAGATGAATTCACTTACACTTTCAGGGGCAGGTCTGTGATCCGTTTACTTGGGATGCATGACCCATGGCTTTGGGACTCTGTTTTCAGAAGATGAAGTTCTCTGTTCCTCCTAACCACAGACTTAAATCCCTCAAGTGGCATTCCTCTCATCTAACATTAACCCTCCCATATAACTTAATGCATCCTATAACTTATATATCCCATATAACTTAATCATCCAAGGTTATCCTATAGTCAGTGGAGAGAGATGGGCACCTCCAGAGGACCCTTCATCCCATCCTAAGATGAGTGCCTAAGATGAAGGCTGAATGGTCCTCTGGAGGCACCAGCATCAGACACAGCCTGGATTAACGGCTAGGTGGGACACCTTCTAGGTGACCACAGGCAGATGAACAAAAGTCCCACGCTTCAGGTTCTGTTTTGCTGGACTGAGACCGGCATTTAGGCCTACTAAGACACCCAAGCTGCTGACTTAAAAGCAGAGCTTTCCTGGAGATATACACCCTACCTCCAGAATGACCCGTTCTTCCCCATTGTGCAGGATGCGGAAGGAGTAGAGATGATCAGGGCTTGGTTCTGGGATAATTTCACAACCTGCCAAACTCAGGGGCTGCTGAGCCAGTTTGCTTCGGTTCTTGTCCTGATAGAAATGGAGGTGACCATCTTTTATCTGACACCAACGGGACTTCCACTGGCTGTTCACTAGCACATTCAGGTAACCTGCAAGCAAGCACAGGTTACTTAGGCACATTTTCCACCCGACGGGGAGAGGGAATCCAAACTCATTTATGTGCATGGGGATGTCTGATGGGTAAGTTCCGAGATCACCACACAAAGCCACAGGCAATGGCAAAGAGCAAAAGCACAAAGACAAGCTGTCCTATCCGTATGAAATAGGGTGAAAAGGGTAGAAATCTGCTCAAAATGAGACCCTTGAAATTCAGGTTAGGTTTGGAGCAAGTTGGCTGCAGATGGTTGGTCAAAGTTGGTCCCAGATGGTGAATACCAGCTGACCCACACATCTCTCTCCCTGCTGACTCCCACACCCTGGGCTGATGCTCAGGAAGAACAGCACAGATGCTCCCTGTGTGCATGTCTGGTATTACTTGCCCTTCCTCTTGGGTCACCCTGCAAGCTATTGCCTGCCCTTGTAAGCCACACAGTCACCTTAAGATGTAAGAGGCACCAGAATCTGCTTGGATTTACTGGCATGGACCAAGCAGACTGTGGCCTCTTTGCTTCCCCCAGCAGGACAGCCTGGCACATGCACGTTTGAGGGCGATGATGCCTGGTGCTCATCCTGCCCTGCACACCAAGATCCAGCCCTGAGACAAGTCCCTGCAGAGGGGCTCATGCTGCCACTTACTTGAAGTCTCCAGGGATCTCTCTGGGCTATCCAGGGAGCTGGATTTTTTCCTCCCAAGGTTCATCAGGTTGCTCAGTTTCAGGCCAGTTGTGCCCTTCTTCTTAACTACCAGAAAAGAAAGAAAGAGACATATGCGTGGCTTTCCCAACTCACGGCCGTACACACAGCCTGCTGTCCCAGCTGGGTGTCCCGCCCCAAAGCTGCCTGCACAGCTGTCCTGCACACAACAGTGCTGCGGCACACACATCCCTTGCAGAGGGCAAACCTGCAACTTGGGGACAGGCTGTAATAGTCCAAAGCCCAGGGAGATGTTGAGCAAGATGGCACCAGTAATCTCAGTTAAATTACTTATTCTATATTGCTTTAAACTTGGGTTAGTTCTGACCAAACGCCAGTTGCTGCAGCAGCTGCGGGATGGCTGTTTGCACAGGCCTTGCTCTGCAGGTGCCAACCTCACTTTGCTTTCTCACACTACAAAGAATTTAATTAAAAAACCATTACCCATAAATATTTACTGCATTTAAGTCTTTTGCTTTCTAAAAGAGGGACTCAAGGTGGGGAGGGGGAAAGCTTATGCCCAAAGAACCTCTTCAGCATTTTCCTACCGAGCACATCAGTCAGTGCATGAATATAGCTGTGTAATCATGAGGTAATCGTGGTAAGAAATCAAGTTAGATGTTTTTAGTCCAGATTTTCCTTCCCGCTATCATAACAAAGTGAAGTCCTAATGTAGATGGACTCAGCAGCCGAGCTCCATCTGTTGGGTGACTCCAGTGAGTCCTCAGCCTGGATTTCTCTTTCTCTCTCTCTGATATATAGATGGGTCCCACCATCCTTCCAATAGAGCATCTCCTCTTTTAATGTTCTTATCTACCCCATCTTATAGATGGGGAACACAGCCTAAAGCCCAGAGTTGGATGCCCTAGTGAGAAGGCGTAACTCTCCCACTGGAGACAGCTCAGCATTTCACACAGGTACTCCAAGTTTCTCTGCAGACATCTCTGAGAAGAGTCACTTTGGTTGCATTTATGCCACCTCAAACTGTCCCAAAGTGACTTGCCCAGAGTCATGCAGGATTTTCTGTGGTAGGGCAGGTATCACACCCAGGTTTCTCAAGCCCTATCCTAACTCTGTAACTGCTGAGAAATCCCAACATCCACCTGTCAGTTCATTATGGAAAAAAGCACTGAAATCAAATTCACAGGCAGTGAATTCACATGCAGCTTTCGCCCTGCACCAGGTCAGTTTGAGGCAGCGGTGGCAGGAGAAGCTACAGAAACCCTCACCACATGCAGGGTTGATGGCCCCGTTTCCCTGTCGTTCCCAGGGTGAGGTTTTACCATCTTTTGTCTCGGCTGTCTCTGGGTGGCCGTCTGTGCTGCTCCCGCTCTCAGAGGCTGCAGAGTACCTCTCAAACACCTCCACCTGTCGACAAGCACCAGACACAAGCTCCACAGATGCACATGACCCATTCCTCCAGTCAGCACCTGCTGCAAGTGCCTTTTTCCCTCCTCCTAAAGTACGAGGTCCCACCCTCTCGGTAGCTGATGCTTTCACACAGACTTCCCCTGCCTGCCCACTCACGCCATGCCCTCCCCATTGTTTCCGAGCCCCACGTGGGAGCCAGCACATAAACTGCCCTGGCTGGGCTCACTGCTGAGGTGATGCCATAGCACTACCAGTGCCACCCTATGGCCTCCTGCCCTGCAGCCTGGCTGGTCGGGGCATTTACCAGTCCCTGTAGCAGGCCATGGGCAGGGGAACTGCCTAGGTGCCCAAAGAGGTCCATTTTGGGTGTCCACCAGAAACTTATGAAGGTTTCTTTCTCCTCCCACTGTTTTAGAACAGGTTGCCCCCAGGAGAGTATCACCTAAACCTGGACTAGAGACTGGCCCAAGCCCTGGTGTCCAAGGGTCTATGTCCCTTCCAAAGCTCTTGGTGAGCACAACTGTTCTTTTGGATGAGATAGTGGCTGCTGCCCTGTATGGAGGAGAGCCCAGTGCTGAATCAGTTTTGGGGGAAAGTTGCGGCAACAAAATTAAGATTGCAAAGGAAAATTGAGATTGTTCCAATAACGCTCCTTTTCAGCAGAACAGGGGTCTGGTTACACTCACATCAGTCTTTGCTCAGAAAAAATTACTGCACCTACAACTATTATTTATTAAAGGAACAGGGTGAAAAAGCCTAATTGCTAGTTCTTTCTGTAGAGACAAGGTGTACCTTTGGGTAACTGAGACGCTGCGAATCTGGGATGTACTGGTTGCCTTCACTGCCTCCTTCACACAGCAGACCACTGGTCTCCTGGATTACCTGTGCAGAAGGGGAAGCCGTAGCCTGTGAGAGTGCTGTAGTAACAGGATCAATACTTCTCTCCCACACAGGACAGGCAAAACTACAGCAGTCTGGGAGACCCACTGTTTACTCTCCGTGCAACCCCGGGGACTTCCCTGGTGTTGCAGCAGGCGGCCAGCAGAAACTGCGGGATCCAAGTCAGCCAGGGAGAGGCTGCCAGCAAAGGCAGCCCTGGCGCCTCACAGCCCCGCTGCTGCCCTGGGCTCTGCAAAGGCTCTTGTTACTGCCATCTCAGGGAAAGGGCCACGTCTCCCCCTGTCCTCAGCCAATTCATGTTGGGCACCCACTCCAGACATCCCTCCTGCTGCCACAGCTGGGCTCAGAGGTCCCTCCGCGGCGTCCTGCACGCAGTAGGCAGCAGGGAGCTGCAGGAAGAAGCTATCCCAGGACATGAAAATTAAATAGTGTATTTGTATATGGGCTTGCAGTGAGAAAGGGAGCCAGAGCACACAAGGACAGGACTGAGATAAGACATGGTCTCCCAGCAAAGCCAGGGTAGAAGCACGGGAGCACCAGTGGGGCAAGCCCCAAAGGTGCCACTGACCTTGAGCCACTGCTCTGCCTGGTCTTTACTCTGCAGCCCCAGCACGATAACATCAGCGTTCATGGGGATGATCTTCAGCTTGTGCTCTTTCTTCCTCACTTGCTTTTCCTTGTGAATGACAGTGCAGCCCAGCAAATTCACGTCGAGCTGAGGGCTGTGGTCTTTGGAGCTCTTGTAGCACTGGGGAAGGAAGACGGGAGGGCAGGTAAGAGGCTGAGGAGGAGCCTTCCCTCTCACTCGCTGGCGTGAACTCAACCCTAGATGTGGCTCAGTGCAACCACAAGCATTAAGTGCACTAAACACAAGAAGGTCCGATAGGTCCTACAAGGCTGCGATATCTACACAGACTACACACAGGACATCTCTATACGTATAGAGATACACGTACATCTATGTACACGCATATGTAGTCTGAAATACCTCTCACAGATACTGCTAGAGGGTCAGGTATGTGGTTAGCCATTGGGATAAGCATCCCTTCTGCTTAACCACCTCAAAAAGCTTCCCCAAAAAGCATCTCTAGGCATTTTAGGAGTTTTGGATTTTGGCCACAAATGTGCCCTTGTGCCCCCCTCAGCAGCCCCATGCCCATGTCCCTTCTGAAAATGGAATAAGATCCCCAAATCTCTGGGATACGGTTTTTGAAGCATTGCTTCTAGAGGTACTTTGTTTTTACCAGCTAGTTAACATGGCTTGAGGTGCCACATCCCTCCCCAGCTCATGAAAATAGGTTGTTTTAGGCAGAGAGTGGAGGATCTACCCACCAGCAACCTGGTGTCCTTGATAACACACAGCTGTTTTGCCCACTGTCCCAGCCACTTCTTTCTCCACAGGAACGCACAGATGCGAGCATCCTTCATCAGCTCAATGGTGGCCTCCGTGGATGGCCACTGATGGGTTGCTGACTTGCCTTTGCTGCTCTCTTCTTCATCATAAGATTCATAGGAGCTACTAACGGCTTCACCATCTTCTATAACAAAAGCAAAGCTCTGTCAATAAATACATTTCTAGGACAACTCTGAGCCTATTGCTTGCCTCAGCCATGCTCACACATGCAAAAGCTTCCAGCGTGGGGATATGTCTTTTGAGGCTCTCCTACAGGAAGATAATCAATAGGAAAATAACCCTCATAGATCCTTTTTTCTTTCTAGCCCAGTATTCATCTCATCACAATGTTTTGTGCCTAATTATCTCAGTTAGCAAACACTCAAAAGACACTTCTCAGTTGACCACAAATTCGAGAACATTCCCTTATACACTTTCTGACATTTGCTGCTTTTTCCCCCCTGCAAAGATGCTTTTTCTACTTTTCACTTCAAGCCAAACACTCACAATTTTTAAGGCAACAGCAAGCTACAATCAGCCCTTGTCCTCTGAACGTCAGAAGTAAAAATGGTATTTGCAACGCCATGCAGAAAGCAATGATCTATTGTATTTGAGGTGTCATTCCTCTTTCCCTTTCTGGGCTAACAGGTCTCTCTCTCTCTACTCAGCCCCTAACGGACAGCAAGGGGTTTTGAAGTAATACACTGTTGCAGCAGCAAAAATTAGTCATAAGTGGCAGTTGTAAATAATAGCAATCACATTTTTCATGTTCATTCTTAAATGGATTGCCTCGTTATTAGGATGAGTTGGGATTTTCAATACCCAGCTCTAAGGTACTCTAGCTTACTGGAGTTTTCAGCTGATAGGGACAGCTGGTCATTGGTACCAGGCTCATCGGAAACAATGAAAATGTTCCCACTGACTGCGGGGAAATTTGCAATGCTCTGCTGGCATTTACGGTATGGCTCTTATTTGCAAGGTAAGCTCACGTAGCAAGATGGTAGATTAGGGCAGCATTTATGTAGCGTTTTGCATTCTTGTCCTACCAAACAGCACAGAGGAATATCATTAAGTTTCTCTCACCAGAATTTAAGCTAATTTTGATTCTCATCAAATCTTAATATCCACATAAAAGTAGCATTATCAGATTGGTGCAAAAAAGAGGAAAAGCATCCAGAAGAGAGGAAAAAGCAAAGCATTAGGAATTTCACTGAAGAATGTTTCTTAGATTGGGTTTATTTGTTCTTAAAATAAAAGGAACTGAGATGCAGTAACAAAGCTACAGCCTTAGCCCCAGTGAAATCTGGGCTATAACATCCCTCAAGTGATCAAAGCTGCACCAATTAAACAAACTTACTAAAAAGCAAATATTCCCTTTCAAAGTCTCTGAATGGTGCTGACAGCACACTACTGGCTCACCATCTCCATATGCTCCACATATTGGACTGTCCATCTTTTATGGGAAAACATTACCCCCCAATGCATTATCACTATGCAGACCTTGTCCACAGGCACCCTGGGCAGAAATTCAGATGGAGGAAAAGTGCTGAAGTTTCTCATCCCTAGAAATACTAAGAAGCTGGACCTCTGCACTGCTAGGGACCCTTCCTTATGCAGCAGCAGCTGGAAGAATGCCTGAGGGAACCTCATCTTCTAAAACTCCTTCCTTATCAACATGGGGCTATTGCTAACTGCCCCTCTGACCCCTTTTGGGTGTCTCTGGTGCCCCTCACCTAGGTATTAGGTCTCAGGCTGCCACCTTTCTCCTGGGGAAATAACACTTTTCTTCCATGCTCTCAGTGGGAGCCCTGGCTGCTCTTTTGTGCAACTACAACCATAAGCACCTCTCTACTTGAAGAGCTGTAGCTGTTGCTGGCCCAGAGACACTGCTACAGCCTCATGATGGAAAGGTGTAGTTGGCAAACTGGGACAAACCTTGCTTGGGTGACTTGAGATAACACTGTCATCACTACTAAGGCTCACTCAATCCCAAGTCATACTGCTCAGGCACTTCAGTACAAGGTCTCCATTTCCACCTAGTGGTGGCTTCAGCTAAGACTACAGTTTTATCCTCTCATTGCCATGACAGCAGCAGCAGCCATGTTCTTAGATGTCTTTAATCCACCTCTGCTTTCCTATTTGTCTTCCCATGGCCTCCCAGGGAGCTAAATCAATACCATGACATGGGAAGCTCCATCTCATATGCCAGAGCTGCCTCTGCCCAAGCAGAGCACCTTCAACAATCACTGAACGGCTACTTGTCAATACAGCCAGTGTTACCACATGTCAGCTCCACATCAGTGGCCAGAACCAGGGGAATAAAGGCTAGGGAAGTTCTCTTCATTGTCATCTTGAGCATAGGGAAAGGCACACAAAAATGCCACCTTCTGTATATCCAGCATGGTCAGAGAGAGGGGAGAGGTAGTTACCCTCCATGCATGTATGGGCAATACCAAGGGGAAGCACCTGATCATCTTTGCTAAAACTGAGTTGTTGTTGTTGGTTGTTTGTTTGTTTTTTTTAAAAAAAAAGACACTTCATGTTTGGAAAGCATGCCATACCCATCGTTATTGTGGCATAAATAACGCCCTCAGTAACCTGCAACCCTGGCTTGGGTCCAGCCGCAGCAAGCCTACCAAAAAGACCTGCACAGTCAAAAGGAAGGAGAAAGGGAGACAAACAGAGAAAGCCACAGATAAGAAAGTGTGGACAACAAGGGCGTCAGTCCGGCTCAGCCCCACACTCCCCCCTTGGCTGGTGAGGCTGCCCTGTCCCGCTGCCAACAGAGGAGCACCCCATACGGTGAGACTTCAAACAGGGACTATGTTTTCAACCTGTCCCCTCAAACAAGGCAATTCCCTTTAAAACAGAATCATCGTCACTGTCATTAAAATCAGCCAGGGCAGATGAGCTGTTTCAATCATAATAATTATTGCTCAGTTGGCAGTCACGTTGCCCCTTGCATTTTCACGCTGTTTCTTATCGCACCCTTCAATTATGCAAACGAAGACAAGGACAGTAACAATTTAACACATTTCAGCCCAGGAGGAAAGGGAAGCAGCAGCATTTGTCAGAGCTGTAAAATGAAAGGCAGAGGTGTCCCCAGTGGAGAGGCGGGAATCCTGCCGATGAAAGAGGGACCCCAACACCCAGCAGTCTTGCCCGCCTGCTTCATTTTAATTAATTCACCCACGGTTTGTTTCAGTGCCTCACAGTCCCACCTCTGATGCTGCACAAATCCTCTATCTCCTCAGCCCATCTGGAGTCTTGCTTTGATGTCCTTTCTTGGCAACGCACCCACTAATTTTAGTGACGTTCCTATTTTTGTTTGATTTCACTACGCCCATTTGTTTCGAGATGCATGGGTGTCTTCCAAGGCTCGCGCTGTAATTCTGTTAGAACCACCACCAGCAGCTCCCTGGACCACTGGCTCCTTCCCTACCCAGCTTGTGGGAAGAGGGGGGTGAGCACAGAGGGCTTGGGGGGTTACTGGGGTCAGGCTTTAGCATCTTTGGCCAGGGCAAACCCATGCATGTCCAGACTGCTCTTCAGCAACAGCAGTCACACCAAGGTCTCAAGACAGTTGCTAGCAATGAGCATCACTCCATGTAGGACAGGCATAGGGTACTATTACCATCTGATAAGGTGTGAAGGGATAAAAAAATGGGATGGGGAGCCCAGTTTTGTACTGGTTGAACCAACAGGCAGGACCGAGACCTGCAGGTCTGCCCCATGTGCCATGGGATTTCATGGTAGCCTGATCTTTTGAGGCAAATCATGGCACCAGCAACTTCCCAGCATCGCTGCGTGACCCACCCTGTTGCATGACATGTCACACTTCACCCTCTTGTGAGCCCCGCACAGCCTCCTCGTGCCACATACTTGCTGTTCCATATCTCTCCCTGCTCCTCCTTCCTGCTCACCCCAGGGCACCACCTCAAACATGAGGTTGCCAAAAAGCACAGATTCTCAGTGACATGATGCCACCTTCCTTCTCATACAAACCTCCTTAAAAACCATTGGCATAAAATCATTAAGGTTGGAAAAGACCTCTAGGATCATCAAGTCCAACTGTCAACCCAACACTACCATGTCCCCTAAACCATGCCCTGAAGTGCCACGTCTACGTGTTTTTTGAACTCCTCCAGGGATGGTGACTCCACCACCTCTCTGGGCAGCCTGTTCCAGTGCCTGACCACTCTTTCAGTTAAGAAATTTTTCCTAATATCCAATCTAAACCTCCCCTGGTGCAGCTTGAGGCCATTTCCTTTCACCCTATTGCTAGTGACATGGGAGAAGAGACCAACACCTACCTCACTACAACCTCCTTTCAGGTAGTTGTAGAGAGCAATAAGGTCTCCCCTCAGCCTCCTCTTCTCCAGACTAAACACCCCCAGATCCCTCAGCTGCTCCCCATCACACTTGTTCTCCAGACCCTTCCCCAGCTCCGTTGCCCTTCTCTGGACACGCTCCAGCACCTCCATGTCCTTCTTGTCCTGAGGGGCCCAAACCCGAACACAGCATTCGAGGTGCGGCCTCACCAGTGCCGAGCACAGGGGCGCCATCCCTGCCCTGCTCCTGCTGGCCACACTATTGCTGATACAAGCCAGGATGCTGTTGGCCTTCTTGGCCACCTGGGCACACTGCTGGCTCATGCCCAACGGCTGTCAGCCAGCACCCCCAGGTCCTTCTCTGCTGGGCAGCTTTCCAGCCACTCTTCCCCAAGCCTGTAGCATTGCCTGGGGTTGTTGTGACCCAAGTGCAAGACCCGGCACTTGGCCTTGTTAAACCTCATACAATTGACCTTGGCCCATCAATCCAGCCTGTCCAGATCCCTCTGCAGAGCCTTCCTACCCTTGAGCAGATTGACACTCCCGCCCAGTTTGGTGTCATCTGCAAACTTACTGAGGGTGCACTTGATCCCTTCATCCAGATTACTGATAGCACACCAGGTGACTTGTGTAGAAGGGACCTGCTGGGGCCTGCAGAGGGGACCGGCAGTTGAGCAGTCACAGGAGGCAAAGGCACCACATGCCTCAGTGTCAAGGGACTGCCTGGGCTTGCACATCCCATCTCTGCTCACTTCCCAGGCTCCTATCTCTGCTTACCGCTGCGATACTGCTTGGTAAAACACCGAGCCCGCTGCTCAAACAGCTATTCATAGCAGCCACAGGCTGCCCCATTTTGACAGTGCTCCCATCATACAGGTTTTTTTTTTCTCTTTTTCCAACCACACTTGCAGGGCTCTGATCTTTTGCTTCCTTAGGCATCGGAATGGCCTGGATTTTAGTGGATGGAGGGTGTATTTGCATCTTTGAGCAGCAGGTTACCAAGGAAAAGTGGAGGTTTAAGCTGGGTGTGTGCTAATCACTCCTGTCAGCCAAGGCTCTGAACGCAACATGAGTTTATGGAGCTGCCTGCATAACATAACCTGTTTTTCCCAGCACACAGATCCATGGCCGTACTCCAGCTAATCCGGTGTATGTTTTTACATGCCATGGCTCTTAGTGTGTTATCCTATCCTCTTTCCCAATGTGCACCAGAGGAAAAAAAAGTCCATTTATCTTACAGTGCAGGCAACTGGAAACCCCCTGTGGGGACAAGGCTGCAGTGGCTGCAGGAGGGCTTCACTCCCCTGCACCTCACTTATCACAGCCCTGCCCTCAGCCAAACCACCAAGAGCATTTTGGCAAATAATCCGAGCTGGCACCTAACTACATGTGGCAGAGCTGGGGGGTCCTCTCCTCTGGACCAAATGGCACGTTTCACCCCAGCCATGATGTGCCTGCACCTCTACCCGCCCAAGCTGGGCACGGTCTTACTGTTCACCACTGTAATGCGGTTGCAGCCAAAATGGGGTGGTTCAGGGAAACAAAGATCTTTCTACATCTCCCTTTTTTGTTTAGCACTGTAACTGCTAAGCTGTTGTGAGAACAGAAGCCCACACTGAGCTAGCAAGCTGTCCAGGAGTGCAAGTGAGGGCACATTCAGATACATCAACCCCGGCCACTTCAAGCAGGGGCATCGCTGGTGCTTTGCTGCCAGGGAGCTTCAAAGCCTGGTGGTGCACACTGGGGCTGGAGAGGACTCAGTTTTTCTCATGACCAGCTCAGATTCAACAGCCAAGGGTTTAGATCCAAATATTTTACCCTTAACTTTCACTTCTCCGCTTGCTTCGACTCTCTCCGCTCGGCTCTGCCCCACGCCAGGTACGTCATTGCACCCTACTCTGCTGCAGTCGAGGCTGATGGTCAGAGATCTGGTTCTGCAGCAGAGCGATATAATCTGTCTCATTTGGGCTTAAATGGATTATAAAGTGATGATAACATCAGCTCTGCTATTAGATCAGAGGGAGGTAATCTCTCACGAAGAGTACTCACTGAAAGAAGGATATACAAATACATCTTAAAAAGTGAGAATCTGGGAGCCAGAATCAGCCTGCGTGCAGCAGTCTCCTCCCAAAGGGGTGCGGAGCCCACGGATGACAGGTATCGGTGGCACTGCTGAGGACATTGCTGGGAGGCGCTGACCCAGACAACGAGCAAGTGTGCGCAGAGGGAACCCGCGTGCTGTCCCCTCACATGAAGTGTGGCTTTTTAATCAAGTTTACAGACAGCTAAACTGCCACAGGAGACAGAGTTGAATAAATAACCAATTATAAAAATGGTTATCACAGCTAACAGACCAGAGTCAGGGATTTTGAGCCCCAAAGGGACAATTAGAGCACTAGGACACGAATGCAAGCCCCCACAGCTTCACCACTCTTCAATAGAAACCAGTGTTTGATTGACTACAGCCTATCTTCCAGAAAACCATCAAGACAAAGAGAACCCACAATGGCTGATAATATTTTACAGTGATGTTATATTAACCCAGGCGTGCTACTTATTTCTACAGGAAAATTAAAAATTTGAGTAATTCAGTAGCCTTTTCTTTCCAACTAGCATTAAATCTGTAGTATCAAGTGTGACCATCATCAGAAAACAAATTTGTCCCACAAGCTGTAAGAAACGTCCGCACTTTCCTTTACTTGTTCTCATAAACCTCAAATCCTCCACCTCCCACATGAACCACCCCCCCGCCCCGAGAGTTAGCTGTGATATACCATTTACAGAGACATCGTATGGCTCAGCCTCTTCGTAATATCCCTCTGGGGATTCGATCTTGGGGACCGGAGGTTGTTTTGTTTCAGGAATCTGAAGAATAAATAAATAAATAAAAGAAGCATGATTTAAGGTGAAAACAGATACTTGGAAACAATGGTGCGTCCTTTTTTTTAGCACTAAAGTGCATCCTAGTGGATGAGATCTTTTAGATGTGTACACCAGGATTTTCATGTAAACTGGTTGAGATGACAGGGAAGAAAGAGACTGCTGAGGGTTTCCAGTGTACAGTTAGCTCAAATGTAAAGGAGTTCTTTGAAATGACTGTGTAATTGCATCATAAATGTTATTTTCTTGAATATTGCTGAAAGCCCTAGGAAGATCAACTCATAGGTTTCCTCAAAAGCAGCAATTACAACCCATTTGCCTTACTGTGAACTGGGACTTCTGCCTGTTCCTTAAGCTGCTCATCCTAACTGGGCATGATCCTCTGTGCTATTGATTATCTTCATAGGGAATCAGAAGGGCAGACATTTGGAGTGATCCTGGCTTTAGACTGAAAAGCATAGCTTTAGCGGTCACGGGTTGTGTCTCCAAACAAAGCAACAGCTAAAAATCTCTGCTTTAGGAACTGTATCAGGAATCTTTAATTGTGCTCTGAGCAAAAAATGAAGGAAATGGATAAACAACTGATGGAAAATAAGCCTTTGAAAAGAGTCCAAGTGCTGGAAAATCCCTGTGGTGCCTGCCAAACCCCTCCCTAAACACAAGCAAGGGCTGGCAGGAAAAACAGTGCCTTGCTCCTTTAGAAAGACCAAGACATAAGAAAAAAAAGAAAAAGGAAGCTAAGAAACCAACTTTTTACTTTTGGAATAATTCACATGGCTGTTGAACGTGAGACAGTGGAGCCAGAGATCACAGCAACAGAAGTGCACAGCTTATGCTCTTCCCAAAATATGTGGCATCCCATCTCCCATCACCACCTGACAGGAGCGTCCCCCCGTTCCCCAGTGAGGTGTCCTCTCTCCTCGCCCAGGTCAAACCACCCCCAGTCATCTGACAACGGTATGATTTGGCTCACACCACTTCGACTGGCTTCTGACTGGGACCTGTGCAAATCCTGGATAGGATGTTCTGTGTGTGCAGTGCTAAAGCCCCACTCTTCCCAGGAAGGCAGGCAGAAAAGCAGGTCTCTCTCTGTAGAGACAGCAATGTTGAAGGTCATGGATCATGCACAGTCCTTCATGCCAGCCCACGTGATTGCTTCTGGTGGCCTGGAGAAGAGGGCCCAGCTGGGCACCAGCACTACAGAGCAGTCTAAGGCAGGATCAGTCCCTTTGCAGGTCATGCCAGCATCATCAAATGTAGGTTCAAAGCTGTCCATGCTGCTCTGAATATTTCCACCAACAGGTACTGCTGCCCAAAAGTAGAAAGGAAGCTCTGAAGGAAAAGATGTTCTGGCCAGCAACTGCCCACAAAGGGAGATGCTGCTCAGCCTGTGGGAGCTAGGTACCCTGACCACACCGGCCAAATTCATGTGTCTCCGCTCCCACGTGGGCAAGCTGCCCGTGGCTCTGCCAACCTCGCAAACTTCTCAAGTGTCTTGGATGAAAACTCCTTCCTACCTGGGTCTGCCAGATGTTGTGAGCAGACTCTGAGCTTACTTTCCAGAGCCACATAGGACACACTGCTCTAAAACGCTTGCCTCCAAACACTTAAAGGTTTAGGAACTTGTCCTAATGTGCTAAATTAAAGAAATAAAAACAAACCCAGCCACTCCAAAGCTTTACTTAATCCCTTCCCTGGCCAGAGAATGTGTCTGCAATTGCCATCTGTGGTGGCCTCCTGTGCGTAGCCAGCTCACATTGTGCTACGACCATAAACAAACTGTCTACACAAGGAAACGCTGTGGGTTTATTTGACACCGTCCCGTCAGGGAAGGAGGCGGGGGGAAAGGGGCTGCTCTGTTTTCTTTCTACAGACAATGGAAGCCAACAGGGACTAGGTGGGACTGCACCTCAGCTGCCCCAGAAGTTATTTTTTACTCTTCTCTTTCCCTAAAGACACGGAGTTGTTTTGTCTCTAGCTTAAGTCAAAGAGTACATGCTGTGTTATCTAACCCAGGATGGTCCTCACAGAACATTTGCCTGTTGCATTATGGCACAATGGAGCATGCAAATAAAACCATTTTGGGCACCTGCGTCCACACCATGTGACTTTCTCAGTGGTCGGATGTGGAAAGCAGCAGAGCTGCCAGGGCTACCGCAGATGAAAGGTCACTGAAGTCTGAGCCACAGCCCACAGGACTCATTGTTTAAAGGTTGCTTTGGGACAAATCCAGATAAATTAGTGGGATCCAGCTGGGCCACCCCTGTTGGGCTGCCCATTGACTGCTGGTGTCAGTACCGGGGACAATCTGCTGCGCAGAGCTTTATCACCAAATTCCTCCCGTGCCTCAAAAGGCAAGTGCAGAGCAACACCACAGGGTGCCTTAACATCACCAAACCACAGAAAACTCCACAGAGCTAAAATAGATATATTCTGACATACTCTCCTAGCCGTCCCATTTCTGTGTAAGCAGCTGTGCTCTCTCCTCCGCTGCCCAGGTAGCCATGGCTCCTGCCCGCAGCAGGAGCAGCAAACACAGACAGGTGCGTTTCCCCACAGCAGCAATTTCCACACACTAATGGGACCACATTAAAGCTCTCCCCAGCCCCACTCCTTGAAGCATACTCAGATATCTTTGCTGTCAACAGCTCACTGACACTCAGATGCTCGCAGTGAGTACTTGATTGCTTTATCCAGAGGAGTTTAGCTCCAGTAGTAAGCAGGAGGGAGAAGTTAGCTCCCAGCACAGGTCTGGGGGAAGATGGATGGCTTAGGTACCCTTCTCAGCTAACATCCAAGACTGTTTTGCTTTTTTCTTTAATTCCCTCATTTAACTTTCTGATTTCCTATCAGAAAGCTGGGCTGCACCAAGCACAAGCAGAGATGCCTTGAGGTCACCTGGCTGCTGCTTCCCCAGTCATGCCTTCATTCTACCACACCACCAACCTCCTGCCCACCTCCCTGCCATAGCCACCACCCTCTCCGGCTTTGAGAAACCCAAAGCCAAACATCAGTTCCTGCTCTGGTCCCTGCTCCCAGGCGACTATCCCCAGCCAGCTGCATGGGCAGAGCCCCGCCAGGGCTGGAGTAGCTCCCAGCAGGCAACTGCACTGCATCCAAGGGTTTGCCGGCTGCATCCCATCCTACCGCCTTGTTTTCCCAGCTCCACCAGCTGAGCCACACAGCCCCCTGAGCAAAAGTCCTGGGGCCTCACCCCGTGTCCTTCTTCCTGGGAAAGGAGCAGATCCTCCTCTGAGGTTGATGGATGCACCACCGTGTCCTTCCCCACGCCTCCCCCTCCTCCCCACGCACACTCCTTGCTCTCCTTTCTTTTCACATCCCAAAATCCCAGCTACAGCAATTCCCATGTGAGATCAACTACCAAATAGCAACATCCGGGCTCTGGAGGATGACCCGTGTCTCTTGAGGACAGCTGGGCTGGCTTGCTGGCATGGAGACAAGATCCCACTGAAAGCTGATGGTGTTGAACTGGAGCCTGGCTAGATTTACAACTGGACCCTGACCATATTTACAGCTGCCCTATGGAAAAATCTACGGCGCTGGTGCCTCCTCCTCACAGACCAGGGGGCTGTACAACCAGCGTAGCGTCCGGCACATTTGCCCAATGCACAGACAACATCAGGCGCTTCAGCTGGAAGCAAACCTGATCTTCTCTGCTAATGGTCAAACTGCTGGTGAGGGAGATCCCGGCACTGCCCAGGGATTGCTCCACTGCCTCGAAGCTGAAGGATTGCTGGCTTTTGTAAGTTCATGCCAGCAGCCCAGCCACAGCTGCTTTACAACTTGGAGATTTCCAAAGCAACAGCTGAGAGCCAACCTCACCTTTGTTTCTTTGGAAAACCTCAATTCTCTTCACTCTTTGAGCCTGGATTGCCATGTGATGGGCGTGTGTTTCCCTGGCAGGGAACACAGCCTGTTTTGCACAGTGCTCCTGCACACGCACAGGAAGCCCAAGGCTCCCACAGCTGCCTGCTCCCTCTGTACATGAGCTTTGGGAACCACAGGGGTTTCTGGATGCCCAGTTGCCCCAGAGCACAGCCACCCTGCCTGGGCTGCCAGCTGCACACTGACCTGCAGTATTCGTAAAGACCAAACATATAGCCGGAAACCCGTACAATAGGGAGCCCCTAGTCATATATTTTTAATTTTCTTTTTAATTTTTAAATAAAGCTCACCAGGATTATTTGTCTCACTAAAATAGAAGGGTAGAGAAAAGCAAAGAATTTGCAAAACATACCTTTGGAGGAGGGAGGTCTGGCAGGCTCTTCTGAGGAGGGGACGAATGCAGTCCTGAGTCTCCATTGGTCAAGGAATTTCTCTGATCCAGCGCTGCAAGCCAGAAACACAATTATGTCGATGACATGTGGCATTTCCCGGCAGAGCACTTGCTACCCAGGGCTGTGCAGGAACAGCAAGGTGCTATTTCGGTAGGAAGCAGAGTGGCAATTACAGGCAGTGCTGCAGGGCCACCATGTCATTTCAGGCCATACCCAGGAATGCGGCACTAGGAGACCCAGAAAAAGAGCTGGCCTCTGGTTTTTGGACATGTTTTTCCTTCTAGAAGGAAAACTGTGAAGCCCAGACCCACTGCTGCAACTTTAAAGGGTCTTGAGAAGTAGCATGGGCAGACACTACGTAGTATCTGGAAATCCATAGCACTTCAGTCCTTGCTAGCTCTGATCCCTGCTGCTGCAAGCAGACAGATCAGTGACTGTCCCCACCTTCACTGCCCTTCCAGAAAACTGGAGCTACTACCACCCCGCTCCCAGAGCGAACTGCAAAGGTTGCTGCCCAGCTGGGCTGCACAACAGTTTAATCAAAGCCAGCCAAGAACAGTAATCTAATTGCTATTGAAGGAAGAGTTGCTCTTGAATCAGCCCAGGCCAAACACGTGAAAGGGCATATGGCAGCAGAAATGCTCCAGGCGATCTGCATCTGCCTCTGGAAACTCAGATTTTCCAAGCAGCTGAATGCAGAGCGATTCAGTAGCTCGAGGGTACATTGAAGGCTCAGAAAACTTGTGTTCGGTCCTTCTTCCCCCACCACAGAACTCCTGGGTGGCCTCGAACAAGTGCCCAAATCCCACAACCTCCGAGACAGTGCAACGCAGCAACTCACAGGACCAAGTGGGAGCAAAGCACCAAATGGCTGAAAAATGAAGGACTTTGAAGGCATTATACTGTGTGGTGGGAAGTCCCCTTTTACAGAGTGTCTCTTGCCAAATACTTTGGGAGAAATGAGGCAAAGGTGTTCAGATATGGCAAGTCCAGTAGATTAAAAGGGAACTGAGTCCAGAATCTGCAGTGAGCTGACACTGTAACTCCCTTAGTCACCTGCTGATGCTCCAGCCGCATTCCTTGGGCGCACACAGAAACCACCAAGGCATTGCGCAGTGCCCAGCAGCAGTTAGCACTGCACTCAGAAGACACAGGCAGGAACTTTGCTGCATATTTCTGGGCTTTAAAAATAGAAGCTGGAAACCACATTACTTTGTTCACATCTGGGGCTCGGAAGCCACAATGACAGTTCTGCCCTGCCAGGCTGCAGACAGCTCCTGGCCTGATGGCGCAAGAGCTCAAAACACATCTCTTGTGAGAAATTGCTCCCTGTGACACAGGTCTCCTGGTCATCAGCGCTGCCTAACTTCAGTAAGTCAGGAGGACACAGAGACCCTTGGATCAACAGACACCAACTCCAAGCAGCTATTTGCACCTCGCAAGTAGGGCTGCTGGATGACTTGTAAGGTTCAGAGTAAAGCAGCTGAGCCTGTGACACAGACTGATCATGGGGAGACCCGCCTACCAAAATACCCCATAATTATTCTGCCAGAGTCATATCTACAGGCTACTGTGAGAGGTTGGCCTTTTCTGTAAAGGACCAAGGAGATGGTGCTCTCAGGGCAGACACCTTCCATCAACAGCAGCTGCTGAGGCCATTGCTGCTTTTGGAAACACCAGAAAAAAGTCTGAGATTTCCTAAAGCCCCAGTGGGCTACTACCCAAGAGGGTGTGGAGGTACCCACTCCACACTCACAGTTGTCCACACAGGGAACTTTAGGGGCCTTCTAGCAGAGGGAAATGGACAGGCCAACGTGCATCCTCCTGCGCCAGGCAAAACCTCCCATGCTCAGCTCCACCGAAGAGAAATCATTGCAGCAGCAAAAACCACTGCCAAACCCTTCACAAGTGGTGGCCATCTGTTCTTGACTCCCTGGCAAACCTAGCAATCATCCCACTGAACCTCACTGTGCCAGGAAAATGCTGTTTTGTTTCCATACCAGCAGTTCTTCCTCCTCCCACCAACCTTGGAGCATGGGATGGAGACCACAGCCTCAGTCCTCACCCTGCTGGAAATTTGCCCACCTCCAGGGACACAGGCCTATGTACTCCAGCTGAGGAGCGGAACAGGATATGATGGAGCTCTGATTTTCAGGCTTTGTGCAGGAAGAACCATCCCTTTAACCTGCATCCTGACAAGACCCTTGGGAGATGTTACGAGGTTTTCTGTTCTGAGGTTGCAGAGGGCAGCTATCACTGTGCCCAGCATGTGGGGACAAGCACCTAACGCTTTCTGTACGGAGAGTCCACACGGCATGTGCTGTACATACCCCTTCCCTCTCCTGCTATATACATCAGCACCACAAATCACAGACTGTTTCCTTATTGGGGTGGGAGGGAAGGAGCATTTTTTCCTAGACAAGCATTAATACTTTGCAGGTATCTTCTGACAAAGATGTCCCTCTCAAACCTAGAATTTGGAGAGAACTTAGAAGAGGGAAGGAAGAAAAACCAGGCAAAAAGCCGGTTAAAATTCACATCTGTACAAATTGTTATTTTGTGCTCTCTATTCTTTGTAAAAGCGAATCTCTCCTGGTATTTGGGCTAAGAGGACCACAGCGTGCACCAGCAGGAGCCCTACACTGCACATCAGTCCCACCTCCCAGACTCTGCACCTCCATCTCTCTGTGCTGACTTCCAGAAGGAGATGTCTTCAGCTCACTGAACATGGACTTGCATGGTATAGACTTGCTGTGTTTCTCAAGTAAATGAGGTCAAGTAAATGACAGTGCCTTCATCACTCACTGCAGTGAATTCAATTACTGTGCCATAAAAAGGCATCTCAAAAGCAGCATACTGTTCAGCTTAAATCCTTACCAATGGAACTGAAAGTAGATACAGTGAGCAGTGAAATATGGTTTTTGCAGAAATGGCATATTTTAAGGTTTGGAGGGGGGCATTTTTAGAGCTGATGTATTATCACTTTGGAAAGCATTTCGCCCTGCACTGCTAGAGCATACTCGAGCACAGCTACAAGGATGAAGAACCCTGCAGGGCACGAGAGGTCCCACTGACCTCAGCAGCAAAAGTGTGGTAACCACATCCCACCAAAGGATTTCAGTGAAACAAAGTGCACAGAGAAGCAGTGGATAAAAGGGGTAAAGGGAATTGCATAATTGCTGGGGGATCCATACCACACCCCCTAGCACCAGTGGGTACTAGGGCCCCCTCCATCTGCTGAATCAGAACCTGCAGGTCCCACTTCTGACCAGGCAGGCACAGACCTCTCCATGCAGTTACAGAAGCAGGATCGGGGCTGTACACCCAGCTGCAGCTATGGCTAAGATCCCATACATGTGTCTCACTGACTTCAGCATTTCCAAATAACTCAGAAGTTTTACTTGGAATAGGGAGGTTGTTGAAAACAGAGAAAGAAAGAAGCGCCAGGTCCCACAGGGAGCAACTGAGTGGGTAGGCTCATGGCCTTGATAGGGAAAAGTCTGAAATAAAAGAACCAACTCTAAAAATAAATTGTCTGAAATTTGCCCCTGTATTTCAGCATGGTGGATCAGTGCAAGTCTTGTATTATCTACCCAAATGAGAATTTATATAAAGAGAGGTTTCTGTTGCTGCTTAGCTGCTGGGAGCTACTGGGGGGCTGTGCAATCCTCTTACAGAGCATTACAGCATCACCCAGAGGGCCCCATCTGGAGATTACACTGGGGCTGCACACGTAATCTGGGAGGACATCCTGTCTTAAGGGGTATTTGAAGTTAACCTAAATTCAGCTGCAGGTAGTTTAAAAAAAAACAAAACAAAAAACAAAACAAAGAAACCACCACAAAACAATAAAACCAAAACAAACAACTGCGGAAATAGAGCTATCCCAACTATTGCAGGACCAGCACATCAACAGCAGGCTGCACTGATGCGTCCTCGTCTCACCTATTTGGATCGGAGACTGTGGAGTAGAGTCAGCCTCTGACTACGTGTGCATTAAGGAGATGCATGTCAGTAATAATCTCATTCTATGCAATTATCAAAATCAGCCTTTATGATGAACTTCAAAGAGCAAGAACATTTTTAGAGAATTACATTCTTTCCCATGTTACAAATTCAAAATCTGGGAAATCTAAATTAGAAATGAATATTTTATCTAGGTTTAATTTCTTGGCTTGCACATCACAGAACTCTTGCGTCCCCCAGGAGATAAAGGTGCTCTGCCTGCGCAGATGGTGAGGGTGCAGGCTGTGCCTGGGAACTCGCCTTGCAAGTCTGTGACAACACAGACTCTCTGAGCTAGTACAGAGCAACACACTAAAGACGACACATACTTTCAAGGTCTCAAAGAGGTGAAGTGACATGTTTCATGGCCAAAAGAAACATGAGGGCTTCCTTAAATATTTCAGGCACTGGAGCTGCAAGCCTTAGAAGGCAACATTTTTATCCCAAAATAACGCCCTCCAAAGTGCTACTTCCAGGAATAACCTCACAGTGTTGGCAAGAACTGTGATTTCCAAAGAAATGTAATGAAAATGGCAGTCCTTCCACACCACCAACTGCCTCGTCCCTCAGAGCTGCCAGAGGGGCCTCCACCAGTCCCAGTAAAGCAGAACTCTAACCACATGTGCCTTCATTATCCTGTTAGATATGAGACAACCATTAATCTTTAGCTCCCTACCTTTGTCTTGTTTCTCCTGGTCACCCTGCTGTTTATGGATGGTCACTTTGTTCATATAAATATATTCCTCATCACCACCTGCAACCAAAGGGAAAAGTAAACTCTTTACCCACCCGCTGCTTTCATGTTGCTAAGTTTTTCCACAAAGACAGATGTAAAAAGTGTCTCTGCTGCGTACATTTTGGGGAGAGTGTATTGGTTGAGACAATGTGCAGAAAAAAACCCCAAGCAATAATAAAAAGCAGAAGAATTAAATGCTTTATAGTCAGGAAATTCCATAAGTTAAAATTTCTACTTAAACATCAACTTGGCCAAACAGTACATCCTGTGTATCTTACAAAGTGGATTAAATAAACTTAAGGTTTAATAAGGAAAACAGAAAGTATCAGGAATCTTGGGAATCCTTGCTTGTAAAGCTGGACACATAACTATAGTAATTTTACATAAACAATTAGAGGTCTCTGCAAAAATAGTCTCCATTTCATTCTCTCCTTCTAATTTTCATGTCTCCCCTTCCCACCAGCCTCCAAGAAAATGTTGCTTCAAGACCCTGTAGCAGTTCCCACGAGAGCCTACCACCCCATCCTTGGTTTTCCTTGCCCATACCGCTGGACTTGGTGTAGACCCGCAGAAGGTCGGAGAGGAAGCTCTTCTTCACAATGGCAGTGCTGCTCAAGTTCTCCTTGTCCAGTATCCTCAGAAAGTCTTCAAGTTCTGTGAGCAGCTGCTCGAGAGCTACAACAGCAACAGAGACAACTGTTGGCAAAGCAGTTAGGTGGCATTTCAAAAGAGGACATATATTAATTCTGAATTTTCTAAGATCCTCTGCATTTTTCTGTCCAGGAATAATTCATATTTAGTTTTCCAGCTTGAACCCTCCCTCTAGTTTTGAAAAGAAAGTGGGTCCCAAGACCAAAAAGGCTCCAACTTTCCTTAGTCTGTTCATATACCAATAAAATCCCAAGTAAATATCTATTCTTAAAATCATAGAATGGTTCTTCTTCCTATAGGACTTTTTGCTCAAGTGGGGGAAAGCCTGGAGGGATTTTCAGCATTAGAGCTGAGATCACACAAAAGCAGCTAACAAGATCTTGACACCTGAATCCTGAGTCCTGGCAAACATTATTCAAACCTCATCTAGATTTGGATCTACCAAAGACTCTGCTTTCTGGTTCCTCCCTCCAAGCCTCCTCCTTATTTCCTCTATCTGTAATGGTTTGAAAACGTTTATGTGCGTGTCCCCCCCCCCCCCCCCCCAAAAAAAAAAAAACAACAAAAACCACATACATAATTCATAATTCAGTAACTTCTCAAGCCATCTTGCTTGGGTAGTGACCACAGAGATCATTGTGCCACATGGAACTGAAGACCCAAGACTGAGCAGCATCTCAGAGACCCTCAGGAAGACCTGCCTTACCAAAGACATCCCTGCATACCCGTAACAAGCAACTCAGACACACCGCTCCCCAGCACTGATGGCTCCGCCAGGCTAATAGGTTTGTTTTCCTTCTGAGGAGGTGCTGCTCAGCTCTCCCGCCAACCAATCACTCCTCTGACAGGGCTCGCGCTGAAGCAACAGGCATTTAATTGCTTGCTTTTGTTCCTGCCGAAGTTTATCGTGGACTAATTAGCAGCAGTGGCAGGAGCCTGTTCCAGGGAGGAAATACCACAGTATTATGTGGAGAGAGGAAGTGCTACACAAGAATGACAGCATGTGGGAAAAGCACGGAAAACACAGCCGGGGCCCTTCCTCACCTTTGGAGACTCCCCAATGCTAAGTGGCTGTGGGGTAGATGGGCAGCAAAGCTTGGGTTTGCCACCACCAGGCTGCAAACCAGGCTATGACATACCACCAAGGAACATGACACGTGGATAATTTAACCAGGGCAATGCTCCATTCTCTTTAGCTTACAGCATTTCCATGCTGTGTGTTCCCACAGTACCCCTGTGAGTCACAGTACACAACACTGAACTAGAAAAGTGTTAATATTTTTGTTCTGTAGGGCAAAACATCTGAAGCATATGTAGTTCAAGTGTTACAACCTCCAAGGTCACAAAGAACATTTGTGTAAGACCAGGAGAGAACCATCATTTTCTTACTCCATCTTTAGCCACCAGGCAACCCTTCTTCAGGTGAATACATGTTAGAATATTGATAAATGAAGCATAAATGACACTGTAAAGGTTTATGTTGCTAGCCATTAATTGAAAAACATGTTACTGCTCTCAAACTGTATTAATCTTCACTAGCTTGACTGTAAAACAGTCTAATGACTCCAGACCAATCAATAATGGCTCCAGAGGAGACTACCAACTAGTAGTTCTTCATACTTCATTTTATACCCTCTACACCCAATGAATTATCTTCTCATCTGATTTAGGACCAGTAGGGAATAGAAAACGCCTGTATCATGCTCTGTTAACTTGAATGTTTTTGCTAGCTGCTGTTTTGCCCAGCTATGAGCCACTGCAATCCAGAGAAAGCAAGAATCACTTCAAGAAACAGCAGCATTTTTCATAAAGTGTAAAGAAACAGGTAGTATGTGGTGACAACAATATTAGATGTCACTGATATCATTAAACAATGAACTGCCAGCATTTGGTGTCAAACATACTTATAATCAGCTTTTCTCAAGCTTCAAAGACCCTACTTCTTCCACCAGCGTAAATCACAGCCTTGCTCTACTCATTCATCTGCAGCCCACTTCAGAAAATTTAAACTGAGGTCAGTTCCTTCTGGTCAGGCCTAAATATACGTTCCTCTTAGCTTGTTGTAGTAGATAGGACATTTATGTGTTGGGGATGGTATCAGAAGAAACACAGCACAAAAAAAAACCCTAATTTGAAGTTTCAGAAGCGGGTCAGCTCCCAACAGCTGCCCACATGGAAGTCACGATACCACGTTTACAGAGGCGGGGGTATAATTCCCACTCCCTCCTCCACCCCCACAACTGCAGAAAATGGCTTTATTCTTCTCCCAGGCATCCACAGCTAGCACACACACAGGGCTGAGCTCTTATGAATAGCACAGCCCATACAGTAGGTTACATTTTCCAGCCCACCAAAGCTGAATTCAGGCTTCTAGCGAATCAAAGCAACTCATTTAGGATGTGATCCTGGGGCCACAGAGGTCAGTGGAAAGATTCTGTCAGACTTCAATGGGTTCAGACTTCAGGGACTCAAGAGAGATTCATTTTGCTCTTCTTCAGCAAGAAACAGCATATAAACCATCTGCTTCTATGCAAGTATCTCTTTGATCTCAGCAGGACATTCCTAATCCAAGCCTGATACCTGCAAAAATAAACTGCCATTGAGATGAATGTGACCATTCATTCTCTCATATCAGAAGGAGAGCAAGCTAATACTTACCAGAGTGAGGAACGTGAGAAGTAAGAAGAATTAATGTGATGGGAGTCTATAAGATTCTCTGTGCAAGAATCACAGCAGGTCCCAGCAGGTGAATAGGACTAAAAACAGTTGAGAGCCCATGTACATCAAATCATCTCAAGATTTTAAATGCTGGGAACCACTGCTTGATCTCAGCTAAAGACTTATCATGCTGTGGTGATGATGTATTGAACATGCTCATGGCAAAGCCAGTTTGGTGGTTATCCAAAGCAGCGTGAAACAAATGGCTCTCCCTCCAAGCTGCATTGTTTTGCTCTCCTTATCTTAGCTTAGAATGTTTAGAAATGAGAACATGTAAAGAGATGATTCCTGTAGCTAGGCTTACTCTACAGGGCAATAGTTACAGGAGCAAGGAACCTGTTTGTAAAATTAAATGGCTATGAGCAGCAGGATGAGAGATCAGAAGTAGACAGAAGCCCAAGTCACAAGGCAGTGCAATTCTCGCGAGATGCTTTTGAGAAACCTCCTTCCACAGCTATGTTACTCTTATCAACTCTTGTAGCATTTCTTCACGAACCCTCAATTACAATGCAATTCAAGCACCACCTCAAATAAATACTTCTGTAGCACTTAGAAAAATTCAGCCTACTTCATGGAAAACAGGAGATGACCTCTAAGGTTAAGATTGGCCCAGAAGAATTAAAAGACTTAGCCAAGGTAACTGAATACCTCTACTGAATCCAGCCCTCCCAAGCCCCAGGATATGACCTACTCCATCTCCTCACAAAGCGTGGCCACACATATGGGATACCATTAGATAGTGCAGCATAGTTCAGATCATGCTGCTGTTCTCCACAGCCACACATATCAGTCACTGGACAAAGCCATAAGGATTTTGCAACATGAGATGGAGAGTGGTGTAGGATCATCATAGTCAATAGAAACTTGGTTGATTTGCATCTGCAATGAGTGAATGATCATCACTGAAAGGACTGAGCTTCAAAGTGTCTAGAAATATCACATCTTTACTGATGTAATAAGGACTTACAGGGGATTACAACCAGAACTACCAGCTCCTCTTGCATGCACTTAAGTGGAGGATGAGAGATGTTCTACCTCTTTTTACTCCAAGACAATGCAACCCTTTTTACAGAAACTCCTGGGCAGCCCTCTGACCAGAGTATTCTCTCTCTGTTCAAAGGTTGCAACTTTGGTTGCAGCAATAAGCAAAGCGTTGTCTGAAACACGACTGATCTGTTTCAATGGCAATTCAGTGGCAGTAGCACAGTGCCGAAAAGGGCTTCTTTTGGCAGGAGTCTATGGCCTTTCTTTACAGACAGAAAGTCTCTTGCATTGCAGCAGTGTCTATCTTAGTTTATGTGAAGCTAGAGCCAAAAATGCAGCAGCTTGCAAAGCCCCCATTGAGGAAGCACATTCCTTGCAAAAGAGCTGCCAATTTTGCCTGACACCAAGGTCACTGAAAGGTAAGTGACCATTAAACTAGATTATAAAAGCCATTCCTACCAATAACCACTGATCTTTGTCATTTTGCTACAATAACAACCTATGTTTAACATCTAATTACTTCATGTCTTGGCCTTATGAGGAAATGGAAAGACAGGCTCAGAATGAACTTTCATTCAAGTGTTTTAGTAACCACTGGGCAGGATTATATTAGACCCTTTAATCTAAATTCAATTATTTATTTTATCAAGGTAGAGGGGCCCCAGCCACTGGACAAAGAACTGTAATAAGATACATACTAAAAGGCAAACTCTTTCCTCTACTGAGATGAGAGGTGAAAGATAAGGAGTATCATTTGCTAACAGGAAACTAAGATATAAAGCGATTTGTCCAAGGATACAGGCATATTCTCCAGTAGATAGAGCATACAACCCAGTTTCCCCAGCCTGCAGCTCTCACTCCCAAATCACGCTTCTTTGGATCCCAAAGTGCTGGGAGATTTCCCCCCCTCCTGCCAAAAGGAGGAGCTGGGTTTGGTACTTTTGGCTTCACCCCTGCTACAAGGGGCTGGGCTAAGATGCTGGCAAACAGCACAGTTTCAGGCACCCAGTAAATACCTGCGGCCTGTGGCATAAAAAGCTTTGTGCTTCAAAAGCCTTGGAAAGTCCAGAGATAGTTGCATGAATCAAGCACTTTTATCAGTTTCACTGTCAGAGGCCAAAGGAGCAGCGGGGTTCTCGAGGGGCACCTTGAGGTACCCATGCATCCCCAGCCTCTCTGGAGAGCCTCCTCCATGCAGGACATTCCATGGCAGCCTTTCAGCCCCTATTTCCCTCTGATCAGCCCTGGCTGGCAGCACTGGGATTCCCCAGGGGCTGCTTTAGCAGAAAGCAGTTCCTTTCTTGCCCTGATATCTTTTTTCCTTTGCTGCATAAAATCAATAGGGCTGCTGACAACCATGCAGAGAGGACAGGCGGGTACAGAGACAGCATTCAGGCTGCTGAATAGCGAGTGCTGTCAGTGGAGCAGGAGGACCCAGCCCAGGCCTCCTCGGCTAATTTGAAGTCTTACAGTAACAGTTGGCCTTTGCAAGAGGGAAAAGTTGCCCACGATGACAGCTAGAGAAGGCCTTTCTCCCCAGCTGTGAGGAAAGGCAGATGTGTGGATGATGACAGCTGTAACAGCTGGATGACCCCCAACATGGTGCTGCTTTCCAAAACAGCAAAGCAGATCCTTCCTCAGACAAACTGATGCTCCTCATCTTGCCGGTTTCAGGGTCTTGCAGAGGAGCAGTGAAGAAAAGGGTACAGCAACACATTGGCCCTTCTGCAGTGGTTACAGCTCCTCTACCCTGCTCTGGATGCCTCTGGCTTCAGTGCACGCAGGCAACGTAACGCAGGGAAGGACACGTGGTGAATGGCTTGCCAAAATACAGCACCAGAAATAACTGACATCTCCGTTGAACCCTGGAAAGCTGCTCCTCTGAAATGCATCCCCACCACACTGAAACCCCACCAGCATTCACCCAGGCTGATGAGCAGAAAAAAAAAAAGCAGACCAGCAAGGATCAAAGTTTACCAGCTTGGTTTTCATCATCAGAAACCAGGCTTTACTTTCCACACTTGCACCTGCAATGACTGGCCAGCTTTCCTTCTAGCTTTTCATGGGAAAAGAATAAAAAACCCAACCCAATTTTGGCCAGTTGAAACTCCTCCATTTTTTCCACAGAAGAGTATTTCATAAATATTTGTAGAAAAAAAGAAATCTCTCCACAGCAAAATAAGAAGTGCTGTCTTTGTCAAAGGGGAAAAAAATAAAAGGACAAACCACCAAGCTTTCAGTAAACAGTGAACTTTCTCATTATTTCACTGCTAGGTTAAATAAAATGAAAGGCAAAATTCTCAAAACCGAGGCTAGCTAAAATTCCTCAGAATAAGAAAATAGTAAAATTGGAGAACTCCTATCATAGTTTCCCTATTAAGCCAGACCAGTGTCAGACAATTATGACCACTGTCACAAAAGCTGTCCGATTTTCAGCTATAATGAGTGCTCACAAGGAAGAAAGAAAAAAAGTCCAGACTGCTTCTATTGATGTACCTAAAATCCAGTACTGCCTGGCTTCACACTCATGTTGGGAGCATTAGGCTTGTCTTTGTTGCAAAGTATGAATCATGGAAGGAGAGAGACAAACAATGTGTCTCGTTGGTTGTGGGCTGTGAACTGCACAGATGAACCCAAGCAGCTCTGCGTGGGCTGCTCTGGAAGTTCGAACAAGACTCGTATTGAGAAGCGGCAGCTCTAACCTAGGAACTCTGAACTTTAACAAAACAGCAGTAGAAAATGCACACAAAGCTTTTTTCAGTTAGCTGAGCAAACAGACTTCTCTTCCCTCCGCTGGAAGGAGGGAAACAGCATCCAAGAAAAATTAAGAAAAAAAGAAGGAAGACAGAAGAGAAGCAAAACATGAAAATTACTGTGTCTTAAGGAGTTTTTACTGAGCCGCCTTGTATTTTACTGGCATACTGCTTTATTATATTATGACATCTTTCTTAGCAAAGGGTCTTAGTCTTTCCATGACAGTGCAACTGGTGAGTCATTGGAGGTCTCACACTGGCAAACAAATTGGTTGGATGACATCTGAAAGAAGCTGGCATCTCTTCCCTTTGTAGCATGCCATATTAGTGGAGTGCCCACCAAACTCAGAAGACCCCCCAAAGCTTCACTAGGCTATGGACTGCAGGTCTGTGCTCAGGTGCTTAGTGATGCACACAGCATCAGCAAATGGGGACATATCACAAAGTGCCATAGAAAACTGTACTGGGAGCTGGGGTTGATTGGACTGTCACCCTGAGAAGTGCTGCATCCTCAGCGTGTGGGGGACCAGGTCACATGTCACTTGTGCAACATGGTAAATCCTTACAGGGCAGAACTGAGCTAGGAAAACATCAGGGAAGCAACCAAAGAAACGTCAGCGCAGTACCTAAAAGGGTAAGTACAGATCAAATCAAATCAAGATAACCATCAACTAGAAAAATTTGGATCAAGTCAGGCAGGGCAGAATTTTAAAGAGGGTCCTCTTTCTAAGGTAAATATCCCCAGGAGAAGGCCCTAGAAGGCTCCCTTCCTAGCAGGGACGAAAACAATCCTGACAACTCTTACAAAGCAGAAATCATGTCTGCTGCCAAGCCCCAGAGGTGAATCCTACAGTGGCGTGACAGAGAAACGCCATTTCCTCTAAAGCTACCATACTTGATTCCCTTCTCCCTCTACAGTCATTTCTGCTGTTTTTTTTCCTTATTCCCTCAGTGTTCTGCTAAGATTGGGGCTTTTTTCAGTCTTGTGAAGTTTTGCTCTCCTCTCCGTCCCTCGATCCTTAGAAGACTCCACATGGCTGACTTCACTGTGGGGGTTGGTGACCACCTGACCTACAACTTAAAGGACATCCGTTGTTTGTTATCTAATGTAATGCATAGCTATATCCAGGAAGGGACTACTAAGAGTCATCTAATCAAATAGAACTGCTATTCAAGAAAAAAAAATACATGCAAAAAACCCTCAACTACATGACACAAATTCATGGGGTTCTACTGCTCGAATCCAGCATGAGAAGGGATTCTGCAGCCACCCTCTCAGCCCAGCCTTGTTGTCCTCTGCCTTAATATGGTCTTTGCTTCATGAAGGTGGCAACACACGCTTCCGCACCTCAGCTCAGGTCTTTGCCAAGTCTCCTGGAGCTAAGCCTCCTTGGTTAGGGAACATGATTGTAGTCAAAATACTATGGCAAACTTTACACCATCCTTGTTCATCACTCTGCATGGCTACACCTAGAGGAAAGCACATTTCCATCCCTCTCTGCATTACAGAATAGCAGTCACACTGCTGTCCTAATGCCTGCCAGAGCCTGCGGCCACAGGAGCCCTCTCTCCCGTGGAAAAAGGAAGCCTAGGATACCACATTCCCAAAACAGCAACTGGGAAAATGCAAGGTCCTAACGAGATTAACTATCACAACGATGGTGAACAACAGCCCTGGAACAACACTCCGCAGTTTGTACCACTTCAATACAAATAAAGGAGGTTAACTGCCAAAAATATTTGGAGATGGATTTCTTTCTCGCAGGCAAGACAGAAATTAAAGGAAGCTGCCAGATAGAGAGGGTTGTGTTGTTTTTTTTTAAGAGAGGACATGCACACACACATACACATGCACACACCCTCTGAAGGCCTCATGTCAAAGCATTTTCCCACCATTCTCTGTTGATTTAATGGCATCATTTCTCCAACGAACAATAGAAACAGAACAGAAGGGGAAAGCAATTATGTTTGAGAAAGCAAAACCAAGAGTTCTGGGGTCAGACAGACAGACACTCAGCCCTGGAGTCCCCAGTCTTTTCCTTGCCATTTCCTCTGCATCAGGAGCTCTTTGAGCCACGCTGGCCACAACAACCAGGGCTGGGCCTCTGTTCCTACAGCTGAAAAGCAGAATGACTACACAAGGCTATTGCACTAGTGCAGGGGAAAAACAGGTTTTAAAAGTATCCTGAAGTATATCAGAGTAGGCTGCAGAGCCTACAGAAACTTCATTATAGATTGCTAGATTTCTTAATAATCCTGCTCAATCCCTTGTCCAAGCATTGCATGCAGTCCTTAGCCATCCTCTTCAGGGTAACCTGGGAGCCCAAACACCAGGAAGGAACATGCAGCAGACGCACTGAGCAGCATTGATGCAGCAATATGCAAACCAGAGGTTTTCTCTGGAATCCCAGTGTATAATCAATCATCAGCAGACAAATTCACTAAGGAGAACAAAAACCCCCCAAAAAACCCAAATAAACCACCGGAAAGCCTCCCCACCACCAAAACACCAAACCCCAAAAAACAAAACACCCCCACTCCCCCCAATCTACAGACATCACCAAGGACCAAAGTTTGACCCCTTTCTAACAGAATTCAAAGCAAACTAACATTTAAACTTCAGTTCAGGGTTAAGAGGTGTGAAAAGGGAAGACTTAGGAGTGAACACAATACTTCAGAGGCCAAATTACAAACCCTGTCTTGCCATGAGTCACCAGTGCTCAGTGAGTATCTCCGAGCAGGGCTCCAACATCTGCCACATGCACAGGGAGGGCACAGATCCCAGAAGATGACCCAAGGACAGGACTGGATATCCCTGCTCTTACATTCAAGAGATGCCATCTTTATTCCCCTCCCACAGCTCCAGACATGACATTTCACTGAAGTCAGGGTGGAAGAGCAGCCTCCCAGGAGCAGGCAGCTCCCCTGTTTGCTCTGGATTACCAAAGCAGCTGGGCACCACATGAGCTATTTCGAGACACATGCACCCTGTGGGGAAACACCAGTGTTGTCCTAATGATGCAGCAATGCTCCAGAGAAACAGAGACTCTGCCCTGCTTCACACCCCAAACATCACTTTCATCACTCAACAGGTTTTCAAATGTGGTTCAAGTTTTGGTACATTTGGCATCTCTTATTAATCTATGTCGCCCAAGAAACTCCCAAATATGTTTTCTTAGTAGAGCCTCTGTCCAATACTCAAAGCCAAGTATTGGCTGCGTTGGGGAAAACAAATGTCATTCACAAGGAAGAGCCTCAGAAGAGAGACTCTCCCAAGCCACCCAATTTATGCAATGCCTGCACGCACATTACTCTTCCAACACAGGTCCCATTCACTGTGTGAAAGAAACATGTCCTGCTAAAACACAGGTGACAATACTTGAAGGAAAAATGGTGATACAATACTTCTCATAAGGCAGGGGTGTACTGGGATAAGTGACACAGTAATATGCAAACCAGTGCAAAACCAGTGAAAATAAAGGCTAAGCATGCCAGTGCCACAGACACTGCTGGAGCTGCAAACCACAGCATGAGGAGATACAGTGTGAGCTCCCGTTTACCTGCCTATGGGTCCAGGCCCCACATGGTGTGATGGTCAGACTCATGGAGGAGGGACCAGAGAAGCCACGAACTTCTACCTACTGAAACAAGCAACTTCTGCAGTGACCTGCCTAATGGACAGCTCTTGGTTTGACTCATGGTGATGGACCTGTCCCACTGCCCACAGCTCCTTTGCTGCATGGGGGAATCTCTTACAAGGTATGGGAGAGGCAAGCACCGAAGGAGCTGCCAGGACTAAGAAATAAACTTTGTCTTGCCACTAGGGTCACAGGAGAAGCCACCACCTGCACCCTAGGCTTAAGCCTCACCACAGAGCAGCAGCAAGTCAAACTCAGAGATGCGCAGGTGGGAAAGCAGAGGCTCAGGATGAGAAAAATCATATCGCACCTCTGCCTTCTTCCCCAGCAGGGCCCTGCAGGAGCCCAGGGGGGCTGAGGCAGTGGAAAACCAGGACAAAGACTGGTGTTTCTTTTTTTCCATGTGAATTGGAAAACTTCTCCCTTTCTATCCTGACTGTGAGGCATGGGAAATGAAAGACAGCTCTCAAACCAGCAAAACAACCATTTACCGGATAAAAAAGATTTTCTTACTTTGTCTGTCTTCACTTTGTTTACATGAACAAGAGCCAGTTATCCAGACTGGGAACAATACTCTGAATTAAATCTCCGAATCCCATTACATAAATATGCCAAAGGTATCACTAATCCTATCACAGATTTAAGAGTTAGATCATTATTTTCATTTACCATTTCAGCAGAAAATCTGTGACAAGAAACTGCTGATGAATGAGTTCAAGCCCTTCCAGCAAATTCAGCTTCCTTGGAGCTTTTCTAAACTCATGTTTGACTCTTTCATCTCCCTCTTAACAGACTTTGGAGGCATCCTTTTAGCTTGGCTATGGTTTACCCAGCGTGGCATTTCTCTTTTTATTACGTGCTAATGAATGCTTATGTCATCCTCAGTAACTGAGGATCCCTTCCCACCTGGGTTATTTGGGGAGCGCTTGCACACCCAAGGGAGCGGCACGAGCAGGCAGCAGTGGTTTCGGATCAGCAGCTCGTGCCCAGCTCCCTGCAGCCAGGGCAGGCCATGCTGCCCTTGGTCAAAGCCACATTGCTGTTTTCCATCCAAAAAATTAACATAATATAGTTAACCGTTGGCACTAATAAATTAATAGCTTTTAATGAAAGTCATAACTTGAAGGAACTTTCTATTTACTTACTGCTAAGTGCAGCCTGGCTAGCCCACTGCTCTGCCTCCAGCACTGGAAGCAATTCAATCGAGGACATGATTAGCATCTTGCAGGCAGGAACTGCCCTCAAAATAGTTTTCTAGTACTCACAGGCATAAAGAGACACATATCCTCACAACTGCCGTCTAGCTGGTAAGGAACTGCCAGCTGCAGCCAACCCAGGAGCCTTCTGGTTTTGCAGAGAAGGTGCTGAAAACCACTGGCCGTTCAACTTGCTGACAGCCCAGAGAAAAAGAGGCAGAAGAGACATTGCTTTGCCTGCCTATTTAAGGAGCAGGACATCTTGGATATTGCTTAGGGAGGGATCATAGCCTGCCACTGCAAACATCTACTCAACCTTTCAACTTGCCTTTCACCAATTCCGCACTTAAACTCCAGCCCCAAAGGCTAAGCCAAGGCAGCCAGGGAGCACAAAGCCACAGAGCCTTTCAATCTTCTTGGGTTAAGAAAAACACGAGGATTGTTTCTGTTGTGGTTTGTTGCAATTTCGTTTGTTTTATTGTTATCTGCTTGCCCGGGCTTTCTAAGAAGCAGACAGGCAGGTGAAGGAAAGAAAAGACAAATGACTAAGAAAATGACTCCCCATTTTTAGGGCTAGGCATATTTTGTTACAGAATTCACCAAAAACAATAAAAAATGTGATTTTTAAATAAAGTAAAAGAAATTTGTTTCACTTTTTTTTCCCCCCGAAGCAAATGAAAGAAAAAAGAGGTGGCAGGAGGAGGCTGGATCCCTAAAGACCAGGCAGTTGCCCTCTGACCCTTACCTCTGAGGTAGGGAGGTAGATTCAAATCCCTCCCCTGACTGAAGGGATTTGAATTAGTCTTCTCTGGAGGCTGCTCCATCCTCTTATGTTACTACAGAGGAGAAGGAGCACGGGCTCTCCCACCCAGCGAGTCCTACCTCAAACAGCAACTGAGAGGTAACCCCTGCACATCTCTTTCTGGTCCGTTGAAAAGCTTCTACTTGTCATTGTGCCTCCTAGTTCTTCATCACTTGACTTTGGTTAAAAAGAAAAATAAATATCATCTCCTGTTCGCCCCCAAAACAAGATTTCTGTCTGGCAGTCACCCCAGGGCAGTCATTTCTCTCACACTAGTGCCAATGGGACTTTGCTGCCTACCCACACTTGCTGCATCCTGCCGCTCGCCTACATGAAAAACTACCCAAGGGGAAATGTTTGGCCTGGTAGCCAGACAAAGAGCAGGGAGCGGTGATTAGCTCCACCTCAGCCTTCAGCAAGGTCATCTGCTACAGCCTCCTGGGTAAGCTGCTGAACAGGTCACACACTGCACAAAATGCAGACCAAAAACTACAGGCACAAGAGCTGCCAAGCTCTCGAGGGCTGCTCAAGCCATCAAACTCTTCATGTCCTCCATAGCATTCAAGAAATGTACAATCTGAATTTCCTCTCCATTTTGAATAACATCTGTCTGAAATTTCCAGGCGGGACATGCCAACTCACGCTTCTACACATTCCCCCTCTTGGGGGGCAAGGAAAGCACAGGAAACAGTTTCAGAGACGTAGAAGAGAAACTGGATCTATAGGAACCTCTCAGCAACAAAATAATACATTGCACTTTCCCCACCCATGGTTATCCATCCTTACCCAAAGTGCTTTGGAGGCAACACTCCAGCATGTTTTACCTACATCTTCAGTACGCCTGTCTCAAGGTGTCATCTCAAAAGGGGCATTTGAGGATAAGTGTTGCATGTTGGTATAAAGCAACAGCAGCAAAGTGAAATCCCTGACGCAGGCCAAGACACCTCAGTGAGAACCAGTGAGTCTACCCCTAGCTAGGTGCAGGCAGATGTAGTGGGGGATAAAGGAGGGAGTGGGAGTAAGGTCGGTGAAGAAAAATACGTGTGACAGCTTATGTCTCTTAATGCTGCAGCATCTCCACCTCACTTGAGCAGGCCAGCATGCACACAACGTGGCACCAGAGACCATGCTCGGATCCTGGAAATAGCATCTTGGGACAGCACAGTGCTCACAAGCTCTGCCTCTCTGCCAGCTTAGGTATTTCTGGGCTAAGCTGCAGACTCACCTTTTGCAACACTTGATAAATTGGTCCTGCAAACCTGGGAAACACTACTGTGCAGTTAAACACTTCAGAGATTTTTCAGAAGTGCTCTTTCTTCAATATTCATCCTTCATCACTGTGAATCACCTGCCTTTTAGGTCAAAGCATAAAACTTCAGCGATGGGGCTGATACCCTAAGCTTCAGCAAAGGTACACACCCAGCACTGATGCTCAGTCTCCAGCTTCAATGGGACATGTTTTTCTCTTAAGATACCTGACTGCATCTAGACCTCTGCTGCCCACCTCAGCCATCTCACTTTTCAAATTTTCTGCCCTATTTTAGGCAGCTGCAGGAACTTGCTCTCCTGGCTGAGAGAAGGCACGCTACCTTTCTCACATGAGTCAGCAGCCAGCAACAGGAGAGCTGTTCTTTGTAACTGAAAAGGAATTAAGTGATTTTGAAGCAAGGGAGTGTTTTGGACTAGTTAACTGACTGACAGCAGGAGCACTTCAGAAAAGGCTGCATTGTGAGAAGCAAACTTCAAAAGGAGAAGTGACAAGGCCAGAGTGTTTGTGGTGCCTGAGGAAGTCATTAGAATTTAAAAGACACAGATTGGGCAAGTACACTAGGCTAAGAAAGATGAACTGCTGCCAAAAAAGTTTCTTTAGCTTCCAGAGTGCTCCTTAGCCCGTATTAGAAATAGTTTCATGAATATCCATGTCTCAAAACATTTTCAGAGAAAACCCTTGCAACAGCTGAAAACATAAGAAAGATGCCACTGTCAAAAGCTAGATGCCTCCTGCTCCCATTTTTTCATATTTTTTTTTTCATCTTTTCAGCTTATTAATAGCAGTCTTGCTTTCATCATTCCCAAACAGGAGAGGGTTTCTGCAAAGCCCTCAGAGGTAAGATGTTTCTTAGAGGACTGGTTTTGTATATTGCACAGTTTATGTTCTTTCATTGCAGGATTGTTGGGTTTTTTTGTTTTGTTTTGTAGCAAAGGCTTCAAAGGCTTCCAGGGTCCGTGAGCACTGATGTTTGCTCTGCAGTGAGTGACCTGCCAGGTCAGGAGCACTACTCCAGCTGGAGAGGTGTGAGATTAGAGATCAAACCGAATGTAGAACTCGGTGGTTTCCAGTCATCAACGTTCATTGCTAAATTTCTTCTGCTTTGAGATCTCTGCTATGCCACAGGAGGTTTTGAATTGGAGATTCAAACACACACGAGGCTGCAACAGCAAAACTGCAGCTGAAGCCAGCAGAAATGCCTGTTCTGGTTTTCCTGAACAAGCTGAAGCAGCTCACAACAAACTCAACGTTTAGCCCCTTCCACCAGGAGGTCTCAACACTTCTGGGAGAGCAAGATCCAAAAGATAGAGGTCTGCAATAAAACCCAAGGCCAGAAGATTTGTAGTTCTGGAGTGAAGCCAAAGCTGGTGTTCCACCAGGGCGAGTTCTTCCCATCATCTTTTCCCTACCTGAAGGCATTGATGCCCATTTTCTTGACCCTTTCCCCTACAGTAGAGACTCTTTTGCTCAATAGTTCATATCCAGACAGTGACAGAGACAACTAAAATGAGTCAACAGCCCTCCAAAGGCAAACAGGGCTCGTATTGTCTCACCAGGTGCAGGTGAGATGTGGTGAGTCAGGCTGGAGGAATGAGCTTGAGCAGCAGCACCTGGTGCAGCTGGTCCCTCTGGACCACCCCACTCCCAGCTCTGTGGGTCACTGTGGTTAAGGCACTTGAGTTGCTTATCTGTCAAGTGTGTAATAAAAAAAATTTGCTGGAGGTTTGGCAAGCTTAAACAGGCTTCCAGTAACACTCTGAGGAAGCTCACAGGATGTCATAACACAAAGTATTTACTGAAAATTATCTCAGCATTCAAATGCTCTTTGTGAATTTAGTTTAAGCTGTGTTGGATCCCATCTGCTTTAGGCTTGTGGATCCAACCATAATCTCAAAGGAATGGAAGTTTTCACCCTATGTCACTTATCCCCCACGGGTCTCACAGGGCCTTTCTTTCACAAGCTCCTGACACAGTTTTGAGGGAAACAGAACAATCTTTGTACAAATGCAGCCACTCCTGAACAAGGACTCATCACAAGAAGGTATACTAAGGGTGCCACATTTTGGCAGACTGGCAAAGGCATCTTGCTACAGAAGCTAAGATACCACTTCAAAATTTGCTCCAGGAGGTATCAGCGGTACCATCAGCCTGACCCATATGCAAGCAGCCACCCTAGGTGCTTGGGCCATGAACCAAAGGCAACTGGACACGGTGCTCACCACGTTCACCTCTGTAGTTACTGGCTGGAAATGGGTGTTCCTTAGCTATGCCAGCTCAACAGGCCGGGCAGGTCTACCTGGACCTTTGGACTTGCACTGGAAGATGGAAGGTTGGGTTTAGAATAAAATTGGGTTACATATAAAAGGAGCATTCCTTTGAAAGCACAGAGATGCTCAAAGTATACATAAAGATCTCATTGCTGTGCAGTCACCACAGATACCTACCTGAGCTGTATCTTCAACTGGTATAGATCTGTACAGCCCCACTGAATCCTGCCAAAAAAGTTTTATTTTAAGCACAGAGGAGAAGGATGCCCTCTTATCAGGAAACTCCAGTTTTATGCAGACACAGACAGTGCAGAAATTTCCCAATGCACGTCAGATCCAGATGTCCAGCTCTGGGGATGTCAAAACACCAGAAAAAAATCAAGATGAAAGTGAAACAAATGCAAGCTGTTTTTCATTGAAATGGGAGACCACAAACCACTCTGTGTTCAATGGGAAGCCCAAACTTTGGGATTTTGTTTGTTTTTAAGACAAGACAGACAGAATCCACCACCCTTCAATTACCAATAGCCTCATCGGGCTACTGGGGCTCTCCTCTATGATGGGAGGGACTGAGGACCAAGACCAAGCTCAGACTGTGCAGCACCACAGGCAACTCCTATGCATACCAAACACCAGTTCCTCTGGAGCTGCTCTCTCCCATTTAAGTCATTCCCCTACATATAAATATATACATGCTACTACTGTTCATTGGGGTAGGAGTCGCCCCAAGACAGAGTCAGTGATCTCTGAGGCTCAAGCCTGGGTTTCCTGGTCAGTACCATCACCACAAAGGCTGCTTTTGATCAGAAATACCAGCCAGGACCTGAGGAACTTTCATGAAAAATACTTTTGTTCAGCTCCACTTAGAAAAATTAAAAATAAAAATAAAACAGCAAGCTCCTGATGGGTCAGGATTTTCTGGAGGAAAAAAAAATCCAGCAGAACCACCTGCTACTTGCCTTCTATTCACTGTAAGGGCAAGAGGATACCAGGATCAGACTTTTTCATGCCAGCAGAATTCCCCTGGGCCAGATTCATCAGGGCAGCTCCGACAACTCCATCCCAGAGCGGTGCTACAAAGCCCTTATAGCTCCTGGTTAACTGCACTAGCAGACTAGGTTTGTGGCCCTTTTGCATTAGCCCAAAAGCCCAAAGCAACTGGGAATTACCAATAAATTTGACCTATGTACTCCAGCTGCGTTACTGGTAATCCCTTACTCTCCCACTGACAGGAGAAACTTAAAAAATTTTTAACTTCATCTCCGGTAGAGGCAGTGATCTCTCCTCCAACAGAGGGGTCAGTTTTGGCCATGCTTCCTGCAGGGAAACCTGCTTCGGTGTACAGTGCGGGCACCCTCCTGGAGCTGCAGCTGGGAACCCCCAAACCAGCCTCTTCCTGCACATCACAGCCCATCTCAGAAATTATAGGCTGCTGCAAAGAAGCACTTCCATGGTCTCCTTTTCCTTACTACAGAAGGTAAAGCCTCACTGATGTCCTAACCTGCCTGCTTTCCTTCCCTTCTTCCACTGCCGACTGTGTTCCAGTAAGCACACCCTACCAGGGTGAGACTACACAGCTTCTGCAAGCGGCTTGCCCCATGCTGATATTTGGGTTTGGAAACAGCCACCGCATTCTCAGTCACCTTTCAGAAGGCTCTGTGGGCAAGGGGTCTGCTCCAACCTCCCCTTCACGCCACCCAACTCAATACGAGCTGCTCCTGGTCCAACTGGTAGAAGTCAGATCAGGATCTGGCCTTGTTGCAGAGGAATAGCCACAAGACCAAAAACCAACATTGAAAAACAAAAAACTCCTGAACCGAGAGTCACAAGGCAAGTCTAAACTTCTGTTTGAAAATATTTAGGCAGGATGTCTTGCTGAGCTGACACATCTGGTTTCCAGAAGGACTTCAGATGGGAGCTGTGCTGAACAAAAACTTTTCAGGATGCCCACGAAGAGAGGCAAATGGGAAACCTGGGACACACTGCTGCAGTCAAAGTGAAGGGAGGACTTGGACTTGGCCTGGTTCAGGGAGCTGAAGAGCCCCAAGGGAGCCATCCCCATGGCTAGCCCCACTCAGGACAGCCGTTAGATTTGGACGTAACCCAAAGTAAAGTCCTCTGACCCTTGCAGGTACCAAGTACAGTAAGTGGGTGATCTGAAGGCTGTGTTAAATGAATATATTTCCCTTAATCCACGACTAGTAAGCCTATCTTTTAGCAACTCAGAAGGGCATTTACAAAATGCTGTACTGTTGCAACTGCCCTATTTATGGTCCTGGTTCAACTAAAGTAGTCAAACATGCAGTTAACTCCATCCCTTGATGGCGTGTCCTTGTGCACACAACTCACTTCTAAGCAAGTCTGTGACTGGATCTGAGCCCATGCTTCGGCTTGGGGAGGGATGTCTCAGCAATAGAGCAGGCAGGAGCATGCCTGTGCCTTCCCAACTGGCAGTCAGTTTAAAACCTCCCAAAGCATCCCAACCAGCAAACCAGAGAACAGAGAGGAGAGGAGCTCCTGAGATGTACATTGTGCTCATTCCTAACACAGTTTACCTTCCAGTACAGGCAGAAAGCAGGACCCAAATTTTCAGTAAGACAAAAATATCTTTTTTTCTCTCCTTGTTACACTAGGTGTGGCCTGGGAGCACCAACCAGACAAAAAAAAAGGCTGGTACCTGCACCTCAGCCCTTCCTGCATGCTTCCCACTTAGACAGGCATCCCTTCTGCAAAAAGAGGAGAGGTGGGTAAGCAGGATGCATTTTGTCTCTTGCTTACCTAATAAAAAAATAGATCATAAATTATGGCTGGTTTCCAGGTCCTTGTTATTGTCCAAGTAGCATTAACAAAGGCGAGAGGACAAATGCAGCACATACTCAGGGGACCTGGAAACACCCAGCTGTTCCCAAAACAGGAGCAGCTTGGTGGGTCACAGCTGGAGCATGGCTGGGATCCCCCTTCCCAGCACTCCACTCTCCCAGGCAGCACTGCAAGCAGCAGGTCAGGAGGTGCATTCCTCTGACAAAAATACTATGAGAAAAAAATGACCGAGCAGCAGCCCCAGTGCAGCCCCCTGCAGAAGCCACTTGGAGCTACACTGGCTCCCTTCACCTCCGTGATGGCATCGGGACTGACAGACCACTGGGAAAAGGGCTACTTCTCACGACATCCCCAGAGTGCCTGGCACTGCCTGCAGCCCTTAAGGGATGCTGCAGTGCCGAGAAATTGTGCTGAGATTCTTCCTGATGCAGCCAGAAGGGAGACACATAGCAGCCCTCATTGTAAAAAAAATTAAAAATAAAAAACCCTTGAAATCAGCACAAAACCCAACAGCAATCAGCTCATCGCCATAGGAACAGGTTTAGTGTTATGGCAGCCAGACAACTGGGTCCTCTGGGCTAGTGTCCTTCTGGTAACCTTGGGAAGTCATCAGCTCTTAATTACAAATCTGGGGGAACATCGGATATTAGTGTTTGTACTGCCACGTTACATCTTGGCTCTGGCTAAGGCTCCCCTTGGCTCCCAAGGTGCTGGAAGACAAACATGTATTTTCTTTTCATTTCAAGATAGCTGAAAGCCACAGCCTGCACAATGATGAGAACTGTATGAGATTAGGAATAAATGAATAAAACATTCTTACACAAACAAACTGAAGTCCCCTGGCCTCAAATCCCAGACCAGGACCCTGGGGAGCTAGATGGATGCAGTAGTGGTGGAAACCATTGGGCCAGCAAGCCCGAATTGATACCTGGCACTCCGCAGCAGAGCAGACCCACTGCAGCAGCAGCAGCCTGCCTGCGAGACAGCCAACACAGCTCAGGGCTTGAGTCTGTGTTTCAGGGTGTCAACGTAGCAAGTTCTGAGTCTCAGCATGGCACACGACCCCGACCAGACAGGACGGTGAGTCTTCACTGACATATTGCCAGTAGACCTTACAGAGGTCTTCTTCCACCCCAGGGTACGCTGCATTGCTAAGGGACAGTCTCAGCCTTCCAAGTGTTGCTTGCAAGACCACACAGCCCCACGTCAGCTGCTGTACAACCCCCCAGGCCCAAGAAGCCCATGACATACTTGCTTTGTATTTCTTGCAAGTGTGCAGATTGACTGTACCTGGCCGCAAGGCACAATGCAGACTTACTGCTTTGAGGACTGGCAGATTTGGTTACATCCAGTTAGCATGCCCTTTTTAAAAGCTGGCTAATAGCAGTGACTCTTTGGCCGGAGCAGCGTGTCCCACAGGTTGCACTTGCAGCATGTCAAGAAGCCTTTTCCTTTATTCACGTCCCATTTCCTGCCCATTTGCTTCAGCAGCAAACTCCCTGTTCTCAGTGTGGGTGGGATACACAGAGAGGAAAGGAGCAATCCCTCTCCACTGTACTTCTCCTCCTCCCATCATACAGTAACAGGACCACAAGCCATTTCATCCCACCACTTCCAGGAAGGAGAAATCTTGAAACACAGCACTTCTGCTGAAAAAGCAGCTTTTCAGGGAAAAGCATGGAAAGAGATAACAGCACGTGCAAGCGAGGCTGAACATGCAGTTACCACATGAAATCAATGCAATAGTGCAGGGGGAACGCCCCCCCCTGGGTAAATGGCATCCCCAGACAACTTCACTCATTAAGAGGAGATCAGCTACCTGAGCAGGCGGAGGAAGGAGACTAGCAGAGTACTAGCAAGTTTCTACTACAGAGTACTAGGAAGGTTACTAGCAGAGTAACCCAAGCTTCCCTGCTCTGTTTTTTTTTATTCTAGGAGAAAAAGGGACAGGAGGGAACATGGGAAGGCTGCAAAACAACCAGGTAACCCTGAGGGCACAGGGCCAGGCTCGGCTCAGCCCCTCTGTCACAGCACAGGCGGCATGCCCGCCGCAGCCAGCTACCCTGCTCCAAAGAGGCCCCAGGAGCAACCCTGGTGCTCCCTCTCCCTTACCATTGTGCAAGTGAGATCAAAGTTACATTGCTGCAGGCTGCAGCTAATGCCAGGAGCAGCTGAAATGGTCAGAGCTACATAGGCAACCTCCGCATCACCTTGGGTGCTATGGGGTGAATGCAACTAACCCGCTTATCTTGGCCGTGAGCATGACAAATCTTCAAAGCCCTTCCCTGTGCAAGCCTTTTTCCACACTTCTATCCCTGCCTTGAGCTCACGTACAAGGTTTTTCAAGGAAAATGCAAGCAAGTTTAGCCCAGCAGTTTGATGCCTCATCAATGGTTTTTTGAACTGGCTCCTATTGAGCACCTCACAGCTGAAACCTGGCAATCTGTGTCTGCAACCAAGCCTGAAACAGGACAGAAAAGGAGTGTGGGGGGAACCCACCATCTCTGGCCAAGATCTTTTGCACATCAGTTTCTCCTTCTGGCCTCTGCAGTGTTCTAGCCTTTCTGTTTTGTAAATACACACGCAGCACCAGATGACTCAGCCCGCTGCTTCCCCTCAGGATTTACAGCCAAGATATGGGCAGCGGTGCCGAGGAAGGTGGAGGGAGCAGTTTTACACCATGTGAAAACAATGTCATTTGTTTTGCTGGGCAGACTCTCACCCTCCGACGTGAACACGCCCGCCAGAGAAGCAAAGTCAAGCATGGGAGCTGTGCAGCATCCCCCACGGGAGGCCGTGCAAGGCCCCTTACAAGGTGCATCTGCACAAAGCTACAGAAGACACGTGGGATCCTGCCCGACCAACTTCTCCAGCAGCTTTCCTCCAACACAGCTGTGGGTGTCAAAGACACTGACTCAATATACTGTAATTTAAAACAAAACTAATCTCTTCAGTTAAAAAAAGAATCAGTTATGCTGAAGACTTACTCCCTTTCCCTCTCTTCCTGAAAAATCAGAGATTACTGAGCCTTTGGCTAAGAACTGCTTTGCTAGAGGGATGGAAACCTTGACAGTGGTCACACTTAAGGAATAACAGATGTGCCTTTCCACTAGAAGCCCCTCCTGCCCAGCTGAACTCCAGTATGCATAGGAGACCTGACGTGCCAGATCCTCTGGCGAGGAACATCCCAGTGACACTTCCAAACCTCCAAAAATGGAGGGCAGCCAAGGAGGATCGACATGACAAACACTATGCTTGGCTGAGCTGGAGGGCAACCTGGCCAGCAGCTCTGCCCACGAGCACCAGGGCTAGGAGCTCACCTTTTGCTCATGGCAAAGGAACAGAAAACGGCTGCTTGCAAGTGCCTGCGAAGCAACTGACCTGCCAAGAGAGACTTCATGTTGGACCAACCAAATAAGTAAATAAGAGTGTTTTCCCTCCAGCCAAGCAGAACTGCTGATGAAACCACCTTTCTGCATGACACATTTAGCAGTGCTTCGAAGAAATCAGAGAGGCAGTAAATCCTTTAGCACTGAAAAGCCTCTTCCCAGCCCTGACAGTACACTCTCAATACTCGAGATCTTCCCTCTGTAGAATAGCTTAAGAGCCACAGGTTCACAGATACCTGGAGTGTGCCAAAAGTAGATCCAGCGCGATGGGATGAGTGTTCATCCACGCAGCTGTGTCACGTCTTATGGGAACACAGGCCCTGCTCCAGGAAGCTAAAACACCCTTGACTTGTACAGATTGTGCCTCTATGGAGAGGCATCATAGGATGGCTTACATACTCTTTTGTTTAAAAGTTCCTCCTCTGTTACTAAAAGTGTACCTAGCACAATCAGCTGCTGGGGCTGGAGTAATGCATGCTGCATCCCAGATTTCTCACCGATCACAGAAATCCCTTCAAAAGGAACTGTGCTGACAACTGAGAGGTTTCACTACTCCCATGGTTGAGATGGGCAGGCACCTCTGGAGACTGTCTAATCCAAGACCCTGCTTGGAGCAGAGTCAGCTGCAGCAGGTTACTCAGAGCAACCCATTCCAGCTTCTGGCAGCCCTCCCAGGGAAAAAACTTTTTCTTACAATAAAATGGAATTTTCCTGTATTCAAATTTGTGCCCATTGCCTCTTGTCTTTTCACCAGATACCACTGAGAAAAGCCTATCTTCTTTACTCCCCCCCACCAGGCACTTATACATATCAGTGAGATTCCCCTGAACTGACTCTTCTCCAGGCTGAACAGTCCCAGCTCTCTCAGCCTCCTCTCCTGTCACAGATGCTCCAATCCCTTCATCATCTTCATGGCCCTTTCCTGAAGAAGCTCCGGTATGTTCACTTCTTCCTTGTGCCAGGGAGGCCAGCATTTTGAGCCTGTGTGTTACACCAGGGATGAATAAAGGGGAAAAACTACCTCCCCTGACCTGCTGGCAACACTCTGGCTATCACAGCCCCAGAGGCTGTTGGCCAGTTGCTGCAAGGCTCATTGCTGGCTCATGTTCAACTTGGTGTCCACCAGAATCCCCAAGCAGTTTTTTTGCAAAGCTGCTTTCCAGCTGGTTGGCACCAGTAGGTACTGGTGCATAGGGTTACTCCTCCCCAAGGGCAGGACTTTGCCCTCCTTGAACTTCAGGAGATCTCTGTTGGCTCATTCCTCCAGGCAGGTGAGGTCCTTTCTAACAGCAGCGCAGCCACCTGGGGTATCAAACACTCCTCCCAGTTTTGTGTTATCTACAGAACTGCTGAGGATGTACTCTATTCCCTCAGCTAGGTCATTAACGAAGACGTTGACAGTACTGGCCCCAGTATCAACCCCTGGGGCATACCACTGGTAAGTGGCCTTCAGCTGGATTTCATGTCACCAGTCACAACCTATTGAGCATGGCAGTTCAGCCAGTTTTCATCTCACCTCACTGTCCATTTCTCTAGCTTGTACTTCACCATTTTGCCTATGAAGATGTTATGGGAAAGTGTCAAAAGCCGTGATGAAGTCAAGATAAACAATATCGACCACTCTCCCCTCAGCCACCTAGGGGCTGTTACCTTATAGGATTTTTACAAACATCAAGACTGTAAAATGATAGGGTGTAATAAATAAAGCCAACATTTTCCCCAGCTGTCTACTCATCAAAAACTAAACCTAAGTAGTAAGGTGTGTTTGGGGTTCTTGTTAAGGTTATTGAGAGAGAGTAACACTGCATATCTGTGGGTTGTTTGTGTTTCTGTTTTAGGACTAAAATACAGAGATAATACTCATACCAGACAGACAGAATCTGGTTCCCTCACCCATATTTCTAGATGCTACCTTAACCCAACCAACAGATGCAGTAGATAGATATCATGCGGGCTCATTTTAACCAGCATTCACCTGCATCCAGTTTACAGCTGAAACATTGGCACTGTATCAAGTTACATCACACCATTTTGGCAGCATCTGAATGCCTCCCACTAGTGCATCACACATTTTCTCTCTTGGCCTTTCTTTTCATAGGGTTAGAAGAACATCTTGTTCAGAAATTTTGTATAGTGTATACCGAAATCATAAAAATAGTTGATGCTGCTTTGTTAAAGTCTTGGGTGAGATCCAAAGAAGTTCTGGACTTTTGCAGCCTGAACTTCATCCCAAGAGAACAATTCACTCTACATTAAAGAAACCTTTGAGTTTCACCAACAGACAGGGTTGCTACAAGGAGACTGGCCTATTCCAACCAGAGAGAGGAAGCCTACCTGGAGATCCCTTATTATACTGACAGCACATGTGATCTTCATCCCATTGTAAAAGCCACACACAAGCGGCTCCTGGCCACAAGTAAGAGTGGCCTTTGACAGACAGAACATGTACTCAGAACTCACAAAATGGCTAAATACAGCTCACACAGCCTTCAACTGTTCCCTGCAGGTGGGGGCCCTCCCCACACACCCTGAAGGCAGGAGTTCAGGTACAGTACAGACCACAACCTTTTTCTTTTTCAGCCTGAAAATCCAGCCAGTTCTTTACTTACCTATAAGCCCACCCCCTCGGACCATAGTGTCCCAACCTGGGCATACATTTGAGCTGGACAAGGCTGTCCCTGTGGCTGAGTACCACCACTGCATCCTAAGCCAGAAAACATCTAGTTTTCCATCCAGAGACAGGCTTTAAGACTGGGGAAAACATATTCCTTTTCAATTTACAGCAAACTAAATACTTCATATAAACTTCTTCATGTTGTAGGTGGGAAGGGAATTGAGAAAAGCAATTCAGAATAGTTTACTCAGGTAAAAAGAAAAAAAAGAAAAAGCCAAACTAAAAACACTGACAGAAATTGCATTTGCTGGAGCAAAGTCATCTTGACAGAAATCTTCTGTCTGCTTCTCCTTGTTTAACCCAGTCTGCTAGAACTAGAGTCTAATGTCCTTGAAGTCAATGGGAGACTTTCCTCAATATAGTGAGAGTTTGGTCCTCGGATTGAAACAACACAAATTATGGATACAACCAGTAAAAATCTAATTTAAGAACTGGGTTTTTAGGTTGAATATTGTATTTCAAACAGACATTAACAGCATGAGGGCCTTGGAGGGCTTGGACAGCTCCAGCCAACAGGCAAAGCCTAAGAGGTGCTGTGGAAACAGGGACAGTAAATTCCCCAGAATGAGTTTATTTGTTGGCAAAGAGAGCAATTCCCTTCTGATTTATTTCTACTTTGAAAGAGACATTCAACAGCTTCCCAGCATTAAGACATTTTCACGCTTAAGTCCAAAAAGGGCTTAGAGCTACTTATGCCCAGTTACTGTACATTTCCACAATAGCACAGAGCCTTGGCAGGCTTCTCAACCAGCTGGTGAGCCTCAAATCCGCCAGCATGCGAGGAATAAAATATTTTTCCTCCCAAATTTCTGAACAGCTGTTTCTCAGGAAAGACATTGGCCAACTTTCAATGGATCTGCATAGTTGCAGGGCAGGAAGTAGATGCAATCACTTTAACATTGCTCATAAAGCCAAGGGTGTCTTCACCTCTCTAGCACCATTTTAAGAGTGATTATTCCATAGTACAGAAAATGTTTCCGAGTTAAGCTGAACAAGCTTGCTAGAAATGCAGAAGAAATGTCTAAGGAACTGAAGATAAGTCTGTTTGTTCTCTTCATCTAATAGCCTCCTCCATATCCTTTCCATGAGTTCACTTTGGGAAACATCAAGGTTATTTCAGGGACCCAGAAACCTTCCAAATGAGGAACCCATAGAGCCAATGAGACCCCATGCTCCTCTTTCCTCTTCCTTTTCCCTGCCTTTGGCTACATAGTTTCAGCCTCCCTTGCACTTGTGATGGTATCCATCACACCCTGCACTGAGCCATTTCAACTCTAATTCAGTGGGAAATACATCCAGCAACAACAGGGTTGGCTTTTCCCCCCCGCCCCCACTAAGTTGGTCAGGTGAATTGGCTCAGAGGGTGGGCTGACTGTCAGAGCAGGCATAGAGCAAGCAGAAGTGCCTGACTAGGGCAACAGTTAAGGACACGCATGGCAGCTCCCTTTTCCAGTGGGTGTGAGGTGTTTAGCAACTCAGGTCCTCTCCTGTGATGACACCCTTAGAGACCTCACACTGACTTTGCCCAGCCCCTTCAGACTCTCACTGGACTGGAAGCTGCCAGAGGTCAGACTATCCCATCCCTTTTTCTCTCATTATTCTCCCCCACCTCTGGCATTTCTGTTAATTCAAAGCCACCCACACACTCACTTCATGCAACAGCTCCATCCACTAACATTTAACAGCTGACATTTTTCCCTAATTTGTTGATTCAGAGGCATGTTTTCTTACACATTAACACTCCAGAACATCAAACTTATGCAGGGAAGAGTATTCCATGAAGCCCATCGCTTCCCACCAGAAGATCCCTTTTAGTTAATACGTGGCTGATGCTCATCACTAAAATGCACCTTCAGTAAGTCACAGTGCAGTGCCCTGATCACTATCTCAGCATTCAAGGTACCCAGAGCATGAACTTCTCACTAAAACCTTACATGCTTTCCTCCTCTGCCCCTGTCATCCTCACTTACAAGCCAGAAAAAAAAAAAACCATCCACACCCCAGAAACCCCAAGAACCTTGTCCTGGCTCTCAAATCAGCAGCAAGGATGCTTGACTGGATTCTCAGGGCCAGCAAAGTGCCCAATAACCAGTGGCCAAAGGGGGGCTAAGTTCTGCTGAACCCAAGCAGCTCTTCTAGGAGGGCAGCTCTGTGGCATGGTGTGCTTCCCTGTCAGTGCTGCCTATTCTCTGACACTAGCCAGAGCATACACATGCCTGTCTAGGTTTATGCATTGCTGCCACTCTCTCAGTTCTGATGATTCCATCATGTCTTGATATCTCAATAATGACAATTCTTCAGTAACATCAGCTAGAGTGTGCTCACACCGAAGAGTGTACTCTGGTGTCTCCTGCACAGCTGTCACGCTAATGATGGCTTATTTTCAGCAACAAGAGACTGCTGGTACTATCAAGCCCCATCACAACAGAAAACCAAGCACAGGACCTTACTAGGTGACTCGGCAGCACACCCCACTCCTGGACACCTCGTGCAGCTGCAGGGGCTTTTCTGCTGCTCTGCATCCCTTCCCCACCACATGCTCTGTCTCATGGGACCACAGTCATGCCATAAGAAGGCTGAAGGTCTTTGGGCACTTTTGCAACACTATCCTGATGCAATGCTGCCAGAGTCTCCATGCCCTGGGCACAGGGGAAACCCCTTCCTTATGATGCCAGGTACAGCCCCTTCAAGTCGGCAGCTGGGGGTTAGGGAAGGAAATCCTTACCTGGGCAGGGGCTTTCCAAGGTTGTTGGGCCACTGTAGCCCTACCTGGAGGGACGAGCAGGTAACCTGTAGTGCAAAACGCTCAGACAGATGGAAAGAAAGGGAAAAATTTCACCCTGAACAACCAGTACGAGGTGTTCATCACAGGCTCTTACTGTTTGCCATCTTCTACAGATCTTTTACATTCAGACCCAAAATCAGTTTCAGGTTAGCTGAAACCCTATTTACATCTGCTGGGTTTGATCAGGCCCGTCCTAGGTAGAGAGACCCAACAGTTAATGGAAACGCAGCGTGCATGGAGCTTCCACTCCTATTAGCAGGTCTCTCCGAGAGGACACAATTTTCCATCCATGCATTAAGCCAGTCCAATACTGACATCAGCTCATTTCCATTGATCCTGATTACATAATAGTGACTTAATTCTCATAGAATTGAATTTTCCATATGTTTGGATCTTTTGCAGTTGCTACATGATTTCCTTGTTCCCTGCTGGATTTATTATTTATTATCTCTTTGTCCTATACGTAAAAATTACGGTCTTGACTGCAAGCAGAAATTTCTACAGACTTGCTTTGGTTTTCTGATACGTTTATCACATCAACGTCCCTCCATCTAAGAGACCTCCATGACAACACTGCAGTATCAGACACACCTACAGCTTTGAGGATTGCCACCAGTTCTGGCCTGAAGTTACATTTTGTTTCAACATACATTAAAAGTAGTTAACAACTGTTATGGCACCCAAGTTTTCAGGTACATTTACCGCTATTTATAATTCATAAACATCAATTTTATGAGATCTGGAAGTTGTGCAAAAAACCCCAACTGATTGCAAAGGTTATAGTTTTATAGCTGTAGATGAATATTCTCACTGTGTGTGTCCGCTCTATTGAATGGCCTGTTTCTGTAAAGAGGTAAAAGTAGCACAAGCTCCCCGTGGCTTCAGTCTGATAACTCAGGAACACCTCTGGTTAGGTCCTTCGGACATTTCCTGGACAACTGTAGCCCACATTTCTAATCTCTTTGCTGACATACACGTTGCCAGTGCTACTCACACGAAACTGTTTTTCCTTTAACATTCATGTGGTGCCATTGGGTAAAGCCATTGATTTTCACAATACTGCTTTATAGTAAATGTAGTGCTATGCACTCAAGATAGGAGTAAACTGAAGCACATGAATATCAAAAGCACCACCAGAAACTAGGTGTACACCCGTACTGCCATGCAACATACTACTGGGCATTTACTTGGGATTAGCCAGAACTGTGATGCATTTCCAGCCCATCAGCCTCTCATTTGCTTATGTATCATGGTCAGTTTAATTCTGTCTTAATCTCCATTGACACAATTAAACATAATCCCCTTCACATCCCTGCAACAACCCTTCTTTTCCTTCCTAGCTTCATTGAACTTATTTTCCACCTTTATCCAAGAAACCTTGCAAGCCTCTACCAGAGTCAGTGGAGCCATTCACATACTTGAAGTAAGCAGAAGTACTTCAGCACTTCCCCAGATTAAGGTTTAAAAGATCAATTACAATGCTAATCCCATCTGAGAATACTAGTCAGAGAACAGGCTAAATTCACCTAATGCTTTTCTTCCCATCCTCCTTCTCTATCTTATTTATATTCACACCTACCTCCCAAATTTCAGGAGTCTGGGCGTAGGCAATGAGTACAATTCCTGGCAGAGCAAGGCTCAGATTTCTTGTTGAATCAGCACTTCATTCAGCAGGAAGACAAAAGCTGCCTTCACAAGTAACGCAAGAAAGTTGTAGGAAAGGCTACAGTGTCCACAACGGCACAAGCAGCATCCAGCCCCTGGCACTAAGGGGTTGAGACTGGAAGCGGGAGGACACAAGCAATAGCTGAGCATAGCTTGCACAACCTGCAGAAGAGAAGGTCTGGGGGCTAAGAGCAGCCCTCCAAAAGCTACGAGGACACTAACGAGAAGACCCAGCTCTCCAGAGAGGTACATGGTGGGAGAACAAGAAGCAGACAAACTGAAACAGGGAGGTGCCAGTTAGATACATGGGAAAAAAATTTCTCCATGAAAATTTGTTGTGGCAGCTCTGTCCTTGGAAGTTTTCAAGACCTGACAGGACAAATCCCCAGGCGACCTAGTCTGAGTTCAGTGCTGGCCCTGCTCTGAGCAGGAGGCTGGGGTGGAGAATTCTCTAAGTTCCTTGGGGGTCGAATAGCAAAGCCTCATTAAAAATACATTCAAAACTATTCTACTGAAGAGATTGGGATTTAGGGGAAGTACATAATCTAAAAGGATTCTCAGGCTGAAGAGGTCTTCTCTGTGACAGGGGAAGCACTACCACAGTAAGACTATTTAAAAAAAAATAATGTGATCTTCTGCTCCTCAAGCCTTCATGGAAAGAACCTCCCTTCTGCCTCTGCAGGACTTCGAAAATGGTGGTAGTTTCTGGAAATGCATCAGCAAAACAAACCATGATAATGATATGTAGAAAGAGAAGTTGGAAGAGGAAGAGAAGGACTTGGTGACATCCAGGAGCTCTCAGCACTCTCTGCTGTAGGATGGACAGCAGGTGCAATCTCTCTCCCACACACCCCCAGGGTGAAATCACCTGCGACCCCACTCCTTTCTCCTTGAGGAAAGGATACAATCCATCAGCCCTGCTCCACTCCAGCAAGAGGTCAGTCCCTCACGTGCACACCCTGCCAGAGGCAGGCAGGGCTGCCCTAGCCGCTTCCCCACCAACTGCAGCAAGCTCAGAGAGCCCTCCTAGCTGCAGCATGGGTAGTGCCTGCTACCTGCCTGCAGGCCAGCTCAGTGCCCAGTGAGGACCTTGCTTCCCTCCAACCACACTCTCCACTTCCTGTTTGCAAGCCTTGAGCTTCTGAACCATCTCCAAGCACAACCTCTGCATTTGCACATGCATGAGCCTGACCAACCGCAGACTGACACTACAGGACAGCAGCTGCCTGCTGAGCACGGGTTGGCTGTGACACTCGTAAGAGCCAGGACAGTTTTGACCTTCCCTACATGTCTTTTTAATTACCTACAGACATGGTGCTTAGGGACATGGTTTAGTGGTGGACTTGACAGTGTTAGGTTTACAGCTGGACTCAATTATCTTAAAGTTTTTTTGCAACCTAAATGATTCTTGATTCTGCAAGAGCATGCAATGCAGGTCACTGCATCCTCACACCTTCCCCAGTTCTCACATCACAGCGCTGGCTGTTCTTTGGCACCAGTGAAAATAGCTTTTTTTGCCATGCCAAGAAAGAAAGTTATCTTACCCTTCTATTACATACATCCAATACTAATAATTCACAGCCCTTATACATCATATCCCTGAGAGTAAAGAGACCTCCCAGACCATCAAATAATCCCCAAAAGAAATGAGGCAAGTCACCTCACTGGGAATATACCACATTTAAATGGAAAGAACACCAGAAGATGCACACTTTCTGGAACATGGGATAAACTAGATGATCTAAAGGATCTTTTCCCTCTCTCATTTCATCACCTCTATATCCACATACCTTGGGCTGCCTAATCAAACTACTCTTTTGTAAGAAATTCTGTGACTAGGGAAGGCTACAACACAGACCAAGGAAGTCCCTGCTGACAGGCATCTCTGAAGGACCTGCACATCCTCAACACCCCAAGTGAGCCCATTTGACAGTGCATCGCTGCACAACGGACTGGTCCCTCTCCCCAGCACACTGCTCCTGCTCCCATTGCTGCCCAGTCTGTCAGCAAGCCAAACCAGCAGAAAAATAACCTGGTAAAAAGCTAGTAGCTGTCTGTTGGTAGAGTGAGGAGGAGAGTGAATGCCAGAGATGGTGCAGGCAAGAAGGTGGGATTCCTTCTCAGCAGGAATAAGCTGTTAGATAGCAGGAGACTTCAAAAGGCAACTGTGCCAAAGAAGTCTTCATCACCTACAGCATGCAGCCACCAAAAAGGACAAAGAAATGCTCTGTGAAGCTGTCTCCAGGTAGATACTCATTTGTTCTAGCCTATAGAGTACAGTAGCACAGGACAAAGTGTAGGTCGGTGGCTGGATGTAGAATAAAACTGCAGAAATAATGAACATCAGTGACACTTTCCTTTCATACTGGGAATTGCCAACAGCTCGCTGCGTTGAGCCAGATGCATTTCACCACAACCCCAGGATCCTGGCCATGCAGCATGCCAACCAAATTGCATAGCTCACTCTACACATGTGTGCTGTGGCAGGCACAGAGACCCAGACTGGGTCCAGCTGTGTTCATTCCATCAGCTGCAGTGCCACAAAACACAGCTGCATTGATCTGGGTCTGGACACCTGGCTCCAAATAAAAGCAGCTCAGTAGCAAAAAATTGGCCATCCCTGCTCCATCCAACTGGAGCCGAGCCTGTGACCGAGCAGGGTTTGACCGCATCTGCCCTCTCACCCAGAGTGCTGCAAGCAGTGACAAAGGGGATGCATCTAGGTCAGGGTGAAGAGGAGGCAGCATACATGGATTATGGAGCCTGACTCAGGGCCGGGAGACCCCAGTTTTCATCCCAGCCCCACCTCTGGCTTGAGCTGTGCTGCAAGAAGTCTTTCCCCTTCCTGGTTTGTTCACATTGCTCATTATTCCTATCTTGATAGGAGTGATCTTCCCCCACCCCCAGTCCATTCTGGCTTCAGGAACACTCTTGGCAACCAACATCAGAAGTTTTTTCCTCTTTTCAGAAAAGCCTCCACACTTCATTTCAGATGTTATGGTTCTCATTTTCACATAATATACACTATGACTGATGTGTCAAAGCCATCATAGCCTAAATCTTTATAGTGAGTTTAGAAGTAAAACCCAAAGAATTGTTCCCTGCTACTGACTGAGTCATCTCCTCCAGATCAAAGCTTCTCCTGCTCAAATTGAAACAGAACAGTTTGGCATTTGACTCTTTCATCCAGAAGCCAGTTCTGTCTGTGCTAAGCAGCAGCTCCCTTTACATATTCAGAATGGAATATTTTACTCCTTCTGTCTGTACTATGGCAGAACAGGCCTGCATGTTTGGGAATAAGAGGCAAAAAGTAAATGTATGACCGAGGGAAGGCAATCGTACAATCAAGGGCTGAAAGAAAATTTGAAATTCCAACCCAGAATCTGGGATTAGCAAATACCCTCATGAGCACTATTTCACCAGCAGCTGAAGAGGCTTCTGCCCAAAGCATCAGAGAAGTTGAGGATGTCATGGACCGTTGGGGTCTGTGCTGCAGCGCAGGCTCCACCATCAGCTCCAGAACCCTCAACACCAGAGGCCCTCAGCCCTTGCTGAGGTCTCCACAGATGATTTGGCTGCATTTTCATAAAGCGTGTCTCCAGTGCGGTAGAGCCTCCTCATCTTTCACGGTCCAAATAATTATGTCTGGAGCAAGGGTCAGCCACATCTGTGCTATTAGCATCCGGAAACGTTAGCATTTCTGTTTAGCTAAGGAGTTGCCAGCTCTACATTCCTCCTCTATCACAAGTCAGCTTTTGTTAAGTTAAATGTATATTTCCTGGCATGTCAAACACATCTTTATCAATTGCACCAGAATTATGGTTAAGTAACATATCAATAAAAATGGGTAAAACTTGCAGTAAACCTAATAAGTCTTAGACCCAGTCTGATCCTTGTGGTCAGCCCATTGACTATGCTGGAGTGACACTAGGAATTAATTTGGCCCTTCCCACCCCCTCTAAACATGGGCCAACAGACAATCATGTTTATCAGGAAAAACAAGAACATATGCTGAAAACAGAGCACTTCCAACAAAAACCTCAATCCAGCATGGGAACAAAAGCGAACTGCAGTGATTTTGTAGCTCATCAAGAGTGTCAGTGTGAGGTTGCTTGACCAGAGTTAAACATCATAAGAATATCTTAAAAAAAAGCATTGGAGTATCTTCCAGATCTACACATTTCTTAACGGAGACACCAAGCAACGAGCTGATATAAGAACATGTGATCTGGAAGTGGTACGCAACAGTCCACAGTTCTTATCCTGGTTTTGGAGTAACACTAGTTTCAAAGAGACAGCAAACAGCCTACGTTAACTGCAAGGATATTCCATTTTATTACATGCACAGCACTAATAGGACACCTTATGAATGATCTTCAAGCCCTCTCACACAAGTGCCATTCTCTCTGCTCAACACCTGGCTGCATTCCTGTTGGTCCCCGTGGCTTTGACATTCCTGTGGGATTTGTAACTGAGCACCACAAGAATAAAAGACTCACCATAGCTAACATGATATCAGCAGCAAACGAAAAATACCCAGCACATAACCTTAGGGGGATGTCATTATCTAAGCCAAAAAATTGAAGGAAGGCTGACGTAGCCAGTACAAAGAAACATGAACGTGAAATCCTGTGCCGTTTAATACAAGATGTCTGCCAGAGTCAAGCCTCGCCTCTGGGTGCTGCCCCAGCACCACAGCCGTGCGTAGGCTGCGCTGGGCTCCCAGGCGGTGCCGATGCCCGGCTGCTGGGTGTACCTGTACTGCCTTCCTACAGCACCCTAGGGTCTTCAGCTTCAGCATCACCCAAAGCTCGCTGCATTCATTTCTAAGCAGCATAATAAAGCTGTCATTGCTCTTTTGGTTTAAGAGCTCCAGTGAACTATCAGAATTAAAAATAAATCATTCTGTTTCGGGGAATGCTGAGTCTCCTGGGTCTAGAAAGCATTTGTTTCTCTTCTCAGCCAGACGTGGGAATTCAGCCTTTAGGATAACGTACAGGAATTTTGATTGCCATTTCGCTTCCCCCCCACCCTGGTAACTCCCACTTCAATTTCTAGAAATAGCCCTATTCTACACTCAGAGAGCATCTGCTTGAACAACCTGATCCGAAAACTACATACGCTGAAGTTAACTAGTGCAGAGTGCTAACAGACACAGGCTTAAAGCAACTACCTCCTCACCCAGGTCTGTTCTGCTTTGTATATTGCCAGTTTATGCTGGCTCAGTATAAGCCAACGTAACCCATTTAAATAGATTTGATTGGTATTTTGGCATATATAGGTGATTAAATCAAGAGCTCGCTGAGCGGAAAGCGTGACTAGCTACCATGATCCAAGTACTCCAATGACAGAGCACATTGACAATGTCTCAACAGCTGTGGATCAGGATCAGAGACAGAATTACAACTCAATATCCCAGAAGTCAACAGTATAGGTTAGCATAATGAATACACTTCAAGACTGATTTACAAAACTGCTGGTTTCCTAGAACCAGGCCTTAGAGTTCACGTGGACTCAGAGCCAAGCCACACTCGCGAGCATTGATACGCTTCTGACACACTTTAATCGGTTAAAGGGTCTGCACAGCGTTGCGTTAGGGCAACCAGTACCAAACAAGCCAATAATTCCTTTCAGCACCTGAAAGACAACCTAATTTCCAAGAAGCATCATCTCACTAGGGGAACAATTTCAAGGCTCTAGCTACAGCAAATTAAACTGACATGGCATCTGGGCAACTAGATAATATCATCAACTAGCATCACTCATTAGAGAAAGCTGAAAGACACTGTGCACGGATACATATGTATCCTATAATATGACTGTAAGAGAGAAAATGGGATAAAGTTGAAGCAGTAATAAGAACCTGTGTTTATATAAACAATACCATGCTTAACTCAAGAGTTAATCATTTGCAAGTGTTGCTTGCCAAATGGTATGGTAGCCAACCTCTGTTTTCTATCAGTAAGAAGAAACATGACCTTTTGGTTTTGTATTTAGGTGAGTGCATCTCCGCTGTAAACCTCAGTGAACATTTGGGTTGCTCCTTATCCCATACAGCCCTGGCCCTGCAACAAGACAGGTCCTTGTTATCAGAAAAGGGATTATGTTATTAACTAATCATAACACTGAGGAGTTAAGTTGTAGACTGAATCCATAACACTTGATTAGGACCATCACAAGAAGTTAGTACTCACATTTTCCCTACAGCTTTCTCATAGACCAGCCAAAGGAGGTATCGCCAGATGAATTGGTGGGGTGAAGGAGGCAGAGCACACAAGAAGTTGCTCTGCAAAGATGACTTGTTCCAGAGGTCACTGATTTTTAGAGATAGTGTGACCACACATAGGCTGAGCACCACCAACAGCCACATTCGGCTCTGACACTGCTGCTCAGAAAAGCAAGACAGAAATGGGGAGCACAAATAATGAGGCGGGGAAAAACCAAAACCACCCAAAACTCATACATGCATTTCGCTGGTGACTTTGCACTGCTCTGGGGTACTTGTGACCATCTTTCAATGAGACAGGTGAGGTTGCTGAACTCCAAAAGCGCCTGCAGCCCCAGCACTGGTTACTTACAGCCCCAGGCACCAAGTGCAACATGCCCCAGATGAGGCAAGCCACCCACACGGCCTGAAAAAATTCAGGAGAAAAAGCACGTAGCCACCGTGCTGCCCAGCAGACTCAAGAACCCCACAGCAGCAGACGGTGGAGCAAGAGCCACCCTGTGCAGTGTGCTGCCAGCTCTTCCGTGGCCTCAGGCTTGGGGAGGACAGCTCCTGGACCACAGGCAGCAGCCAGGCTTGCCTGCCTTTGTGTCGCACCCCCACTCGAACCTAGTTCATGCGATCTCACACATGGCTCATCTTTTATCAAAGAGAGCTGCCTTCACCCACGTGCATGCATACTGAATTCCTAACAGGGTCCAAAATCCTGGCTGTGGTTACATGAGATGGATGCACATACCATCCCTCAGTCCAGCTAACTACAGCAAGGTAAAGATACCTCAGCTGCTTTGTAGATTGAGCCCAATTAGTCTAAGCAGTTCTCTTCTCAAGTGAGGCTTTATCATACTTCAGCAGCTCCCAAGATCAGGCAATCCTATAGCAGACGTGGAACCATACATTACAACCCCAGCTCTCTGCCCAATTCTGTATAAACCAGGGCGATGGAGAAGTCTGAAGAGTACAACAATAAAAACAGCAGAAGTTCCCACCATTCAAGACTACATGGCATATTTTTAGAGACTGCAATAAAATACAAAAGATCCTTGAAGACACTGTATTTAAACAAAGGAGACAGAAGATGCTCCCCAGCCAAGCAGCAGGGATGAAGCTGCTGATGGGCTGGATGGATGGGGCAGACGGCCTCCAGCAGTCACAAGCTGTTGCAGAACTCTGGGCTTGCTAGATCTTCGCTTTTAAAAGCAGCCCAAATTTCTATATTTGTGATATTTTGCTACCACAAATGGTGGCCACTCAGCTGCTCTGACTGCATACCTGTTACCAGCAGACACCAAAGAGCATCTCTGCATTAGTACTGAGTTCAGCGCATTCACAGTGGGACCATCACAAGTCAGAGCTGTTTGGCACTGTGACTGACTGGACACATGCACTGGCTTATTCCACAGAAATAACAAATTGGTGGTGCTACTGGAAGGCCGTGGGGCTGCAGCTGGCTCAGTTGCATTCCTCAGAAGAAAGCTCCACGTTTCACACAGATTTGTGGAGAGACTTTCAGCTAAAGCCACTAGTGACATCGCAAAACCTTGTGCAACTCATGCTCTCTGTGAGCCAGCTCTTTCTTCCAAAGCCTTAATAGTTGTCATACTTTGTAGTGATAAATAGCAATGATGAGATCTGCAGAGCGACTTTGGATCAGAGATTTCTTTGCAGATACCTTATCTCAGCTCACAGGAGCCTGCACACATGCTTCCCCTCACCACCTGCCCAAGCTGGCTGCCTTGAAGCACACACAAGCTCCAGGAAGGAGATCCCCTCCTCGCAGCAGCCCAAGACTTGCTCCCCATCTAACTCAGTCCAAGAGGGAAGGGCTCAAGCCACAACTGGAGCATAAACTGCAAAAATCTCCTGGCTCGGACCCACCTCTTTCAACGCACTGCTGCCAAAGTGTTATGCAAACTTCTTCAAAAAGCATCCCAACTGCTTAGCTGCCCGCCTCTACACCCCAAACTCAGTGCTGACTCTAGAAAGCCTAGATGCACTAATTATTAGCAAAATTGGGAGTCTAGAGATACTTTTTAAAGGATTCAGTCTACTAAGTCACAAAAGCAAGTGAAAAAACACATGCATCACCCTGGTGCTGGGGGCGGCTACTGCTCCTGGTTTTCTCAAGAGGAGAATCCTACACTCAGAAATAAGAAGCCCACAGGCTGAGCTGCCAGCTAAGGTTTGTGGATCCCTATTTCCCAGGCTTTTTCTAAGCCTTGCACCACACTTTTATCCTAAGCAGATCCAAAGGGAAAAAAGAAAAAGAAAAAAACATCAGAAAAATCTTTATGCAAGACAGAGCACAGTCCACCCAAGGGGGGAAAATACTGGCTTTTATTAAATTGCAAGTGGCCAAGTCCATATGTTACGTGGGAGTTTCAGTCCGATCTCATAATTCTGAGGTATTTACTTCCAGACAGAGCTGTTTACAACCAAGGACAAAGTTGCCATACACCAAACCATCCTCAGACATGCTTTCTATGGAATTTTGCCCATGACGAAGGCAATAGGTCAGTGGGGGAAAAAAAGAAAAAAGTATTTTAGTGAATCCTGACCCTTGTCTTTTGAACTTTAGGCCAAACCAGCACACTTCCCAGGCCTCCCCTCTGCTACACTGCGGGTCCTGTGCTGCCACAACCGACCTCCACCACTGCACCCAGCCTGTAGCAGCACAGGTGATGGCAAGCCAAACCCTCCCTGCCAGCAGGCATTACCACGCTCATGCCTCCTTTAGCAACAGCTGCTCTCATGCCCATCCCAGCCCACCAGCCGCAAGTTTAACCATTCTTGGTGGTTTTGGCCCCAGTTGTCCTCTCTTTCGGCTGTGGCCGGAGCGGGAAGCCAGATTCAGACCTAATGCTGAGCCCTGCAGGAGGGGCACATGTGGGCACAGTGCCAGCCCTGCTTCACTGCAGCTTCTCAAAGTGCTCGGCTCTTCTGGCCACCCTTAGCAACTTGTGTTTGTTTTGGAGTTTTTTCCTCCTAAAGCTCTGCTCCTTGGATTCAAGTAATTTTTTTTTTTTTTAAAGAACTTTGGGTACCAGGAGATCAGTGTCTTCCTACTGAACACTTCTAAACAGATTTTTCTTCTGTGAACTCTTACAGTCGTTCCTCCAGTTCACAGAAGGTTTTACCATGCACTGCAGCACAAAACAGGAAGTTCCCAAATTTAACCCCTCTTCTTCAAATTGCAGTATAGCTCTTACAATGAAAATACCTTCTCCCGGCTACTGCCAGGGAACTTGCCTGTTCACTGACACTTCTCCATCCACCCGAAAGCCAGAGCCAAATATGCGGTTCCAGCCCAGAAACTGGCTGTGTCGGCACCTGCACCAGCAGCTCCTTGGGGCAAGGCCATGTCAGGCACATCTTTGAGCCACAGAGCTCTGCTGACAGTCTGCAGCACAGACTGGACCAGTCTTTCTTGTCTGCTGACCTGAGAGAAAAGCACAAATGACTCAACTTCCAAGATGAAGTAAACAACAACACACAGGTTGTCAAACTGGCTGCATGACTGCAGGATCCCAGTTTACTTGCTGGGTCTGGATCTGTGCTTCAGCCAGGCAGCTGTGGAGAGGAACACCTATGTCCCAGGTGCACATGCTCTTCAACATCTTTAGTCACAGATGCAGCTCTGATTTTTGATTCCCCAAGATGTCCCCTACAGCTCTGGGCTCTCTGGTTGCCTGAAGATGCACTTCCCTGCCTCAGATGACTCCTGCCTTTCCAGAGGGTACAGCAGATTAATTTGGGTTTGCAGGGACTTCAAGAGACCAGCATCCCTCATTTCCCCTGATCCAGGCAGGACAGTTGCAAGGAAGGCACTAGCCACCAGTTAGGGAGCTTGGGGTTCAGGTTCTGGATTTGCCATAAAATCTTAAGGCTTTCAGTCAAGTCATTTAGATCCTTTCATATGTGCTGTATGTTGAGATGGAAACATCATAGAGCAAATATTCAGTTGAGCAGGTGCCCAGAATTTAGATTCTATCTGGCCTGGGCTGCCCAGTTGCCTACTTGCTGTCCATTGCCACTGCTGGGAGCTGAAAGAGCCAGCCATGCTAAAAAAAAAACACACAAAAAAAAACCCCAAAAAAACCAACCAAAAAAAGGCAGTACAAGCATTTTTGCATAGATGCTCCCTGTGTTCCTGGGCTGTGGGTGTTCAATGAAAGCGATCAGTGAGAACCCCTGAACAATAAACTCATTCACACAGTATCTCTGGTCCCCGGCTGGGCACGGCACACATAGAGCCTGCTGCAGGGACTCGTAAAGGTGCATGGTGGAACGGGAGCGAGACTTGCCTGACACACAAGCCAACACCACAGAAGAAAAGCAAGGTTCATGCCTTGCCAGGAGCACTCCAAAGGCAGGTGCCCAAAGGCTCAGAGCTTGTGAGCACTGTTATTTTAGGAGCAGGCTCCTGGCAATTTTGGTAGTGATACAGATGGGGCACAGACCCCGCAGGGGCAGGGCTACAGGGGTACTGCCTCCACTGCCCTTTGCTGCATGGATCCCTGCCACTTATGGTCAGGAGAAGCCCCAGTGACCATTTTGGGGGGCAGCAAGAGGACCACCCCCAGACCTGGCAGTTACACACACACTCCAAGGGCCCTTGCTGCTCATCAAATGGGGCTGAAGCCAACACCCACACAGCCTCATGCCCATCTGCAGTGAGCCTGTCCTGGTCTGGAGAGCACCGGAAAGGCTCACGTCCACCCAATGCAACTCAGCATCGTCAGGTGCCCTGTTTACATAAGAAATGCAGCTGTGCTAGAAGAGACAGAAATATTACACTGGCATGGGTGACAGTGTGTAGGATGGCTTAGTAGGGCGGACACAGTAGATGTATAATTGAGCCACCACAGGCTGTGGTTTCAGTCACAGAAAAAGGTTACATCTCCTAAACCCCTGCTGAGTAAGTGACTGCACTCCTGCTGCCTGTTCCCCAACAGATTCCCTTCCCACCTCCAAAACTCACCACTCACACATAAGTGAGAGTTATTGTATATGTTATGAGGTTATGCAGGACATGAATGTTCATCTGCATTTCAAAGAAGGCTCAGCCCAGCAGCCAAAAATTGTATTGCATTTGGCACAGGGCAGCACATTGCCCTGTTTTCTCCAGTTGCCAATTACACCAAGACAATTAGCTAAACACAACAGCTGTGTTGATGCTCATTTGAGGAGAAACCACATATGTTTGTATAGAGCCTAGATCATGTTAATATGAATCAATCCATTTCTGACTGATTCACAAGAGTTTATAAAGGGCCTCAGATTGTTACCAGGGCTCGTGTCTTTCATTCATGTCTCCAACTTTGTGGCTTAATCCCAAGCATATCTCCTTGTATTTGCAAGAACTTGTTAAAAAGAACACGTGCCAAAGGCCCAAACAGACCCACACCCTTTTCCCCTCCCAGTTAAAACATGTTAACTAGCAAGCAAATACCTTGTCTTTCTACCAAGTCACCATTTTAATCCTTATCAACAGTAAAGTGTTGGTTTCTGTAAGACAACATCTCCCCCATTGATGAACAATGCTCATCTCCTCAGAGGAGCACTGGAAACACTAGCAAGGCCCTGCAGAGCCCTGGGAGACCCTCAGATAAAAAAAAAAAGCAAAACTTCTGTCTTTGCTCAACAGAGACAGTAAAACAAGAATGCCAAACACCTTTCTTTGAAGAACCAGGCTGCGAGTCACTCCGATTTCCATTACATAGTTTTAACACATTAAAAATGCAATAATAATCTTACAGTCCTCTCAAAGCCCACATCACTTGACATCTTAGACTACACGCATGGGGCTGCATCACAGGGGAATTACCCGTGACTGGGGTGACAAGGGGTTGGTCTGAGAGGATTTGACAGGGACAGGTGGATGAGTAAAAGTGCCCCCAATGCACCCCACATCAGTAACAGTGCACTCAGCACCTCTTCCCCACCCCAGGGTCTGGAGATGGCTGGTCATGGACCAGGCAGCCACATCTGATATGTGGGGCAAGGAGTAGGCAAGAGCCATGATGCTGCTCTAACAGGGAGCGCAAGACGGGACAGCTGTACAAATCTCATGTTATATTCAAAGGTAAAACACACAAGAAAGAGGAGGGAGTGTTTGCAGGGAACAGAGGAGGAGCAAGAGATGAGCATCTCTGTTCCTGCCACTACACAGCTGTGGGTACAGCTAGCACCCTCACTCATGACTGACCCCTGCCAGTTCCCCCTTGTCCCCATGGGTCTGTTGCCCCTTATACCTCACACGTACTTCCTTAATCACACGGAGAAGGTGGATTTTTAAACAGCATTTTCACCAATGGGAAAAGACCCTTATTACTGTGGCCTGGCAGGAAAAAAAAACCAAACCCAAAAAAACCAAACAACAAAAAAACCCCCACCAAACCCTGCCACACACCAAGATCGTTCTTCAGAGCTTTAACAGCCTAACAAGAGTCAAAAGTCTTGTCTTCCTATGCAACTGGCCTTGCATCTCCATTTGCAGAGGCTGGGAAAGGAAAACCATTCCCAGGAGAGTTTCACAATCCCTCCTTCACTTCCCACCATGTGAGTCTGACAGCCCGCGCTCTTCCCACTCCACAGGTGCCACCCTGCCAGCCACCAGTCCTGGCCTCCCAGGCTCGCACCCCATCTGGCCCAGCACACTCCACCCGACCAGATTCCTGCGGCAGCTTCACCCTGCCTTTGAAACAAGAGGGACACCTCTGCTGCCTGCCAGGTTAGAGCTCGGATTAAAGCACATCCCTGCCTGTGTTTAAAGGAAAGAAATGTTGCTGTTTGCTGATGCTTGCAACCTTCATTTCTTGAGTAATAGGAAAGATCTTGTAGTCACATTCCTCCCCCAAAACACCAGTTCATTGCTCAACAGCCCCCTTTGAGTCCATCCACCTTTAACATTACAGGATTTCCCTGCACAAGCACTCTGCCTGGCTAGTGGCAAGGATGAAGACTCCCCATACCAGCCATGGCAGCAACAGGATATCCCCACCAGAAGAGACATGTGTCCCCTGTGCTTATTATTAATGACAACTTACTTGCCTGCTTTCTCCACCTGTTCCCCAGGGCTCCCAACTCCCACACATTCTCCCCCAGCCCAGCCCTTCCCCCCCACCTGCCTCACCAGCCCCAGGTGACTCCAACCACCCCACCACGCTGGGGACACCTCCCACCCACTAAACGAGCTGTTGCCATCACCTGCAGCTGCCCTGCAGAGCTGGAGATGCCTCGGTACCCTCATTAATGCACACCCGCTCCCACACACACACACATTCGTTACTACTAACACAAAAAGGACTGGCAAGGCTCGGCAATCAGTTGCACTTGCTATTCATTACACATGTGCAGAACACATCCCCACTGCTCTGAGGGAGCAGTGTGCATATTTAAAAAGACAAAATACAAAACATAGCTGAATCTTAATGAATCAACTGCTTGGCTACTGGAACTGAATGTAATTGTACAGACCCTGCCAGAAAAAAAAAGCCTACACAATATTTGACTTGTAATATAATCTTTAGCATCACTTCTGCAGTATGTTACTATTGTGCTTATCAGGCCCATAAAGTGTCGATTTTAAGTAGGAAAAGGATCAGAATGCAACAGGCAGCACAGTTCCAGCCAAGTCAAGAATACTGAAGTACTTTGCATAGCCCAGTCAAAAAAAACCCACACAGTCCTGGCAAAATTTAACTTCACACAATATGATACCTTGACATATAAGGTCCCCACTGAAGATGGATTAGGGAACAAGGGCTATTAGCTTAAATGCATCTGCTGAGTCCCAACCAAACCTTGCCAGGCTGACAGTAACAGGTCCAAATGGGGTCAAGCAGGAATATATGTCTAGTACGAAGCTCCCTGCTTAAGTATTCAAACTTCATGAGGACAGGAGTTAGAAGGAGAGCCACATTTCCTCTCCACAGGTAAAATTGGTTGCAGCCTTATTCTGTGCTGCACAAGTACTGGATCCTCCGGGGAGAATTTTACACACTAGCAGGAGCAGAAATCACAGAGTACTCGTGCACGTCCGAGCGTCCCGTGCCCAGGCACCTCAGCCCACTTCCTCCCTCCTCAGCTCGCAAGGTGCACTGAATTTTGAGAAGTTTCCAAGAGCTGCCCATAGAACTACCGCTCTGAGACGAGCCATTCTCGGTGATAATGACCGAGTAGCATCACACAGGAAGCGCCAGAGCCATTGATTGCGGGGAGAATAAATGGGCCGCGGGTGACCACCAGCCCGGACGAGATCTGCCAGGGAAAAAGCAGGGAGGCTGCTCACCTACCCCCTCCCCAGCCACCGAATCTGCTTGCATTTAGAAAACAGGACACTCAATGTCCTGCCTGTTAAGCCTGGGAGGGTGGGAAGTCTATGCAGATGGGCAATTTTGGAAGAAAGACGGAGCAGGCAACGTTAGCCAAACCCAGTGGCTGCAGAAAACGAAACGACACGCTACTTTTAAGTAGCAAAAAAAAAAGGGCCCGATCCGCAGACGATGTAAACCGAGAGATTTCCCCGCTCCTCCCTCGCTGCCCAGGGCCCGGGCCGGCACCGGGGCATTTGGCATCCCCGGGCGGGGCCGCTTCCCCACTGGCCCCGAGCTGACCCCGCCCCACTCGCGGGGGGACTCACTCCGCTCCCCGGCCCCACTCGCGGAGATCGCCTCCCCCGGGAGCCGGCTCCCGCCCCCACTTGCTGGTCTCCTACTCCGCGGAGCTGGACCCCCGCCCTCGCCGACCGGTCCCACTCGCGGGACAACCCCCTCCCTCGACCACCCGAAGCCGAGCTCGGGCCCCACTCGCGGGAACCCCCTTCCCCGAAGCTGACCCACGGCCCCACTCGCGGGAAGCGTCGCCTCCGGAGCTGGCCCCCGGCCCGCCGCAGCCCGTCGCCGCCGCGTTTTCCCACGCGTGGGGACAGCAAGCCGCAGCGGCTCCGTGCCCACGGCCCCGTCCCTCCACCGAAGACCCTTCCCCACCAAGGCCGCCCCGGCGGGCAGGGCAGGGCAGGGCGGCTGTGCCCGTGCGGGGCTGCCGCGGGGCACGGACACGCGTGGCGCCCCGCCTCACCTTTGTATTTATCCATGGGGGCCGCGGACTCCCGAGGGACTCCGGGACACGACACTACCGCCACCCCGCTCCTGTAGCCTCTTATTCCGGCGGCGCCGGATCCCCCGGCCGGGCCGGGCGGCCCCGCCCCGCCCCGCCCCGCCCCGCCCCGGGGCCGCGGAGCTGGCCGGGATCGGGGCTCCGGGATGGGGACCCGGGTCCGGGCTGGGGATCGGGGGTCGGGGATCGGCGACCGGCCCCGCGCCTTGTCCCGCACGGCGCGGCGCGGCGCGGACCCTCCCCATCGGCCTGCGGCGCCTCCGGCTGCCGGTCCCCTGGGAAAAGAGGTGACAGGAGGAGGAGGAGGAGGAGGAGGAGGAGGGTGCCCGGGGTGCTGGGCTGAGGTGGGATGGCTCCTGGGGCCCCTGGCTGCTCCCCAGCGCTGTGCCCGGAGCGGGGGTGCCCTGTCCGCTCCCTGCGTTTAGGATGGTGTTTGCTCTGGCTGCAGGGGGGCTTTGGGCACATTCAGAGAAAGGCCTTGGCCATCCCGGGATAGCCGTGTGTGCTCCTGGGGGCTCCCGGTGCTAAGAGCCCAGGCGGGAGTCTGCCAGCGCCCCACGTCCTGCCCCGCTCTGGGCTGGCAGGCCGAAAAGTGGGGCTCCCCTTCCACCTGCCCGGGGCAGCTGCTGGTGGTAACCCCCGGCCGGTGAGTCTGCACGCTCCCTTCCCAGCGGCTTCGTTAAGGCTTCCTGGTGGGATCTGCCTCCTGGGTAGAGCAGATCTCACAGGAAGATGTTCCTCTCCTTGGGTTCCAGTAACATTTTTGCCTGACTTCCACCACCGCAGACAGAGCTAGCATGCCCAAAGTGCACAAATAATAAGAAATGGAGAAGCAGGCATCCAGTCTGACCTCAATATAAGGAACAGGCGACAATCTGTCCTGAGGCCAGTACTTTGCAGACGCTGCAGGAATTTAATGTTTATATCAATAATGAAAACATCAAAAGTTACAATAGACAAGGTACACAAGGATTATAGAGGAGGTTTTCTCTTCAGAATTAACATTAAGTCATCAGTGTGGGGACAAGGGAACCATACCTGCCTATTACAAGGTCATTCTGGCAAGCAGAGAGGCCAGGCATCTGACCTGGATGGGCAGCTCCACTGTTCCTGTGAAAAGAGATACAGCCATTACCCAGAAAATCAACTGTTCTCCTTGGGAGCTGAAAAATAAGGAACCAGAAGTCAGCTCTGCATCGTTCACCAGAGCTACACCCACTGGCTCCCTGTGTGAATGTCTAGTCCTCCTTCCACTGAAGGACGATGGTCACACCAGGGTCACACCAAGCTCACATTATTCTGATATTAATCCTCATCCCACTTCTTTGACCCTCATGGGCTCACAGGCTTTGGGGTCTGGGCAAAACAGAGCTTGGGCCTGGCTCAGGGTTCGGAGTGTTGACCGGAAGATGGTGGTGTGGCCTGCAATGGAAACAGACCTTTTCTTGCAGAGAGCAGTGGGACAGATAGGTGGGTTCCCCAAACCACACGGCCCCTTGCACATTGACTCTGCTCTGCAAGCCGAGCTCTTGGCCATCAACCCACATCTGAAGAGCCCGGAGTACTCACAAACGGTAACTTCCACAGTGAGGTGGTGGGGGGAGCATCATTGTTTCTGTGTGACGGCAGGGCCATGGTGTCAGCAAGAAGAGGGCAGTTAGACAAAGCCAACGAAAGGCTCACAGAATCCGTACTTCCCAATTTTTGGACCTGTCAGCCCACAGACCGTCGACATCTGTGGTCCAAGGCAGACTTGGGAAATGTTAGTGCCATGTATGTACAAAAAAACCCAAGCCTCCATCATATGGCCATCCTTACATCTTCTGAGAATAGCCATAAGCAGACTCTTTTGGCTCACAAGGGAAGCGAGGAGCCGGGCTGGAAGGGCACTGTCCTGCCACTCTTCGGGTCCCTGCCTGCCCCTCCTGCCCCCCCCGCCCCAGGCTGTGCTTGACAGGGGTGACACCTCTCCGAGGATCTGTGTGTCAGGTGCAACTGGAAAGTGACTTTTGCTGCATGGAAACTTTCTATACGAGACCAAGTTTATCTAAAGGGTTATTGCCGCTCAAGGAAGCCGAAGCCGGAGCATGTCTCATCTCTTGCCAGTATATAACTACTGCACAAAAAGACAGGGAAGCCAAACGCCTGAACCATCAGATCCAGCAAGCAGATAGCAGTCTTCAATGACTGGAGAAAAAACAGGTTAAATAAATATATGTCATGTAGGAATAATTCTTAGAGCCCTTCCCAGCTACTTCTTGGCTCTAGCTTTCAAAGTCTAGCAGGGTAAGCCCTGTTCTTGCAAACTTTTGAAGCGTGCCTGTATCTCAAAGCAGGTGAGTAGTCATTCTAAACTCAGCAAGACTAATTAAGGATAATAACAGTTAAACAAACTAATTAAAGACTATTTGAAAGATGAAGACGTCAGATACTTGATATTCCTGTCTCCAGGCCCCAGAGCCTTTACATCCCCTGCTTGTCCTTTCCTTCCCTCCCAGCCGTGATAAGGATGCTCTGGAATCCCAGGACCGCCGGCCAGCCCCATGGCAACTGCTGGGCAAGTGGCAATGGGACAAATACTAATACCAGAGGAATACAAGTTCTTCCTGTTTGTCCCCTTCTTCTTGCAGTAGGAAGTACCTAAAATACTTTGGGATACTCCTTTTCAAATAGGCTGTTGTGTTCTGGGGTTTAATAAAACTGGGAAATACTCAGACCCTGTTTAGTGCAAGGAATTCAAATTCCTGGTGTTGGTGCTGAAATCTAGATGTTTGCCACTATCCTCAGCTAGAGCAAATACTTGTGTACTGGTTTTCCTAGTGGAGCTTCTCGGAGCCAATAAAATAACAGTAATCTACCTGTGTACCCATGTATTCCTTGCTTTTTCCCTGCTTATTATTAGTGACGATTATTACTAGCGATGACTCAGGTGTGACAAGCCTTGAGGCCCAAGCTCATCCTGTTCCAGTTGTTTCTTTTTTTATGTGGCTGACATCCTATCCCTCAGTGGAGAGGATCATACTATAGATTACACGTTTTAATGTTTCTTTCCCTGCATATTCATGCTGCATTAATAGACAGTGTGACCGCTAGAGAGATGATCACCTTTGGCTAACGTTCTCAAGTACCGTGCTGTGGTTTTCAGCCAATGTGATTCTGCTTATTGGCCTTACATCTGTTATTTTAACACTTTGGTTTCCTATGAGACAGAGAAGGAATCAAGTATAAATTTAGAAGCCTAAACAAACTCTATAAACTATTGTAATGATTTGCTAAATACCTTGTGCAGAAGCGTGATCCTGATCCTCTCTTTTATCCACAGGTGATGCAAAATGCTTTTATTTTTTTCCCAAATATTGACACCAAGCAGGTGTATGTTGCTTCATTAGTACTATTGCTGTTACACTTGCCTTTTGGTATCAGCAAAGTCTTTAATGTCTAATATTTGTCTAAATCTTTGCTGTGACTTTCTTCTCTTTGGTTGCATTTGACTTGTTCTTTCCCTGGTTTACGCATGAGTCAAAGTCTGGTGAAAGTTATTGAGCTCTCCGTTGTGAAAGCTGGAGGGAATCCTACCACGACAGCTTGTGTACAGGTGCCCTCCACTGTCGTCAGGGAAGTTATGCTTGATGGAGACTGTCAGGATCATACCTGACTTGGACGGTGCAGGGCTGCTCCCTGGGGTATTTTCTGCCAGATGTGGTTCATCTCAATTGCAGCAGTCCATAGTGGTCAGGCTTCTGCTTTTCTTCAGCAAAAATATTCCAGCTGGCAGAACAAAAGGTAGAAATTTCCTCCACACATGAAGGGTATCTGTCTTTGCACAGGGCTTTTCTCTCCCTCTTCCCCATGCCTTTATTACAGCTGTGAAAACCTAGTTCAGGAGTCTACTCAGCCAGACCAAGCTCAGTCAGCAGTAAAATGAACTTGGTCTTGCTAACTTCCTGAAAGATGGGGAGCCATGTCAAGTGCCCTGTGTGTGCAGGCATCTGGAGGACAGATGGAGAAAGAAGATGGCTTGGCAGACCAGAGTTAGCAGTGACATGTGCTGATCAATGGTGGCACACTGGTGTCCTCTTTCCTTCCAAATACCATCTCAGGTACCTATTTAGATAAGGGTGTAACATGTCTGTGGACAGCTGTGGTCAAGCAGCCATAAAACTCTTTCAGAGCAGTTTACACGAGAGATCTGAGTGAAGGTGGGTTTTGTGACAGCTCTGAGCTGAGATTAAAGATGAGGCATGTCCTGTGAAATGCCAAGAAACAAGGAAGCAAAAGGCTTCTTCAGTTTGGCTGCACTGCTGGGTTGTAACGCTGCCATAATCTGTCGGGGGGAGAATTCCTTTTGTCCATACGTGGATCTCTCTGAACAGCGACGAAGCCTGTGGACCTAGGGACAGCTGAGCCAGCAAAACACCGCTGGTGCCTCTGAAAGGGAGAAGTTGCTTTCTCTCTCCTCCCCCTGCTTCTGGCCAAATGATCTCTCTCTCCATAGTATGATTTCACAGTTATTGGACCAACTTCCATGCTAAAATGGTGGAAAACTAAAACAGCAGATTCTTCTCCCAGCTGAGGAGGCCAACTTGGGTCACAGTAGAGTCAGGCAAGACTGGGGCAGTACCAGGTAAATGGCAAGCACCTGCAGCTGGCAGGAAGGAGGAGACCATGTCAGCATGTCCACACAAGCAGGTGGGACCACACAGCCGGGACTAGGTAAGAGGGATCATCAGTCACAAGCTCAGTTGTCTTCTTCAAAGTCCTCCCTGATCTTCCCTCTAGCCAGGAGCACAGAGCAGACACCCGCAGGAGTTCAGTGTGTTTATGGAGCTCCCACCAATGTCTCCGGCCCCTGATCTGCTGAATCCTGCCTGTCTTCCAGCTTTTCTGATTTGGGGGGTGAAGGGAATAGTTGGTGCTGGGAAACTGAACGGAGCCCTCTGCTTATTCCTCAAGGAGGTCTAAATAGTTGGACTCTGCTAACTGTCCTAATTCATATGATCGAAGACTTTACATCCCATGCTGAAACTCTGAGCCACCCAGGCCCTGGGAACATGGTTTTGTGAGAGGTGCTGTGATAAATGACATTGTCATGTGGCTTACTCTAGAAACATGGTGAGAATCCTGGGCTACCCACTCAGGAGCATGAGCAGCAATGAAACATCTTTCCCCAGAAATAACCTTTTTGGGTGCTTTACAGCAGACCAGACTAGTTCCTTGGTTCCAGGAAGGCACTGGGAGCCTGCCAGGGCTCAGTCAGTGAAGAAAGGGCCAGAAGAAACCGAGAGGCAGGTGGGTCACTGTCCGGGACAGCACGGTTGTTGCAAGCAAAGCTACTCACTGGAAGAGAATTGAATACTCTGCTGGAGAACAGGACATTAATCCTTCATCTCAGAAGATTTGCAAGTATGCTCTCTATGGGTGTCCCTTTTGATGTCTTCTTGCTTCCCTGTGAAGCGCTTCATGATTCTGGCCATAAAAGAGATGGCCAAATTCTCCCCCAGCTTAAACTGGCCTTACACTGTTGTTGCTCCACTGAATTCTGTCCAGCCATTTCTGACTTTCACCAATGAAAGGCAAGACAATCAGCCCTAACACAAACAAAACCAGAGCTGTTTAGCTGCTCAGCTATACAAAAGCTTCGTGGCTGATACATTCCAGCAATGTTTTGGATTCTCTCAGACATTAACTGTTTCAAAAGAGCGTGGCTGGGAAGAGGGTGGCTTGAGGGAGGGGGGATTTCCCATTAAGGACAGCAGGACCAGATGTCTTTTTGATGAACTTCTCTTGGCTTCCTATTCTTTGATATTTCCTTTTCAGTTGTCGAGTCCAAACTGCTTCTAGACCAAATTACAGGGAGCTCTAATAGCACAAATTGTTTTCTTTCCCCCGACAGATATAATACCTTCTTCTGGCCAAAGTATGAGACATGCTGACCAGACAGTGTGCTCAACAGCCGGGGACGTTTGTTCATCCTGGAGCCATTTCTTCCTTATGCTTATTTTCCACTTCAGATCCTCTCCCCCCTCCAGAGAAGCCCCTCAGCTTTCCTTTGACAATGTTCAATACCAGTTAAAGAAGTAAAAAGCATTCTTTGTTCCCCTCCCCTCTAAACGTCACATGGGGATGCTCACGCCAGCAGACCTCCTCAGGTATCAATACACTGTATTTTGGCATGTAACACTCACAGGCACCACAGGACGTGGCTATCAGCCTACTCTTACTTCCTAAGGGTTTCTGATACATAACTAGCCATGGTCCTAGTTTTTGAGGAGATCGGATAGGAAATCATGGCTTTCAGCTGAACAAATATTAGAAACTTCATCCACAATTACACATTTTACCAGTAAACCAATATTGATCAAAATCTCTCCCAAGTTGGTACAAAAAAACTTGTGTGGAGTATCAAGCTGTCAGTGGAGGACCCGCCTTGACAGAGCTGAACTCTTGGCACCTTTCAGCACCACTAAAACTTACCCAGGCGAGAGGAAAAACTAATTTTGTCAAAATATGGGAAAACATTAATTTCTACATCTTGCTACATATTCACTGGGATTTTTTAAGCCTCCCCATCATCACTGCAAACTGTGGTCTGATGTCAACTGTGAGCTCACAGAAGGCTATTTATTCTGGCATTTTCCCAAAAAGGAGGTTTTTTCAGTCCACAGCTTTTCTTTAGGCCTAAACCACTTCTACTCAGCCAAAGTCAATAAGCAGAGCATACTTCTGAGGTCAGCACTGCTGAAGTGGGAAAGGGAAAAGAACGAGAACCTGTGGTCCGTACAGGAGAGCACCAACACACTGCAATTTGTTTCAGTGGAGACTAAGTACTACGGAGGAGTCCAAGTCTCCTTCCCAGCCCCCATGTCTGCTATTAATATTAGATATTAGGGTATGTCAAACTACCTGCCAAAGTGGAAATAACTACCAGGTAACAGATCTCATCCATGTCAGTTGAGTGTTCCACTTTTTTTTTTTCGTTCCTGTGAAAAGAGATTTAATTAGGAGTCAAGAAATCCGCCTCAGTAAATACCAAAAAACAGTTTCCCTTTTCCCACATAGACCAGTAGAGCTGAATTTCTCCTGCCTTCCCAGCTATCATTAAGTATTCTGTTTAAATAGGCCAGCTTCATGCCATCTATAATGAAGTTATAGTGTATTGCTCTGTTATGAATGATGAAGCTGTTGTGTCCTACGGGGAGAAAAATCGCTGTAATCCAACTTTCCTTTTGAAAAGGCCTAATGTATCCACATGAGATCTTCTGGCAGAGACAACTGAGAGAATATAAATAGAAGCTTAAAAGAAGAAGGAGGGGAAGGGGAAAATAACTCCAACAGAGCTGAGTAGCTGAAATTCACAAGTTTAATAGGAAGATGGATGACTGAAGAGCCTGTTCTGTGACACAATTAGGACTTTATGTAGGCCTTTTTCAATTATTTGTAGCTGACAAAATATCACACAAAGGCTGTTTCACACTGCAGGCCAGGTGTCCAGAAATGGGTTTTTCAGAGGTGGGGAGCAACTGGGAGATTCGCCCATGGGCACAGGCCACTAGGGTTGCCACCGGCTAAGTTAGGAAATGGTGTGCATCACCTCATGCACAAGTGGCAGGAGCAAAGCGTGTCCTGCAATGCCTGAGGCCCCTGTGCATTCAAGCCATCAACTGCCCATCCCCAGTGTGCTGGCTTTGGCTGGGGTAGAGTTAATTTTCTCCATAGTAGCTAGTATGGGGCTATGTTTTGATTTGTGCTGAAAACAGTGTTGATAACACAGGGATGTTTTCATTATTGCTGAGCAGGGTTTGCACAGAGTCAAGGCCTTTTCTGCTCCTCACCCCACCCCACCAGCGAGCGGGCTGGGGGGGGGCACAAGGAGTTGGGAGGGGACACAGCCGGGACAGCTGACCCCAGCTGACCAAAGGGATATCCCACACCATATGGCATCATGCTCAGCATATAGAGCTGGGGGAAAAAGAAGGAAGGGGGAGACATTTGGAGTGATGGCATTTGTCTTCCCAAGTAACGATTATGCGTGATGGAGCCCTGCTTCCCTGGAGATGGCTGAACACCTGCCTGCCCATGGGAAGCAGTGAATGAATTCCTTGGTTTGCTTTGCTTCCATGTGCGGCTTTTGCTTTACCTGTTAAACTGTCTTTCTCTCCACCCATGAATTTTGTCACTTGTACTCTTCAGACTCTCTCCCCCATCCCACCGGGGCAGGCAGTGAGTGAGCGGCTGCGTGGTGCTTAGTTGCCAGCTGGGGTTAAACCCAGGGAGCACAGAGCTGCAGCCCCAATAGACAATGTGGGGTGGGAGGTGACTATACAAGTGCATGTGGTCCATCTTGGACCACAGCTTTCTGGTCCTCCCCACAGACAGATAAAGTAAGGGGACATGTGAGTTCCTGCTACAGGAAGAGGCTTCTGCTGATGGGTAATTGTCAATACTGAAGATATATCAAGAGATCTCATCCAGGAGCCTGCTCAGTGTGGCTTCTGCCCCCTCCTCGCTTCTCACTGGCCACCCAGCAAATACTACCGTTGTTGTGGTACTTCGTTCTCAGCACAAAGCTACCGCAGTTCAAACACCAAGGAAGGTTCCATGAAATATCGCGCCCCTCACACCTTCAGTTGCTTCAGCGCTGCAGCTTAAGGTGGTGACATACGGCAGAGGAGTGGGGTGAGCTGGTGAGTAGTAACAGCTTTAGATCTTCTGCAGATCTCATGGGAGGCCTGCAGAACATCTTACCAAAACTTCAGATTTTAAGTGTCTTTAATATGTTTTGGTTTACTCCATTCCACAGCAAGCTAATCTAACTAACGAGATTTTAATTCAGGCTGAAAACACCCAGGGTGGGTGGTGATTAGTAAATTAATTTAGTTAATTGTGGGTGAACCTTTCTGGGTGTCCCCATGAGAAGAATAAGTTGAGTCCTGGGACCTGTAGAAGGGTTAATTCTGCTTTGGTGGAACTGTGGTGGGGCAAGGCCAAACCTCTGGGAGCAGACACAGACTGCTAGGAGTCTGCCAGGCAAAGATAAAGCAGGGTAATGGGCGTGTTCCTCCATACATAGCAATCTGATTGAGGAAAGAAAGACAAGAGGAGGAGGGTTTGTGGAGAAAGGGGAGTCACAGGAATGTCCACTCTTTGGGCAGCATTAGCCCTTACTAGGGCAAGATTGTTTCTAGGAAGACGTTTTCCTGAAGGCTCATTCTTGACTCCAGTCTTCAATGAATGGTTCATGATTTCCTCTGAAGACTTGGGTGGCTCAGCAGTGCAGTCACCATGGGATGGGGCATGGGGCAGAGCCCTCCCCGTGCCCGCAGTCGTGGTGGCTCAGGGCTCTCTTCCACCATGACCTCCATACAGCCTCCCTGGCCCGCAGTGAGACCGGGAAGGGCCAGGGCTGTCTGGAAGGACAGCAGCAGCTGTGACTTCAGCTTATGTGTCTATGGACTTGCACTGCTAGAGCTGTTCGCAAGTTATTTAAAAACGTATAAAAGAAGTGGTACGTAAAAACGTACCACTGAACAGTAATGCCTTCCCTCACCCCTTCCCTTATGTCAGCGCTAGCGACAGGCTGGCTGCACATCGAGGCTGGTGGTTTTGCTGATACAACTAAAAACTACTCTTTTTTTCCTCACAGGGTCAGTTTTTCAGCTAGCTTTTCCCCCTGATCAGATGGGTGTTCTGCCTGCCCCAGTGGTAACTCCATTGTTGCTCGAGCTCACAGAACACAGGAAAATTCTCTGGAGGGTCCTCTGCTGGGATCACTCCTGAGGGAGAAAGAGCACAAACGTACTTTTCAGGAAGCTGAACAATTAGTTACGGAAAAACCAAACCTTGAGTGCCAAGAGTTTGGAGCAACGTCAAAGCATTGAAGCGGTGTGCTTGGGGCTGCCTGAGCACCATGGCAGACCATTTAGATGATTCAATATTCATTGGCCTCAGCAGAAGTTTATTTTCAATTACCTACTATTGTTTCACAAACCTGGCCAGTAAGAGGATTAAACCTTTTTTCTTTTTTTTTTTTCTTTTTTTCCCAGAAGGGGGGCAGGTAGAGGGAACAGCAAAAGCCAAAACATAAAAATAAACCACATACTTCTAAATGATTCAAAATACCAAACACTGGCTTTTCTCCTCCCACAATATCTGTGCTCTTAAATGCATCATTGCAAGGGGAATTATTCATGTAGTCACATCAATAAATCTTACTTAAGTCCTTTATATTGCAGTCCTCATTCATCTAGCTGGGACTCCTCTGTAAACGATAATTAGGGTAAGAGCTAACTGAGATACCACAGAGTTTGCTCCTGGCAGTCATTTAACATCCAGGATGGTATCAAGGCTGTAAAGTAGGCATTTCTCAGCAGCAGTTCATTCATTGTAAAACCTGTTTCGATTATTAGCTTGTCTCCTGTTTCACAGCAAACACTTAGGTTCACATAAAGACCTCAAAGCATTTGTCAGTGAATTCCTTGAATGGACTCAGCTGCATTTTGTTTTCTCTGCAGTATCTAGCCTAAATCCAGAAAAGTCAGCCAAGGGGGAGCACTGTTTCCCTCTGGCAGCCTTACTGGGCTAGTTTTGAAAAAAGGGTTGGTTCTACAATCAACTCTCCTCTCCAATACCTGGCGCTATGGGGGGGCTGGGATAGCCCAAATAATGGGAAATAATAGATAATGGATCCTCTGCCAAGCATGATGTGGAGATCTCCAACAGCAGAGTCAGCCTCCAAGTCAGTCTGCTCCTGCCAGATCTGACTCGCTTTTTGATGTTTCTTCATTCGGCTGCCCAGGGATGCACCATTAATTTACATCCAGCCCCTTACTCTTGCCAACTATGAACACTGGGAATTTCACTAAGAAGGGCTCTACTCTGCGGAGACTTCCTTAACATTGCCCCAGTTTTAGCAAAGACATCATAAGACCCACCAAGGCACAAGTGCCCAGCAGAGGCTCTCCCCTGTCTTCGTCTCTGGACCTTAATCTAGTGCAGACCATATGGGTGTCAGGGCTCAACCCTTTCTCCCTCCACCCCAGCACCTGTACAATTATACCCTTCTTAACTGACTACTTACTAATAGAAGGTGTGATGGTACTGCTGGAATTGAAGGAACTACAGGAGGGCCACCACCTGCCCTCTCTGCCTTGGACTAGAGACTGTGATTACGTGTCAGAAAGTGTGCAATACCCCTAGCAGTTTAATGCATTCTGCTCTGACTCTTTCTTCAGACCCCCTTGTCCACTTGTGCCCACCCCATTTTTCCTGCCAGCATAACTGCTTTGTGAGGCCACTGCTTAAATCAAAGCAGGGAACTGACTCCATTTATAAAGAAAAAAAAAACCCACCCAACTCTATGCAACAAAATAAAAAGTAAAAAATGTTTTTTTAAGCAGGATCAGTTCCCGAATGTCACTGACAGCGACCCCACAAGCAGTCATGCTGACATATCTGATGGCAGGAAAAAGCTGTGGGGGCGTGGGAATACCTTAAGCTTGCTGAACAGCCGCCCAGTACTTTGTCTTATGAAATCACAGCCCGAGGAGAGACTGCGCTGTGCCGTTTTCCTGCTCCCCCTCTCTTCCTTTCCTCCCGAACCCTTGGGCCCCCATCACTGCCATGACTACATCCAGTCCGGGATGTACATTTTAATCTGCAGTGTGTATATAAAAGAGAGCTGGAAACAGTGGCTGTCTGAGACCCACCTGACCTTTGGATGTACAGCAAACTTCCTGTTCCAGTGCTGCTGGCTTTTAATCCCCCAGTCCTTAAAAAATAAAAGTGAGCCTGTGTGAAAAAATGCTTTGTAATGGGAACTCCTGGAACAACTTTTCTCCCTCGCCCTCTGACTGAGCCATAGAAAACAGTAAATATCTCTCCCAAGAGTCCTTTTTTACAATAGAAAAATGGCAGGCAAAACTGAAGTTTCATTTCCCAGCCCCAGACTCAGCAGCAGACAAGCACAAAAGCTACAGAAAAATAAAACAGCAAGGGGAAAAAACTACCCTTGTTCATTCAGACTTTGGGGAGATTTTTGGTGGACAACAGCTTCTTTTGGTGGGGAGCAAGTCACACTTGGGAACTGGGTTTCTGTTTTTGCAGGAGGAAGTGGTCTTGGGCTATATACTTGACAGCAAATTAGCATTGACATTTGACTTGTTTTGATCTGAGCTATTTACAGTGGTATTATCTGTGTATTTTTGACATGCTGTGAAGATTCTCACTGCCAGATGCCTTGCGATGGCTGTAGGATGCAGTGCATTCCACAGTCATTACTCAGGGGTCACAAACCTCACATTATTTGTGGGGAGGAGGGAAGCAGGGAAAAATGGTCAAATAATTAAAAAAAAAAAAAAAAAGAAACCCTGGACTCAGATATCACTGGGCTCGTGTACTTAACTGGAGGGAAATTAAAAATGCACTTAGGCTGGCTGGCACTGTCACACTGTGGAGCTGATGACTGGAACGGATCCTTGTGAATTTGCTTTACACATAGGTAAGCATTCATGACAATAATATTGCCAACTGCTCTGGGCTGGGGAAGGCTGTAGTGGAGCAACTGCTCTGTTACACTGCTGGGTCAAAGATCCCCAGCCGGGGGATTGCTGCTTAGGACCTCCAGAGCTTGGGTCCTGCCCTGCAGAGCAGAGGGATAACATCTCCCTGATGCCTGGTTGTCCAGGAGAAGGGGAAATAAGCAGCACAAAACTTTCTGCGAGAAAGGTCTCTCTTAGACTTTGTGTTTGCCTTTCAGACAAACAGGCAGACATTTAAAAACGTCCCTGTGCCTTCGTAACTCTTTCCTGGCTCAGGTTTGCCCAGCACTTCCCACCAGTAACCTGCATAGCACCATGTGCTATCACCTGAGGTTTGCTCACAAGAGGCCACGGTTTCCTAAAACCCCTGAAATTTCTCAGTGCTGGTCCTAAAAAGAAGAGGAGAGAAAACAGGCTATTCCACCCTCATTCATACCTGGTCTGACAGCAATGAGGGCTGTGAAGTGGTTGGGCAGGAAATGTCTATAAACATGGAGGAGACAGAGAAACAAGGCATACTGGAACACATGCACTAACCTGCTGAAGTCAACAGCCTACAGGCCTGTTGAAAATTAGCCCATTAAATGTTCAAAGCAGGGGTCATCTCTGCTCTCTACTTACAAATGGTCCAGTTCAGGATTAGGGCTCTTCCAGCTAGGCACTGCAGCAATATAGATAACAAAAACCTGGGTTTAAATATTTTGCTTAAGTGTGCTTCTGCCCAACACTGTGTCCTATTTCCAGCAGCTGCAAGGGGTTAATCTGATTTTCTGATTTTGATTTGATTTTTTCCCCCCTACAGCAAAAGTACAATCTCTGGAGTAAGCCATCCAAAGAAAGGAAGCATCTAACTGCCTCCAGGTAGCTTTGGTGGATTTGTCCACAGAAAAGTTTCTCTTGTGCAAGTTCCAGCACAAATACAACACAACAAAAATCTAGGCATGGCCTGGGAAGCGAATGGAGCAGATATGAACTTTGCTAAAGGCTAACTTCACAGTGGTGTTGAATTCCCCACCTCTTGCTCTCCAGGCAGGAACCTGAGCCCTCTCCTCATCTGAGACTCAGTCCTTAGATATACCCAACATAGTACACAGAAGTAAAACCCTGGGGAAAACTCTACCTTCATTGTGAGAGAGAACCTGTGTAGAGTATCAAGGTAGGGCAAGGGCAGGGATGAGTCTCCAAGGGCTGAGGAGTGGAAGAGAAGATGGAGAACACGTTATCTGCAGGGCTCAGATCTTGATGCTGCAGGGGCTTTCTGTAGGCTCAAGGATGCTGTGCAGGATGTGTGTTGCATTGCTCCTGCGCCTGAACAGCTGCAGCTCAGATGATCAATGGCCTGAAGCAGGATTCCTTCCCACCCCGTTTGAGGTTTTTTTGGGATTGATCCCCAGTGGCTTCACTTCAAATAGTAACATCACCTCACCCACCCCCTGGCCTTTAACAAACAGGCCCAGAGGCCAATCCTAATGAGGCTCCAGGTCCCGTAACTGTATGAAGCTCAAATTAATTCAGTGAAGATGTTTGGCAGGTCATCCACAGTGCCGTGTATGAGTGGCTTCTTTCCCAGGGAATATCTATGCAATAACGAGTGAAGTCCCTTGACATGTCTTTCTTCTGAGGCACTGACAGGAATTGCTATAGATTCCTTTGAGGTGCAGCGTGCTTAATTCTGCTCCTACTATGGTCTGCTGGAGACTCGGGCATTCAGCACATTCATATGTGTTTTATAGCCCTGTTTCCTCGAATGGCATCGTCCCCTACCTTCTGCACCCAGACCAAGGCTGAGCAGGTGTAACTCCAGGTAATTAAGCAAACACCTAACTTTAAATACTAAGACACACAAATATCTTCTCAAGTCAGGGACTACAATTTTAGCTGAACTTGCAAGTATAAAGAAAGGAAACCACTTAGATCATGAAGCTGATTTAACAGCATGACCTGGTTGACCTTGCTGATATCTCAGGTCCTTTTAAACCACAAACTGACCACACAAAATTAACACTCCCATGTAGTTTGTGTGAATACTTATTTCTAGTGACTCAGTTACAGGGAGTGTTGTGTCCATTTGCAAACCTTGTGTCATAATTTCACTGAAGCTGTGTAACTGTTCATCTGTCTTGCTCTGGTCATTCATGTCTCACCTCTCTTTCTTGAGAGCACATCCTCTTTGGTAAGAGGACTTTGCTATAACTCTGCAAGATGAAAAAAAATGAGGCAACATGAATCTAGCAATTAAGAATAAAGCTCCAAACTTTATTCATTGACTTGAGTACAACAGTGATGCAGATTACAGTGGCACAGGAGTGCAATATGTGCTGTTTGCAGTATGACAGTGGAAACACTAATTGTACAGAACAGCAACCCAGCTCAACTTTTCATTATGCATACAAGCAGACTTACTGTACAGACAAGACATTGATTCACTTTTACAGAGACTCAGAAAGAGAGCTGTCTCACAGATGAATGGAAAACACAGGGACACCTCCCCAAAATGCTGGTTTGTAACATGTGGAGGGAGGAGAAAAGAAAAAAAAAACCCTATTGCCAAAATCTACTGATTTAAAGGAAAATATACTTTTGAAAAATTAGTTTCAGTTTCCAAAGGTTAAAAAAAAAGCCCCCAGCTGTAAGGCTCCCTTACAGGAAGAGCTGTCAGCAACGACCAAGCCACACTGCTTGGACAGAACTGATCTGGTAATGACATACAGAGCTCATTGCTGTGGGCATACACAGCAGTCGGAGACCTGCCTGGGCTAGCCAGCCGAGAAAGAGCCTGCTCCAAAGCGTGCGACGTCAGTGAGAGGCTCCACTGACTTCAGGGGTTTTGCATCTGGAGGGAATTGCTTTCTGAAGGGTGGTCAGTGACAAAAGCCCAGGCAAGTGTCCAGTGGGACCTCCCAAAGCACCTAAGGGAGCTAGAAACTCAGCCTGGTAAGGCACCGCTGGAATTCCCATAGCTGCTTCTGCTGCTTGAAATGCTTCATTTCATAATGCCTAGGAGCAAGGTCCTGTGGGCCTCTGCTTTGCAAGGGAGCAACACTTCAACTAACCATGGTGATCCTGACAAAACAGGTTACTGTTTGCCTTCAGTCATCTCTTTTCATCTCAGAATAAAGACCACAATGCACGTGGAAGTATTACTTCTTCACACGGACAAGCATTTTTTAGGAAACCATCAGCAGAAATCTATTTCCCTGTTAAAAGCCCTTTGGGCAACAAATAATTTATTTTGCATACAGGCAAACAACATTAATGGCCAATTACATTCCCACTTCCTGCACTGATGCTAACATTAAAATTAATAATACTTAATCTCTCCCTGCCAAATGCGGGCATCACATAGCTCCTGCCAGCAGAGTTGTCTGACTAAAAACTCTGCATCTTTGCATTGTGATAGATTTTTTTTGTTCCTTATTTTATTAAGCACAAAAAAGGTGTGTGGGAAAATTCACAAGGCAAAACTCACCAGCCAGAGCAGTCCTGCAACCTACAGCAATAAGGGTGTTTCTACATGAAAAGAGAAAGGCGCATTGTGCTACTGTCACAGTGCTCACTAACTCTCTAGCTCTGCATTACATAGCAATGGGGTAAAAACATACCCCATATTGTCAAGACCAGCCCTTGCTATGCGTCTACCCTGAAGACTATGCTGGACTCTAGCAGGTGTGTTGACAGGGCCAAAAAGGTTGACAGGGCACAAACTGGACCATGACCTGGGGCTAACTGAATGGGGAAGGTAGCCATGGAGTCAAGCTCTAAGTGTCCCTCTGACATGAAAACGAGTGGCATTTCAAGACAGATTAGTTGACTTTCTTGTTTCCTGCACATGTTTTATTGCATCATCATGATCATTGACTGGTATTTTTCACTACCATAGGTAACTGCCAGGATGTGGACATCCTCCTCCACAAATACCTTCCGAAGGAAAGCAATGAATCATGGTGTGGAAGAAAGGCCAGTTTCCATTTAGTCTACTCCATGAGGCTATGGCCCAAATATGCCAAGATGTCCTCCTAAGTCAGGATGAGCCAAGATAAGTCATTCCAAGATGAGTTTAGTGGATGTTGATATTTTTACTGTTTTGGGAGTTAATTTTTCTGTCACTTGTAACAGCTTCATACCATTAATGTCAGTGTAGATGCTCATAAGCTATGGGCTCCAAACTTAACTTCCCCACAGTTTGAAATAGGTACCACAGGCTCACACCTGCTTTTTCTTCTAAGTCTGCTAAACACCACCCTGGCAAACCCTGGAGAAATCAAGCTTATGCCAGCCCTCCTCCTTCCCAGAACTTAGCCTTTTCTCTACCCTTCGATATTACCTGACCAGGAGAAGCATGGCTTGCAGAAAGAGATTTCACTTCAAAATGTGTCTGATTTCAGCATAACAAACTTTTACAAAAGAGGCCCCTAATGACCTCCCCTGAACAGCAGGACATCGGAACTCCATGGCTGAGAAAGGATTTCTGTATTGCAACAGGGAAAGGGCTGCAAGCACTTCAGTGCTAGGCCCACAGACTTAGGACTATAGGACTTTGTGAGGAGAAATGACATTTGTCTTGACAGAAGTAAAAGCACTACTGGAGCCACAGAGCTATCTTGTCCCACATACAGCTATTAAGCAACTTACTGTTCTCCTAGTCTAACCTTTCACAGCTCACTGCAGCTATGTCCACAATGCATCGCAAACCATATTTAATGAAAAGCTACTAACCAAACTGAAAACAAGTGTGTTTCTGAGATGCCACTAAAACCTGTCTTAAATGACACCAGCATGAGATAACAACAAACAAATAAAAAAAAAAAAAAGAAATTCTGTGAGCAAACTTCACAAGAACTTAGTCTTCCAGTTGTACAGGAAGCTCAGCAGGTTTGGGATAGGACATTGACAGAGTTGAGATGCTCCATTCAGCTTCCTGAACTGAGGCCACAATAGATCACATTGCTTCATTGAGAAATAGTGGACAGTTTAGTAATTTCCAAATGTGCTCTTCAAGTTGGCTTAATTCTACTATCTTCAGAGATGATGAACAACATATTTATTTCAACTTCTGACTTGCAGTAGGCTGGAGCTTACACTAAGTTAAGGCACGGGTATAGAGGGTATGGCCAGCTGTTCCCACTGTAACGCAGAACAGTTCTCTACTTGTTCAAATGGAAATTATCACACCAGTATCTGGAGAGGGCACAAAACCCAATAAGTCAGATCTCTGGATTCCCTGTTAATATGAAGACTACTGCACAGGGTACTACCCTTCCATCTAAGCACTGCCAGGGATGGGTGCTGCAAATGCTTACATACGCCTGAGGAGGTCTTTTAAGTGATACCACTTGTGGCCAACCTGGCACTTCCACGATGTGGGAAACTGACCCTGCCTTTTGCACACTCAGTACATCACAGGTATCCACAAGCCCTGCAGATCCAAGCATATATGCAGCTAACAACCTTCATAACTTAATGACCGCTATCTATCCAAAACTACACACTATCTGGAAATTCCAGGTTAACTACTGACATAGTATCTCAACTCCAAGTGGGGAGTGGCATGCTACATATGCACCTGTGTTTGAGAGCCTGCATGTGTACATAATCCCATTTTGCACACGTGTGGTTATTTTGCAATGTTTTGACAGGTCTTTGCTCTTACATCACTCCTAAAGCAGAAAAGGGAAAAAAACAAGACAAAAGCAATCAGTTTTCAGTCCTCTTCGCAATGACGTTCTGTTGACAGCACTGAGTTTGATGGGACTTTATCAGAAACTCAAATGGTTTGCAGGAGATAGAAGAATGTAAGCATGTACTCAAGGCATATTTGTAGAACCACAGAACACTTTGGGTTGGAAGGGACCTTTAAAGATCATCTAGTCCAACCCCTGACACATCTCAAGGGAATATTGAAGACGGGAATTACAAAGAACTGCCCAAGAAAATGCTACTTGATTGATACTAGGAAAATGATTCATAGCTTACAAAGAAAATTCTCCCTGGGGCTATATTTCTGTTTTCGTTAGGTGGGAAGACCAGATGAAAGAACAGAAAATGTTGCAGTGACAATCACTAACAGCCCACTGCAGAAAACACACAGCCCCTGTGGCTGGCTGCAGCGTGGTTTGTATGCACAGGTGATCTCTTGGGGTGTGTCTACATGTAGATGGTTAGGCTAGTTAAGGAGAATTAACTATAGGCATGAAATTGACGCTCAGAAAACCCTTCGTGTTCTTAATCAGAAATAAAGGAGTATTAAATCTAGTGCAGAAGGCTGTGAACTGACTGACTATGCTCCATACCAGTGAGATGTGAACCAGCAGTGGCCCAATTGTTTCTGCAGCATCTAAGCTGGCTTCTCTTCATTCCTCCCCAAGCTGCAATTGCAGTTTTAAATTCTCAGTTGATGAGGCAGATGAGGTCATCCTTCACAGGCTAGGAGGCTGGGTTCTTTTTTTTTTTTTTTGGAGAGGAGAGAAAACAAACTGGCTTAGTCATTTCTCAAACGACTGGGTAGCGTATTCATATATGCTGTGAGAAGTTCAATAGTAATCTAGAGGTGGGGACAGTAAAATACAGACTGGCAGCTCATATCCTTGAGAGAGCAAGTCTTCAGATCAAAAGGTTTATTGTCAAGGTTACTTGGGCTAAAAGACCCGTAAAGCCTACTATGTTTAAGAGGCAGCAGTACCGTATTGTCTATAGGATGTGGGCTGACAAAATTTGGAGAATTTTAATACTTTAAATGCATTAAAACTCAAATGTTTATCTCAAAGTTAAGCTATGCCTTGCAGGTGACAAACACTGAGGGACTCCAGCATTCACAAAGCCTGTGACTGTAAAACACTGCTGTTCTTTCATTGTATGGATTTGGTTTCAGTAGTCACTCAAAAATGCATCTCAAACTGCCAGCGCCCCTAACATTCCCATTTACTTCTCAGCATTCCTCTAAAATCCTTTCGATGCTTGTTCTGAAAAATTAAATGAAACATGTTGAACTGATCCTTGCTGCAATCTCAGCAACGTCCAGAGAGCTTCCTTACAATTGCGTGTGTCACAGTGTTCACTGAGGACTTCTGTTCAGTGCAGACTGTGATGCCGGATCTGCATGGTATCGTATTCTCCAGCTTGTCCCAGAGATTCACCATTCCCTTAGCTCTAAGGACACGGGGCATGTGCTGACCCCTTGTATCTGTCTGTCATATACTGAATCTTCAACTCAGATTTTATTGAAGGAACCACAGTGATCTGTTGCAACAGGACTTCCTAAACCAGGACAGAAGAGGCAGGATTTGGGCTGTCCTGCACATTTCATGGTAAAATGCCATTTGGTGATATAGAGAACTCAACACAGTGATACTGAATCTCACAACTACATGGGACTGTTTCCCCTTCCTGACTTCCAGATTTTAACACCAATGTCTCATATAACAGAAAATACAAAGGTTCTGATGTCTCCAGTGCCAAAAGTTTCTGCGTTAAAAATGAAACCTTGATATTCTTTGACAGACACAGAACCTAAACAACCCTCTCCCGTACCAGGAGACGGGCTCATTAGTGCAGTATGCATTGGCAGTTAAGCACCACAGAAGAGAAAAAGCTGACCTTGCAGCCACAATGCATTCATTCCATTACTTTGGTGCTCATGTCCTCCTCTGTACAGGACTTGCCCAGAAGCCATTAAGGTATATACAGGCAGTTTTTTAAGCTGCAGCATATTGGAAGAAGATTGAAAGCAATAAGGAGTTCAATGCAGCTCAGAAACTGTCTTGCATGATTACTCTGTCTTCAAAAACCAAGTCAGGCACAAAGGGAAATAAAAATAACCAAGGCTGGAGCTTTGATGCTTCAAGAGAGGGGAAAAAAAAAAAAGTCTGTGCCCTCTTTTCCAAGCACAAGTGAAAAACTACATTAACTAAAAAGAGTGCTTGGCCCCACGCACTGTGCCATATCGACAACGGCAACTGCAACTGAACCAAAAAGCTTCTATTGGCAGAGCATGGCACCTTGATGGCACCTTCTAATTCATAAACATTCCTCCCTAAGAGGGAGGAATTTGCGTGTTAGCTTGCAGAGAACCATATTCCCTGCTGATGTAAAAATCCTACAACTCCACTGCAGTCTGATGAGACGTACTAGTAATTACTAGCAGGGAGTCCGTCCTGAAATCTCTGGGTGTGAACCAGGGCACACGTAAAAAAGCATTTTCTCACTCTGTCACTCCCACCCCCATCCACCCATCTCCTGGACTAAATTACAAGAAAACTGACTCTTCTCCATCATTCCCATTACTTAAGTCATCTTAAATTATTCAAATGACTGGTTAAGCTCCAGCCTTATTAATTCAAGCAGAAAGTGTGGAAGAGGGAAGACTGACAACAGACACAGCAATTCACTTCCTATATCCTAACAAATATATACAAGTACAAGGAGTCCATTTTCCAGATATTCAACTGATATGTCCTGTAAGTGAGCAGAGTGCCCACCTTTGCAGATTGTATCACACGAAGAAGATGCCATTTCAAAAGAGTGCCAACTAAGAAACAGTTGTGTGAAAGACTTAATGTGACCATGTGGATATGTTACAAAGGGCTTCTCCTTCACTACAGAGCATCTATCTATCTTCCTCTCCATATATATACACATATATACACACGCACACATAGATAGATGGATAGATACAAATACATGTGCACACACACGCAAACACGCATACATATATATATATATTCTTTTATATATATATATATATATATTCTTTTCCAGTTCTTGGAGTGGTTACAACTACTTTAGTCTACAAGGCATCCTAAGGGCACTTCCTGGCTCTAGCAATAAAGTCCATCATATTGTGGAGAGAAGTAAAGGGAGTATCATTGAGGGAGAAGAACAGAACAGTTTCCTATCTTGTATAATATCAGGTAACAAGTCAACACCTCTGAAAACTATCATTGTTGTTTCTGAGCCCAGATATTTTCTTCCTATGTTCCAGGAGGGCAAATGTTCATCTTGTTCAATTGCTGTGTACAGAGGTGCCACTATGCGATTTTCCCTTTTTGGTGGATAAGTAGTTGCTTCCAAATAGTTTGGACTGTATGATACAATATCCTACGCATCATTTTCTGTTGGCTTGTTTAAAGGGAGATTAAAAGAGTTTTGCTTTTTTCTTCATGTCGTTGCGTCTCCAGAGAGGTAACTTGTCAAACTCCTGTATCGTCATGCCAAATATTTCTTGAAAAACTTCAGGTGCTAAGTGACGCTTTAAAGAAAAAAAAAAAAAAAAAAAAAAAAAAAGGAGGAAAAAAAAGAGAAAAGGCAATGGTCAGTCAAAGCCAAAGAGACACAACAGGAGACAGGAGTGCCTTCGGGATTTCATGACACCATGTAAGAGCCATTGCAGGAAGTAATAACGCTTTGACAATACACATATCCAGGTCCTCATGAACTCGGGTGCTCAATGTATCAATAAAATTTTGCCATTTGTTAAGTCTGAGGTTTACAAAGGATATCAGGAGAACTATTTCAGTTGCTGAATAAGCAAGAGACAGAAACACAGTTTGTCTGAAGTCACCCAACAAGCAGTGATAGACCAGAAAACAGAACCAGCTCCTGCGTGCCCCTGTCCCAGGCTTTAGCTAGTCACCTCTGCATACATACAGAAGTTCAAACAGACACAGGAGAGCTCTGCAGAAGGGCTGCAGGTTGACATGCTACATTTGAAGTTCTGAGAAGGAAGACGTCTGGCCAGACTAACTGTCCAGCATATTTCTCTACTGCCATTGAAACATTTTTTGGTGCTGTCTTGTGCACAAGTAACTTCTTGTTCAGCTGCTTTAAAGTACACTGGATGGGGTAAGTGTCTCCCTGTGGCACTAGTGTAACACAGTCTTGAATTCCGACTAGCGATCACACATCTACTAGTCTAAAAATGTGGATAAATGGTTACTTACCCAAATTTTTGTGGCCTCCTTCCGTTCATCTCCACAGAAGGTTAACTAACTACAAATGACTTAAACATCCCCAGCCTTCCACTGGGCTGCTTAAGTCTTTCTAATCCACAAACCTGTAAACAATTTTTATTTGTTGGCAGAGATTTAAATCCTCATATTTTTTGATATCAGCCAGTGTAACTAACTCACAGGACTCGTGTATGAGTTAAAGAAAGTTAGATTTTTGATCCTCAAGGATGGCTGACATTGACTTGTAGCTAAGCAATGACCCAAGATAAACAAAGGATTGCTCCATTCCAATACGGATCCTATGACTACAAAATCTTCACCAATTTTGGGCTTTTTACCAATTTACACGTATATAATTAATTGCTTGAAAACATAAGGGGGTTGTGAGAAGCTCAGTCCAGGAGTAGGGAGACAGAAATGTGGGACTCCTGGCCCAGCACTGTTCATGGAAATGCAGCTGCTTCCTCCCCCTGTCCGATTCCTCCTTCCCTGCTTAGTCCTGAAAAATCTCCCCAGTCTAACAAGGACCCACACTTCAGTGTTTGAGCTTTCAAGTGTGCAACAACAAACAACTTCAGCAGGAAAGAGCATTTAGGAATTTGCTTCTCTTACCTCAAGCCTGGTTCTGTCTACATCTTTTAGTATTTTATTTCGCCCTCTGTTGGTCACCATGAGCATTTCATATGGAAAAATCTGTTAACAACGTATAAAAGGGGGGAAAAGAGATGTATTTACATTCTAAAGCAAAAAAGAACACAATGTGTCTCATTTTCATAACCACAAAAACATTTGGTTTCTTTTCCAAAGGAAATCACGTTGTTATTGTCCCCTAAAGTTGCATGAAAGACAAGCCAATCTGGACACAGCAAGAACTTGTTTATTATCAAACTGTCTCATATTGTAGAACCACTGTGTACTTGCCCACCCCGCTGATTTTTATGGTGCATATAATACAGCTGACTCTGGTCAGACAGCCCTCTTTAGTCAATATACCTTCTCATCCAGCAATGTATAAACTTAAGAGTTTATTAAGGTAAATATATTTGGCACTCATTGGTCTAACTGATGGTTGCCAAAGTGTGGACAGCTCTAAGGAAACAGACACTTTGTGGACTTTTAAAAACGAACCACATGAAAGTACATCAGAAAAAGCAGCAACTCTGAATAAGCAAGTTATTGATTAGTGGGGGCTGCTGCATTCATCAAAATTCATCATATGTTTTTTCTTCGCCTTTTTGGATAGTTAAAGAATTCAAACAACTGCCCACTGTGCTTGCTGGCTGTGCAATACATACACGGATTAAAGGAGATAATTTTGTAGGCATATTTGTCTTACACACCTCCATCTACTTCAGAAGAGTGTGTGTCCAGCACATCTCCCATTAACATTTCCCTTGCTTTCCCCTTCCATTGCAAAGAATGTCCAGAACTTATACAAATCAGTTACCGGCCAATAACCAATTCCCGAATGCATAAATGATTTTACTTTTGTTTTACAGGTTCTCTGTTTGAAGTAAAATGTTTACTGTCAGTGCCTCTCAGATCAGTTTAATCCAACAGAAACAATGCTGCTTAGAAAGGATTTCAGAAAACCATGTGCCTTAAAATCAGTTTCTGGAATCATTCTGGAAAATAAAGCTCTGTTTTAGGACTTTTTTCTTTGGGCAGACACTTCCATGAATGCCTGGAATGACCTGGGAGAGTTCATGTTCCATCTGACAGAGCCTCCCTACAGCCCTTTTCATTGCATGTCTCTGCAAAGTAGGGTAAAAGCATTTCCAGTGAGGTCCTTATCCAACCTCTACTGAAGTCAATTAAGTTCTGCACACTTCACTGGGGATTGGCTCAGCCTTTATTGTTATTTATGGGTCTTGCTTTACTTGCCCACTGGGAACAAGAGTGAGACCACCAAAACTCTCCTGGAGAGACAGCTGAGGTATTAATAAATGCTATTAATTCAATTATTTTAACATCAGAATAAATTGAACCTAATCAACCTCTGTGCAGAACTAGGCAATTAAGTTCATTCCATTGTCAACAATTAACCCAATGAACTTTTCAGAAATATAATAAATAAGATTCAGGCATCAATGAACACACCACTGAGTTTATTGTAAGTAATAATAATTTAAATAATGTGTGCTTACATACCAATTGTAAGATATGATTCTTAGGAGATTCTGACATTGTCACAATTGTACAATTAAGTCTATGCTTTGAATTACATTTTTCATGTTTGATGGTGGAAACAGCTACCATATACAGCATTATAGGAAACTAAAATGTAACTTTTCATATTTAAACAGGCAGAGTTTAAGTGAAGGTCTACGGTCATAAGTACATTTTATATTTAGATATTCACAACAAGGCATGTCTCAATCTGGGGTGGCAGGATGCACAAATTCTGTCCTTTCTGGAGAACCATTTGGTAAGATTTGATCATTCTACAGTTTATTAATTTTCACGTGTTTCGTGCTAAATTCGAGTTGGTTTGTTTTACTTTATCAGGTTTAAGTTAGTGTTGAACCATTGACATGAATAAAAATACTGCCAATTCACACATGCTGAGGGTCTGGCATCACTTTTATAAACATCAACAGACAGTGACCTATTATCTCATGAAAATTCCCATAAATTTTATCACTAATAATACTGACAGAATTTGTCACCCAATATAGCATTCCAAATTCCTGGGTGCATCAACAGCAGTAGCAGCTGTAAGAATTTCTATTGCACTGAAAGAGAAATTATTTGGAATAAAAAGCAGTATCTCAGGACTTGGGGATGTCCCCAAGGTCTTATTTATATCATATATAAAAACACTTGTTAATATACATTGCACTGGGGTCTCAGCTCATAAAGCTAAGGTTATCACCTTGTACAGTTTGTCTGGAGGTGACTTGGAAGCTTAAGTAGTGATCTGGTTTGCAAAACGAGCTCCTCACTTAACAGCAGAAATGCTGATCTTTGTAACTTTGGCAAAATCATGATTTCTGAGAAGGTTCAACACCAACAGAGAAAGTTATAAGATTTAAAACACAGCCCTGGTTGAATCCTCTCTATATATTATGTTCATTTTTGACTCAGACATCTCTAAACATAGCTGGAAAAGCATTTTAATTTATATCTTAAATTATATTCAGCTGACATTGCCTCTTTTTCCAGTAAATCTCCTGAAGAATTTCTTATATAGGGAATTCAACATTATTGAAAGGTGTCAGGCTAACAACACTGAGAGCTAAAGAACAGATCCAGACAGACATGTAGGTATCTAACTTCCAATTTGAAACAAAGATCCAAGTATTTCATGAATTTTTAAATTAAGCCAGCCTCAACAGTGTGTTGTGAGCCACAATATTCTGCATTACTTTTCCAGCCTGACAGATCTGAGACTTTCCCATTGAGTTTGGCCTGCTGTTTTGGCTAGTGGAAGCTTGACAGAGAACTTGCTACCGAGCATCTTCAGTATCTTTGTTTTGTCTCTGGAAAAGCCTCGTTAACCCAAGAAGCACACCTGGGCTGCCCTTAGCCTGCCTGAGTACTAACACCTGTAACAGGCAAACTCCAGAAGGAAGGGAGAGGTTTAGCACATAAGGAACAGGGACTGAGGTGAGGTAAAGAAAAACAAGGGAACTAAGACATTTCCCATATTTTATCTGCATTTCACAGTCAAATCTTCACTGTCTTGAAGGAAAGTGAATAACATCTGCACTTGCCTTTGGCTCCAACATGTTAGGCATAGATACTCCTCTGTCCATTCTCATTCCAGGGACATGACCATCCGGAAGGGACTGCATCAGATACAGGTATACATCAGACACATAGGTTACACACACAGAGGGTAAATGCACTCAAGTAGTGGTGAAGACAAAGGTGAATTTGCCCTGAGACTTCCTTCAAGTCTTAATATTTAGTCTTATCATACAGATCATTGCCATGGCTACTGTGTACCACTTCTCTGAGGCATACAGAGGGATCCTTCAATCCTCTCTGCCACCACAGCCTTCTGTCACTGCTAAGGCTGGCAATAGCTTCCTACCGAGCCTACCAACACCGCTTCCCAGGTGGACGTGGGGATCCCAAGAGAGTGGCGGGCCCTTTACCACCCCAGTGACCAAGTAGTGTTCTTCTCTGGACAAGTATGCAGAAGTATTAATTCAGATCCCACCCAACAGCATAGAAAGCACTCTTACACCTCTGGGCTGTTCTTCCTGTCACTTACTGTATCAGCTGAGGGGAGGTGTTTCTCTATAATGGGAAATTTTTACTATGAACACAAACAGGGATAGGGTAAAAAGGTGCTGTTTCGACACAGGTACTGTTCCTAATGAAATAACATTTTGAGCACAATACATGGACAACTCCTCTCTCCTCCCATAACCTTATTCTCTTTCCAATCATGATGATTTTGATACACCATTAACAAAATTATCCAAGTAATTAAACCATTCCTTAGATTGCCATTTCATATTGTGATTGTGCTGAGGAGCCAGCCAGACTCAAACCATTCTGGAAAAGGCCCTGCAGACAGGATTTAGAGTAAAAGGGTTTATATTTGCAAGCAGACCTCTTACTGGCTCATCTGTGATGGCAGCACTGTAGAAAATGATTGATCAGCCACCTTGTCTGGAGAGCAAATTCCAGGGTAAAAATGAAGAGTTCAAGGCTCCTGGCATGGGATAAAATTGCCTCCAGAAGAGACTTTCTATATGTCTCTGGGGTCAGTACCAGAGAGGCTGGAAATAAATCCACCATCAGCTGTCTAGGGAGGACTATTACAGACAACTCATATATCAACAGACAGTGGATTTTACAGAGCAAGTCACAGAACTGGTGTGAGCTGTCTCAGCCCAGCTCTGGGGAGGTAACAAGGAGGAATCTGAGGCTGTGCCTGGGTTTTGTTGATAAGAGTCTACATTGGTGATTATGCTTAACCATGCAGGAAAATCAAAGCTATCATCTTAAGAAACCCTTCCCTGTAGCAGAAATTCAAACTTCAACAAGAAAGTAGATGCTTTCAGTTCTGTTGTCAGTTGATTGATGAAAACCCGTACTCTACCTGGAAATCTGAAAAGCAAAAGAGAAATTGCGTCAGATTTAGTGCATGGAAGAACAGGAATCAGTCTCACTCTATCAGATAATCCTTGTGTCTTCTGGTCTACCTGATCTTTTCAAAATCCCACCTGATTCTCTAAGGCCAGCAATCTTTGGACTTAGTTTGTAAAGATTCAAACACTTCAAACATTACAGCCCTTTTCATTTTGAGCAGGCTTCCCACTCAGAGAAATCAAGTAACTTTGGAAATATTAAGAGACACAAAACCACAATCAAGTGAATAAATAGCCAACTAAAATTCAGATGTGTAGACCAGGATTCACCTCACCTAACTTCTGCCATCAGGCAGCTGTCTAGATTCCTCCATAGTCTACAAAGAGACACAAGCACCAACAGACGATGCCTGATTGTAGGTTATCTAAGATAGTCGTGATCAATCGCACTTTGGAGATAACTAGCCTCTCTCTCAGCTCAAACCATTTCAAAACATTAACTCTCAAAGTTTCACAACTTTCATAAATATTGTCTATTTTTATTAGGCAATGACTGATATCACATCTAGCTCAAAGTCATAATGAAAATCATGTGCAGCAATGGGGATTAGAAGGCATTATCCTCCTTTCTTCACTGTGGCACATTCTTTCAGACTGTGCAGTGGATTGTAATTTTCAGAGAAAGAAAACACTGTAACAGAACTCAGTACGTATTCCTGATATGACCTGCTTTACATTTGCACCAATGCTAAAGCAGTCCCTTGGCATAAACAAGGATCAGCTCCACGTAGCAGATTTAGCAAAATAAACCCTAACTTTTTAGTAGGTATTTGCAGAGTTTGAGTTAATTGTTGAGTTTACCAAAGGAAGTTAAAATGTACTGAGCAAATACAAAGTAACCACATCCACAACCTTATAATAAAACAGCAGAAGTGATCAAACATCATAATGTGTTCAGTAATGAAGTGGCATGTAAAAAGGCTCCTCAGCCTTACCTCTAACACCACCACTCACATCCCCATAACTGTTGTACTGACCAAAATCTGTAGACACCGGCTGTAACAGGAAAAGAGGGACATGCACATAAATTCACAGTTCATGACTTCATAAGCAGGTTGGTATACTGGGAGTAACAAATTGCTTTAAGCCTTTTTCCCCCCTCAATTTTCATGCTTCTTGGATCGCTTTTTTGCCTTTTTGCCTTTTTAACAATGTAGCTTGTGGGAAGGGAAATTAGGTTTTGCCTGACTTCAGATGGTCTTATAAGAAAGCTTGATCAAACTGAAAACCCAACACAGTTAATATGGAAATAAATACCATGGATAATTAAAGCCACCTTCTGCTTCTCAAAATTGCCATCTCCTTACCCTGTGAAGTCCATTTTTTCCATATCCAGGGAGAGAAGAAGTTTTGGAGGCTGAAGCATGTGCTGTTGAACGAGGAAGGGGAAAATCTTTTACTGGAAAAATCCCATGGAAATTCAAAAGAAGAACATTTGAGGAATCAACTAGCATAAAAAACACAGTTAAAAGAGCTAACCATATACATAACCAACTGAGACACACTGACTCTAAGAAACTAACATCTCAGCCCCAGACTCATCACAACCTTCCATATCTGTAAGTTACATGCAGCTTTATCATGCCATGGTGGCAAGTCATCGAATGGACACCGTGATTTTGCTAGGCTCAAAATTGAAGTGGTCTCCACTGAGTTGAAAGTAATGCTCAAGGATCAGACAACAGAGCAAAATAACTTTTCAGTCCTTAGCTAGATAAAGTATTGCTGTGCACCTTACGATGGGACCATGATAAAGGACAAGGAGAATCCAAGATCAGCAGTGTTTGACTGGACAGGTTCCCTGTTAAGTCTTCCATGCAGGTCCATTCAATTCCACTCTCCTAAGCGGCACACGTGGTTTATGTAGCATCATACCCTCTGAACCTTTAATGAATTTCCTTTCTATCCTTCCTACTGCAACTATAATTGTACTCATGCTCCCAGCTTCTGCTGCTGCACATGTCAAGATACATATGACTAGCACACTCCATTCTCTCTGGATTCATATGCTTTAGCTTGCCATTTTTTGCTACAAAGGAGAAAAGGCTATTAGTTTTGGTCCTGTAACACTGTAATTGACCGATGTTTTAGTACTGACTTCACCAGGAGAATGATCAGAATGAGCAGTGCTGAGTAAATTAAATCAAGTTTGAGAATTTGGCATTCTGATCTGAAATTATAGTTATCCTGTATATGATGTGACACCTCTGAGAAAATGACATGATTCAACAGACCTCTGTGACTCCCTGCCCGTGGGCATTCAACTTAGCATTTGCACTGAGGCCAAGAATCTAATCCACCAATTGACCAAAGTTGACTTTCGTTCTTTTGCTCGGGAAGAGAATACCCCCAATCAAAATGTCAGCCAAGGCCAAAACTGGCTGCGTTTGGAACATGCATCCCCACTAGTAAATGTTGCTGATTTTCCGTCCCTGGGAGGAGAGACTGAACGGTGATAGGAACCACCAGTTTAAGCAAAACATGTTATTGTAATTTAATAACCCAGCCTATTAGCATATGTATGATGTAACAGTCACTGAATATTTTACCTCACTCCGTATGTATATCAGAAGATCTCAAAATGGCCTAAAAAAACTTCAACCTCATATTTCTTCTAACTAAAAAACAACTACGACACTCCTCCCCTCACCAAAACCAGCTAATGAATTAGGCCACTCTTTCAGGGGAGAACATCACATATAAACATATCAAGCAGTCTTCCCAGTGGTGTCTGTTCTGGGAGACTGTGTATACGTGGTGTTCATTATTCACTGTTCATTATCAACTTTATTGCCTACATGAATTACCTGGAGAATCGTAACGACTGGCAGAAAGGGCTGACCTATCGCGACTCTCTTTTTCCATCTCTTCTTTCAATATCAATTGTCCCAGACCAGAGTTGAGCTATAAATGACAATTAAAAAAATACATCAATAAAATAAAGCTGATCAAGGCATTAGTAGAAATTGCTCACAGAAAACAAAGGGGCACTTTTTGGATGGTGGTCATAAACAGCATGAAGACAAGCTTATAACCACCTTCATGAGCTGCTCCTCCTGCAGTTGCCGGCGTCTCTGTAGTTCCTCATCATCTTCCTCTCTTCCACTTGATCTGCGTCTCATGTCAGTTCCTGCTTCCATAAAACCACAGTACAGAGAGAGCTTTGTGTATCAGTTCAACCGCAGCTTGACGATTTCAATGCTAGAAAGTACTGGTCAGTTTGGTTTACTGAATAAACAAAGCAGTATTTTCTTGCAGACTCGAAAGACTTTTTCAAAAATCACCCTTCAAAAAACTCACTCAGATAGCCTGTCCTATGGCTATCCAGCTTCTTATAAAATTAACAAGATGTTAAACTGCACGTGGGTTCCCAACCAAGCAACAATCCTGGAACCAAAAGCCATGAATCAATGTAGTAGAAAAAAGGAGCTTAGATTTCTAGTTCTGGAAACATGGGGTTTAATGGCACCAGTAACTGTACCTGTGGTTGAAAACAGAAAATCTGATTTACATTTATACTTTTATCTAGACTCAGAAAAGTGAATCTGAATTAACACTTCAAATGGGAAATTAAACTACATTAATTTCCTAAATGGACATTCATATTTGGAATAAACAAGGCATTACATTTAGTCTGAAAAGAAGGAAATTAATCTGTGTTCTACATTAGTTTCTTACTTTTATGGAATAATCTTTATTTTCTTGAATAGTCTTAAGAAGTGGTCCAGTTTGGACATCAGGACACTTCCTTGAATACATAGAATATGATATTGCTGCAAGCATTTAGACAGCAGTTGTATTTTTTTGTGTACAGGCTATATCCTGATATAGTTATTCACCAATCTTATGCTAGACAAACTCAGTGTTTTATTTGAATGAAGACTAAATTTTGCAACTAAAGTATCAGAAGATTTATATCAATTAAATGTTTTGTACAGCAGTGTTTGATGCTAATATGAAGAGAGACAAAAAGTTATGGAGAAATTATTTTTTTGTATTTAAATTCTTTATTATTTTGTTTGGTTTCTCAGGCTTTTGCAAGACTTTTCAGTACAAGAGCAGTAATACTCATTTTTTTGACAGATGAACTCATTCTAGCTCTGTAAGCAAAATATCACACAGAAAATCAGACAACAAGCCAAAAAACCTGGGGCTTGTGGGTTTGCTTTTTAGTGATTAATCTTGTGTGATGCCTTTTTATTTCTGAATAAAATACATCCATGAGCACATTTTTATCTTTATAGTTTCCAAACAGTCCCGTTTAGTTTAGTTTCTAAGGCATAACAAAAATTACCTGATGGTCAATATACAAAGCAGTTTTACTAAAAACCATTAAAAGCTGACATTCACTGCCTAAAGACTGAGCTGAGCACGAAAATTTCCAACAACGGCTCCACCTCAGACATCAGGCATAATAATGCTGTAGTTACCACAAGCATTGTCAGGAGAGTTTCAAGTATGTTGATGTTATCACTGTGACTGTAATGTTTGTCAGGTTGCAATCCTATATAAAGGACATTTTCAAAAAATTGCCGCTGCATATGCAGTCCCTTCAATTGGTCATTGAGTTCTCCCACCCTGTGTCTCCTCTCCCAGCACTTCTATGAAAATCCCATTGTGCTGAAAACCATATACTCCTTCAAGGAAACCTGAAACAGGCAACACCTTCAGTGTTTCAGGCATGACTTCATAAATGGACGAGGCTAGATAGCTTATTTTATGCTATGGGGGTCAATAAAAATTAACAGAGAAAAAAAATAAAAAAAAAAGATCATGCACATGATTTAAAGAAAAGAAAATGAGATACCTGTAGTGCAACAACACAGAAAAAAAATACAAAGTCTGTAGAGACAGTAACTCTGAAAATCAGGACTTTTTTAGTCCGTTAACTGTTCCACTTCAGTCATTGCTTCTTGCCATGAAAACAGTCACGTGGTTGGAAGCAATCATATTTTCTGTGGAATATCTGCTATTATCTTAGGACTAAAAGATTAAATAGAGAATAACTGAAAGAAGTCAGGCTTGTGTGTCACACCACATTTTTTAAGCTATTGCACAGGAGTTCACATGATTTGTCTATGGGTTAATATCTGTGTGATCAATTCCAAAGTCCTTTAGCAAAACCTCTTCTACTCAGCACTATTCAACAGTTTTAAGTCACAGACACTTGCAAGGTCTCACCAGAAGAACTGCACTTTGTGGTGAACACCTGGAGTGGACACAATCTTCACTACCCATTTTTACAGCTCCAGTATTAACCTACTTTGGTTACCAGTACCTTTTAAGCCGCATCGCTTGTATCGTTTTTTTTGCATACCTATGGCTGCAAGAGAGGGAGGACCTGGCCAGTGGTCCGTCTCAATCTTTGGTATCTCGTTGGGTGCTGGTGCATGAGCTGCTGGGAACTTGGAGGACTTGATGATATCCTCAGATGACTTGCTCTGTGCTGCCAAAGCAGCTGCATCTAGATGGCAATCAGGGAACTTAGCTATGTAATAATCTGCATCAATATAAAGGTCTTCCTTATTTTGGCAAAATTTTATACTTTACAGGAAGTTAATTTTCAAAAGCAAACATTTTCATGTTTTGCTTTTCTAATTGCAATTTGAAGCCAATATATTGGAATCAAGCCTTTCTCTTCTCCCTCATTCCCACCCCCAAAACAACCCCAAATCAGCTTTGGATTTTACTAGGGTTGCACAGTGTTAGAATGATTAGGCAAGAGTAAGAAAATTCAGTCTAACAGTATTTGCCAATATCTCCTAAGGACAGTTGATCATTAATGAAGATGAAATCAGATTTATGTACTGATCTGTCTTCCCTCTAGGGCAAGAAAATAAAAAGTCAGAGGAACAGCACTAATTTTAACTCTACTGATGCTAATTATTTCCTACGTTTCTGTGGAAAGCTGCAAAACAAACAAAAAAAGAAGTCTGAAACAAATATGTTTATTTAACCAGTGGATTTTTTCTGCTGCATGCCCTTGCTTTTTAGCATGCAGTAGTAGTAAAAGCAGATGTGAATTTATTAATAAATACTAAAATCCATTCAGATCACCTTGGCAGGGGAAGGCACTTGCAATGAAGTGAACCTCACCAATAAAATATCTCAGCAGTGGGCATCCACTTAAAAATCCATTCTAAGCCAAAGTCTCTTAAAAGCAGGTGAGGATGTGCATTATGGCTTTCACTTCTTGACATTAAAAAAAAAAATCCAATAGGATTCAGTTTACATTAAAACCAGCCTTAACTACCTTTTATCTGCAAACTGTTAGCTCTTTTTTTTATCTTTTCTCTTTTTTTTTTTTTAAACAGAAAGACATCTGTTAACGAAGTGAAGCATTGCGTTGCTCATCCAACACGTTCAGGGTAGTTTATGAATATCAGTATTAGACATCATTCGGAATTCTGAGCATTTTATGATTGGGAAACTCTAAGCATAATTGCAGGTATGGAGGAAGCTGGTCAGAGTTTACAAAAGCATGACTTCAAACAGTACTTACGTAGAATTGGTGATGTCAGTGGTTAAACATTCACATGTTAATGGGAGGTGAGGAGATACATTAAAACCATAAAAATAAACAAAAATAAGTTAAGACTTTTTCCAAAATGAACATATGGTTTGAAACTTAAAGAAAGAGGAAAAAACCCTGATGGAAAACCACAGCAGTGTTGTTTGCAATGCTCTCTCCTGAGTACAGAATGGACTTCCCGGGCTTTCCTAATCATCTCAGCTCAATGGCCCTCAGCCAACTGTTCTTCTAAACCCTGTAGAGTACTGCTAATTTGCTACTTAACCCTAAAAACACTTCATTGGACAAAGAGTCTGCAAAAGGATGCAAACTCAAAGTCTTTAGAAAGTGGAGTCATCCATCTCTCACCACATTACATAAAAATCATCTCCTATTAAAAGTTTTCTATTCACAGCAGAAGAGAATGGTGAATACACTCCTTTATAACCAGGACCTTGCTCTGCAGTACTAAAGACTGGCAATGCAGTGGGCTTCCGCCATCATTGTTGTTTCAGACATGCTGTAACAACATCTACACCAAAAAGATTATAGCACTAACACGGCTAACACAGAATCCAAACACCTAGAAAAACAAGTACAGCATACTACCTGAGCTATATCACAGGGCTTGAGAATCAAATTAGCCCTGTCGGTGATAAGTCACCTATATTATCTTCAGTAATTAAAGATTCTTATTTAAAGCCACAGGTACAGCTGGAATTCCAGTCTGATAATAACACCTCCATCTTTGTTGTTGAAATAAATTATTGTACTTTTTCTGTTTAAAATAAGGATATTCCATGAAGTCCCTGTCAGAGAACAGTCTGTTGTTAATCCACTTTAACATGATCAATACCTGTATTCTGAAAATATAAACTTAAACAAATGAAATACAGGAAGGCATCATAATGCTAAAGAGACAGCAAAATCCCAGTCAGTGGCAATTTTGCCATTAATATCAATGTGGCCAAGATTTAAACCATATGATCCAAATGAAACAACATGCTTGAAAACATAATCATGCAATAACAGCTGTTTCAAGCTTGGACTACTAATTTTTAATGCTTAAAAAGTAAACACTGAATGCTTTTCACTAGTCTGCATGCCTTTTAATTTAGTTGACACTCCAGTTTTGAAATAAAAAGGGAAAGATCATTTACCATGTTGTTTGTAGATTGGTGGTTTTCTGTAAATGTTGACACCTTGATCTGTGAAATCAAGAAACAGAAAAATGGGAATATGAAAACTACTTCAATTGTAGATAAAAATAACTCCAACACTAAAACAACAGACAGACCAAATCAAGGATGTAGCACAAGAAAAAGCCAGAAAGCTATTTCTAGTATCATACAAGATCAGATTATTTAAAGAAAAGAAAACATAAGAACAAGTGAAAAGTCAAAGACATGTGGTATGAAGTCCTTTGGAGCTGATTCTGTAACGTGGATTCATCCAAGTCATGAACCATTCATTTTAAACATTCAGAAGGTTATCAGTGGGATAAAAGTTACAGAAGAAATGCAAACAAGCAAGACATTTCAATGGTGAAGATACGAGCTATTTGGGGAAAACTACCCCAAATAACTTCTGTGGAAAATTGTGCTTCAGTCGTAGCAGCTCAATTTTCTTTCCAACTGACTGGCTGGATTGAGCAGAGGAGAATGCAGTGAGCCTACAATTCACTTCAAAATCCAGAGAACAAAACAGCTGCCTAATACACTGTTTTGAACAGTCAACAACAGCTACACTTCAGTGAGTCAAAGGGATGCTTTATGCAGTGTTAACTGATATACTACTAATTCTCAAACCACAAGGATACATTTTATTTCTTTTTTGTAATTTTTTTAATGTAAGGCCCACCACATTTCACATTATCAATGTAAATTAGAATAAAAACACTTCCCAGAACTCAAATGCAGTAAATCTACAGCATGTCTAAAAGATAATGTATTTTTACAAATAATAATCTAAGACAGGAACCAGTTTGTTCTAAACTACCTTCCCACCCAAGACAACACTTCATGTATTCGGCACAGCTACAAATATAAAAGTTAATCCAAAATCAGTGCTACAGTGCAAAAATCTGTCAAAAACTTATTAGAAGACCAAAATGGGCTTCTGGGAACTAGAAAATTAATGTCAGAAACCCATTTTGCTGCTTCATACTGCCTGAAAAAAGTTTTCAGTTACATTAGAATGAAAGATGAAAAAGCATTTTAGAAATACATGCTTGTGTATCACAGATCCAATTAAAGTGCTACAGGAGACAACTTAGCCTTTAGCATTAAGGAAAGCTAACCCTAAAAATCTATTGAAACAGAGGAAATCTTACTCTGCAGAACCCTTGACTAAACAGGCAAATTCATTGCACACCAAGACACTGAGGTATTTCATTCTTGTTAGTGATCTGTTACGGCCACTTGACCAGCAACTAGATATAAAAATTACAAGGGTAGTCATGCAGTACTTTTGCGCACATCTATACCAGAAAGCTGTAAGGAGGATAGGCACACAGCTCCTTCTGTGGCTGCACTGCGCCAGCTGAAGAGGACAGCTCTCCCAACATGCTAGAAATTATTACTCAGAGCTATTCATGTAAGTGCGCTTTAGTTTACGCAAGTCAAAGTGAGCCAGGTCAGCTTAAGCAGTTAAAACAGCCTACCTTAGCCAAGCCAGGTCACACTGACTGAAAAAGAAGTTCCCACAAACAGTTTATCTGCCAGTTCTGGGGAAAGCAGGAAGAGCAGTAAACTGTGGCAGTGCAAAGGGATACTAGACTGAAGGGGACCTGAAAAATAACTGGATATAGTAAGGCTTACAGCTAGCACTGATGCAGTCAGAAGATGCAATGTGTCAACAATGCTAGGGACACACCACCTTCATCTCATCAAAATCCAAGACAGATGAGCTTCTCTGAGGCTGGAAGAACTTTGCAGCTCACTTTATAACAGACACTGCCCTTTATAGAGAGGACATCCTGAGGCATACATATGCTTGTGGATCTACAGGTCTCTCTGAGGACACCAAGCTATTGCACAAGACAAATAAAGAAACATCCTCACCTGCATCAAAAAAAAGGGAACACTAAACTAGAACTGCTTGGTTCAAGACTGAAACAAGACACAACAATCTGAATGAACAACACACATAATGGCTCACTGGTCAACTCTTTTCTGTATGCCACTATGAATCAAAACCAACTCCTCCAAAGTCAGCAGAGTTATGTTGGTGCTCAGCTGGTGCAACCATGAGAAAAATCAAGCCCTATGTAGCTCATATCCAGCTCATGGCCATCAACAGACCCTGAAAACCAAGGCATTCTAACAGTGAAACACCTGACCAACAGAATAGGTAAAAATCACTATGAAAGTTCCCCTCCATTTCTTAGCGCGCTACCCCTCTCAGCAAGCCCAGGAGCAGTTCCAAACCCGGTGAGTGCACCTCATGGTAAACAGTGTGAAACAATGGAGACAAGACAAAAGTTACAAAGGCTACATTCTACACTGTGACAGGACACCGAGACACATACAGTGCCAGCTCCTACCTGGAACATGGAAATGTTTAGGGGCCTGAGCGTAAGTTGGAGTGAGAGGGCGGCTGTCGGGCCGATAGGGGACAGGGGAGTTCCGACCGCTGGACGGCTCATTGCCTCCAATGAAAGAATGGAGAAAACAAAATGAGAAAAGGGAGAGCAATAAAAAAAAGCAAGCCCAATCAAACCCAAACAAAATTGGTGGAAACAAAACCTCCAGGGAGAAAAGAAGTTGAACCAAAAATATAAATACAAACAATAACCAAAACTGGTAGCCCTGGTGACTTTTTTTTTCCTGATATTCCTGCAGAGACAAAAATTCCTGTTCAGGCTGGAGTTGAGGTTTGAGCAGCTCAGACTCATTCTGACGGCATGCAGGCAGGAGCTGTGTGCTCGCAGCTGGTGATTAGATGGACAGCGTGGAAAAGAAGAATGGAACGTTACTTGGCATGACTTAGTACGGAGATTGGTATTTGGAGTTAAAAGTCGCAGGCACAGTGCACAGTAATTGATATGCAAACCCAAAATGATATCAACTCCCAAGCAGATAGAAGCAGATGCTGGCAGTTACTACAGCTCCCTAAACCAAAAGCATAGAGAAGCTAGACATGGAAAAGAGCTGTTAGGTCACTTGGCCCATACCAAAAGGTGTAACTGTTCTATACACACTCTTTCATTGGTTTAGCTCTCTGGTAGGAAATTTTCGATATAGCAAAATAATTTGTAAAGCATCTGGTGTATGAGTGCATATCACTGGTTCCGTCCCAAATCTCTGTCAATGTCAAAGTTGGCTCCAGTGACAATACTTCACCACTGCTGATTTAGCAAATCTGAATCTAATGTCTAAAAACTTAAACTCCATTTTGCACACATGGTTTATTCTGTTTGTAGGATTACTCTTACCGGGACTATTAATTTGCCTCCTAACAACCCACCACAGCAATCCAACGGCCCTGAAAGTTCCTGTGTCAGTCAGCGCGAGAGGGCTGTTGCAGAACCATGCTGGTTGATCCCTAAGCATCAAGACTTAACAGCCAGATATCCAAACACACGACTGTGTGTGTACCATAAGAGAATGTTGCTGCCTTCTACTTTGTGCCATACTTCACACTAGTGCAAACTTGCACAAGCAAAAACCATCCACATAGGTGCTTACTTTACATGGGTGTGAGTGACCACAACGGTGAAAAGTAGGGGAGCATTAAACCCCTTCCATTTTTTCAGGTATGCTCAAGGGCTTTAAAAAAACCTAGAAAAGCTGATTAACAATGCAAGGAAAAAAAAGGAGGGGGACAAGTACAGAAGGGCTATAAAACAAAACAAAACAAGAAACTGCAAGCCTCCTTTCAGCTACAGGTTTCCTATGTCCCATTAGAGGACCCAAAACCTTAGACTCAGACCACTTCTTATTTATATATTTGGGTGGGGGAGGTAAGGAAGGAAGGAAGGAAGGAAGCTTTCTTTACACAAAAGTTCCTTTTTTACTTGAACGGTCATCTGCCAATCTAAAAGGCATCAGAAGGGAGAAAAAAAAAAATGCTCTTTACAAACCTCGCTGAGAGAGATGTGCCACAGAGGCCTCTGCCAGTGTACAAGTTAATCCGTCTGCACATACATGTTTTAAAAATTACATGCACAGTTCAGGGGGCTTGGCTGAACAAAATTTGTCCGGAAGAATGCATGTACAAAATCCTGTATTTACTACTCGGATATTTCAGCCCTGAATGACTTAATGTACATGATATCCCTCAAACATGATGTTCTTTCAAATGCATGTGTTGATGGTGGTTTTCTATTTTGGGTGAAAAGCAGTATGAATGATTATTTAAAATAATATTGTCTATCTCAATCTACGGTCCTTTACTTAGCAATTCCAATATTGTGTTCTACTTGTCCAGCCTTTGAAATACCATGATGGTGAAACACCTACCTTGGTTAAGCTGATTTTACTCATGTCTTTTGCTTCTATTGAGAAATTATGAGTTACTTTTCAGCAAAATAATTGTTTTATAGGGAAAAAACATCAGTACTGAGATGGTCTCAAGATATAATTAATTCTAAAATTTATAACCTTTATAGAGACATGTCATTTTGCCTTTCTGCTTCCACTTGTAATTAGTATATTCAATGAAAGAGAAGAATCAAAAGGGATTTATTGACCTGTGGACTGTCATAACAGAGGAGTCACAAGTACATTTTACCTGTTGGGAATTGGTAGTCAAAACGTGGGCTTGTTCAATTTACAATGCCTCTATCACCAACACTACAAATACAGGGAAGAAACTCTTCTTATACCCACCTCTTTATCTCAGCTAGACACAACTAAGTATGCTCACATCCATAAATATATGCTGGCTAATCTTGTATCTGGTACACAGAAAATTTGTTTAAAGAGAACTGGTAATGTTGTATAATGGATACAGTACAAGGCAGACAATTAGCATGGTATCATCCTGCACGTGTTGCTTTACAGATGTCTCTGTTGGCCCGTATTTCCTGGGGTTCCTGTGCAGTCTCTCTCTTCCTAATGACTCATACTAGTACTGACAAATTACTCTCCTTTATGCTTTCTAGGATGGCAGTCTCATTACCTCCAACCACTGCAGGAGGGAATGGTACATCTACTTAGATTCTCATTACATCATCCCTGAGGAGCCCACTCTAATAATGAGGCTTAAGTGCTTCAGATGCTGCTTTAAAATCACCCACGATTTATGACAGCAGTGCCAATATCTGTGGAACGTGCATATGCACACAGGAAAGCAGAGCTGCTAGCCTGCCTGTACCTGCCTCTCAGGGCCTCATGGCTGGCCTGCTTGCAGCTTTACAAAAAAGTAGGGGCTGTGCATGCTCTGAATTTGGGTTCCTTGCTGTATCTGCACAGGAAAGTCTCTCTTACTATCTCAGATACACCATAACTAGTGTTAACTCCATAAAGCAACAAGAACACTCCACCAACACCGTAGGAAAAACTAGTTCCCGCACCCCTGGCATGAAGTTGAACATGCATGTGTGTAGGTGGGTGGGGGATGTTAAGAGATAACAGAGTAAGTTTAATATAAAAATCAATCACTTGAGCACAACAGCCTCAGAAGTGAAATTGAGACGCTTTTTTTCTTTCATTCTGCTCTATCAAGTAGTTCCCATTTTCTGTAGCTCGATTTGTTAGCAGGTCCCCCTAGTAGTCAGGAATAGAATTGCTTGCTTATACACAGCACAGTGTAACGCAGGCTCCTGCTGCCTTCTGAAGTGTTCACCCCTGGGCTCACTGTGTTGATTCACAAGCTAAGTTCACAGAATCAGGCAAAAAAAACCCCATATGCAACCAACACTGAGCCTTCTGTCAACTTGCAGTTTAGTTGCTCTACTTCTGAATAGACAGAGGAAAAAGAGCTCAACAGCACCTGAAACCCTAAGTCCTATTCAGGATTTATCAAACTATCATTCATCATCTCGTCCAGATGTGTAGCCCTTATTTCCTGCACGAAACTGAAAGTCATGAAACAGCCAAAGCACGGCTGTTTTCCAGAACAGAGCTTTCAGCTGCATCCACAAAGCCCTGGAAATAGTTATCGCACACAGAGAGCATTTGATTTCAGAGACCTGCCTCAGGGAAGGAAAGCAGGAATCTCTGAAAATCAAGGCCCAAGTTCGCTATGAAGGTCGGTAGGTTCCCCATGGGAAGGCCTGTGAGCAGAGGACTACAGATTACTTTGGAGCTCTTTTTACGCAGAAATCTTAGAGGGGCTTTGCGATATTCTTGAATGCCTCTGAAAAATTCTAGGCATGTGAGATGAAATCCTGGCTCTCAATGAGAGTTTTGTCTCTGATTTCAGTAGGGTCAGGGTTCCTTTCATTCATGGACTTGTTTTGATTCTTTCATTGCAAAGACAGTACTTTATTGAGACAAGACCAAATTCAATGGGGAGTCCAAATGAGATTAAATGAAGTCTAAGCTGATGCATATTACACCCTCTTCCAGCTCAACATAGATGTGACATCAACAAACTCTCACTAAGACTTTCTGAGGCATATTTAGCCCCTTCACTCCTCAAAGTTCTTTACATTTGGCCTTGTCTGCAAGGCTTGAGCATTACACTTGTTTAAGCATTATGTTGTATGAAAACACACTGAAAGTGGTTTAAATGTCTACTTTTCTAGCTTGATGATACAAAATAACGCAGACATAATGGTTTGTATGCCACTTTCATTATCATTATGCTGTTTGGAAATTATTCCCCTTTACCAAAGCAGTTTTGGCATGATCCATATTCTCTGACTCCTAAAGGAAAAATACCCAAAACTATAGCTTTATGAAATTTTTCTTACAAACTTACACTAAGTTCACCTTCCTGCTAAAAGTCCAAGTGGCTTTGAGAAAGGCTGACCAAGTAAATAGGAGATCACATGATGCCTCTTCTTTGAGCCACTGCAAATGTATCACGTCTAATCAACCCCCCAGTGCTATAGTTCTCATTTCAGATATATTCACAAGGGTCTAATTCCCTAGTAGACGCAGAAATGCTACTCTCAAGGTAAAATAATGCAGTTCTTTCAACTTTGAAAACAGACACCTAGAATACCCAAGGCAAACCCCTATGGATAAGAATACCAGGGAGTTGCATTAGATGCAGCCAGTGCCAGAATAATCTCCCTTTTCTTCCACACAGATGTAAACGGGGTACTTGGACACATGGTATGCAAGGAGGACAAATGAAGAACCATGTGGGAAACCCAGATCAACCTCATAAGCTGATAACAAAAAATCTACTTATGGATATGAAGTAGTGAAGAGGACACACAATATAGTGCAACTGGACTTCACTCAACACTATTTGAATTGTAAAAAAAAACCCACACAATCCCCCGGAATTATATACCAGGCAAACTATATTATCTCTTCCTATGAAAATACGTACACCTACATGCTGTAATGGTATAGAGGTTTACCTAACAAAAATATTACCAGTTCCTATCACCTTGACTTTCTTTAAGTGCATGTGCACTGTTAGTACATATATGCATATATACATCATGCGTATTTTCAGAATATATCTGATTAAGAACTACTTTCCATCATACTCCTTTTACAGGACAAGCAAGAGCTTGCTCTGACTTAGGGAACATTATGAACATTTGTTCATTTAATGTTTTGTGAGCACTTCATTGCTCACTTAACATGCTGGAAAAATTACAAAGGTCTTCAGGCCTTTTGACCTTTTGTACCTTTCAATATTTTGTAGTAATGGGAAGACAAAAACTTTTCCTAAGCTGTTTCAATAGCTACTTATCCTCACCTTAAACAAGTCAAATAAAGTGATGATTTTTATCTAATTTAAGTGTAACATAGGATCTTATTGTATCTTTGCCTCCTATATGGGAGAACCTTCTGTTACCACACAGGTACATAGAAATGGAACAAATCACTACTAAATCCTTCCATTTGATAGTGTTAATACATTAACAGCCATAACTTTCACTATGAGATTTGGAATTATTTGACAGCCTTTCTCTGAAGCTTCTGCGGTGTTTCTTATGTCACCCATCCTGCTGGGACTGTGGACCTACCAATTCAATTCCCTGTAGATCTTATTCAAGTACCTAACGTCTCTGCTTAGCTCTTTTAGGTGCATCATCTCTTTCTGCTGTCCCATCCATCCTCCCTAACATCCACTGGAACAGTCAAATCCTCTTTAGAGTCACTGCGCTCCCCAGCATGTACAGATGGGCATCATCACTGAGAAGCATGGCTTACGTTTGGCTACACCGTTCACCCAGAAAACTGTTGCTCGTGTTCTTTATTGACTCCTACTCTCCCAGTCTGCATGTCATCAGGGAACTCTGCAATACTATTTCATTTTTTCTTCCAGATCATTACCAAAAATACCCCAAATTACTTTATCTGTGTACATTTTACAAATGTCTGAGTTTGGCTCAATGCTCTGAGGGAACTCAGCTTGCAGTGTTTGACCGAAACACAAAAGTGTGTTTTGGGGTTTTTTGAGTAGTCACCTTCCTCTGCAAGGAGAAAAAACAAAAATAAATTAAAACCATGCAGATGTTCCCACCACATTAACCTAAGCACAAAACTTAGGTCACCTTAAGAAGGTGCTTTTTAACTATTTTAACTATTAAAAGACTACTCTTTCAATTCAGCCATGTGAATTACAAGATGTGGGTACCTGCTACTAGCCCCTTCTCAAACGTACCGCATCTTTGGATGGTGTACACTGTTACAGCAATATGAACTTGAGCTCAAAGGAGCTTTGCTAAGTTACAACACATAAATCCTGTCCAGGCCTAAGACCTTTTTGCAAAATTTTCAGAAAGTCGTGAATTCTTATAATGTCTTATGTGACATATCTGGCAAGAACCATACCCACCCCTTTGCCTACAGTGCTTGTAATCCCACTTAGCTTTTTGTACTGATGACTGAGATACATACCTAATTTACATGCCAGGTAATTCTTTGAAATCTGAAAACAATAGGCATGGATTTCCAATAGTTCTTCTGATTTATCTGTTGAAGAAGCTATTTTCTCAACAGAAAAAGAATGAAAATGCCACTTGAAAGAGTGTGAGCATTAATTTGGATTTACAGCAAAGAAATGTTGAAATTGCAAAGATTATGAATTAACTGCATGCTGAAATAAGCAGTGTATCTATTTTTAAGGGTCCCAATCTTTTAGGTTTGAAGTGAGATTTTTTTTTTTACAGTGACATAATAGGAAAGTTGAAAGTGCATATTAAGAAAAATCATCTAAGAACAGGCAAGAGTAAAATTAGTAATGGTGATCTGAATGCTTGAAGAGCTATAATGTTGAGATCTATTAGCATTTCTTGAAAGTTCATGGCAACAACTTCCTTGCAACTGTTTTTTATCATCTCCAGTTTATTATTATATACATTACTCAGTGGTGCCAGAATAGAATCTACATTCAACTGATTCAGCTGCCTCTTTTTGAGTTCTTGTAGGTGATATAAGCTATGACCTTCTCCCCCAACGGAAGAGACAGCACAGCCACAGAGTGCTCCAATAGAAATAAAAGTAAAACCACGTTCACAGAAAGCAAGAAACAAAACGAAAAACTTATAGAGCTGAATCAGCTCCTTGAAGGGACACAAAGAAAGAACAACCCTCCCTCAATTCAAACCATGTAAAACAACAGATTGAAAAAAAGAGAAATGACCAGATCCTCAGGTAGTGTAAATCCCTGCAACTCTACTGCCTTCAGCAGAGTCTGCCAATTCTCACTAGTTGAGGAGAGGCCTAAAGATTTTATTTTTACTTTGTTGGGCACTAATTATTGCCAATGTGATTAACAATGATTAACTTCCTTGTTGCCATTGATCTTTATATAATCTTTTTTTTTTTCTTCTCCATATTTTTGATCACCTTGCTCTCAACCACGCAATATTTGTAGTCAATTTTTAAATGCATGTTTTAAGATTGTGGAAATAATAATTAAATTTGATAAGCTCACTGCTGTAGTGATTGTTATGCACTGCTTTAGAAAGAAGCTAAATTAGGCACATATAGGTTGTAAATAGTAAATGATAATGCTTTCCTGTATATTTCTAATAGGTAATTGCTTGATGACTCTTCAACTAGGGCCCTTAGAAATGACATATTTCCTCCAAAAAAAGGACATTATGTCTATTCTAACGTCGTTTTAAGTGTAACGGCACATTTCGAGGCATGCTCAGCTATACAGCCAATGACAGCCTTATGGAGATACACCTTATTAGCTTTGACAGAATGCTAATAAATCTCCAGCCTGGAGGGTACTCCCTGGGGAGGCCTGGCTCCTTACCTTTGACATGGGGGATGAAGTGGTGTCGGAAGGGGGAGTTGGGGCGGGAGTCATGGTGAGTGGAGCTGAGACTGCTAGTGCGCAGGTATGACAACCGCTGCACACCAGTAGAGAGCAGCTCTGCGGCAGCAGGGAAACGGGGGGCAGAACAAAATGAAAACAAAGAAAAACAATAAGAGAAAGGCAGGGAAGGAGGCTTCAAAGGAAGAAAAAAAAAGGCATTGAACAATTAGGATTCTGAAAAGAAGGAAGGAAAAAAAAAAGGTTAAAGACGTACCGAAGGGTTCATAAATGTTAGACAAAATTACAGGAAGTATTAGAAGAGAGGCTCAGATTTGAACTGCATCGCTAATTTGGTATAACATTTATTGGCTTAATGAGCTTCTGAACTATGCCTTGTTACCAAAAAGTAGCCTGCTACCAGCATGCAAACATCACAAACATTGTCGCTCAATTAGTTAAGAAAGCAGCTGTTTTGAAAAGTGCCTGACCAAAAAATGTCAGTCAAGAGGCATGCAAGCTGTTTTCTATTGTTTTAAGACATTCCAAAAACGCTGCCAACATCAGCTAGGGCACTGCAGGAGGAAAAGGCTGCAAACTTTTTCAAAACTTGTAGCACTCAAATTTTTGACGAACCTTATGCTGACAATGTCAACACAGTGGTTCACTTCTCTCTCAAGGGCTAGCTGGGAGCCAAAGAGAAGTTATCTGGGGCCACTGGGTTTATCCAGAGAGAAATTATTCTTGCAAATAACACGATGATAAGAAGTGCCATTAGGAGAAAAATGGTAAATATACATGTGCTATTATTCAACGTGAATAATTACTGTAGGAAAATCATAAACAGCATTAACAATTACCCCAAAGCAGGGTAGCAAAGATCAAAATGATTAATTCTCCAGAATTACTTCTGTGTCATATGAGAAACAGAAACAGGTGAGCCAAAGATGAGATCATCTGAACAGAGATAAGTTCGAACAAATATCTTCTCAGAAAATCCCTCAGGCTGCAAACTTTTGAAGATTTTACATTTGGATCCAAACTCTGGCTTGAGCCCATCCGCCCATCACAAGAGTTACATAAACAAAGACTGTTTCTGGGGAAGGTCCTTGACTGAACACAGACAGTAAAACTCAATCACAGTAAAGTCTGGAATAGGGCCTGGATTTGTTCATATCCCTGATACAGCTGATACAAATGGAAAAATCCCCTCAGAATTGCCAGAATCAAGAGACAGAAGTTTGCAGCTTTTTCACGCTTTTAAGTCTCTTTTGGTTTCAGTTGTAACGTCATCTTAAAACACAGTCATGTTGTCAGCACTAAGTATCAGACACAATTTGCTTCTGTCCCACCTCCCTTGGGTCCTTTAAATAAGGCATTTACTGACAGACACAATTAGCTGCTTTCAGCCCACCACCACTAGGAAATGGCTACAGCATTCAAGTTCCACAGTGGTGGCTTTATTGTAAATCTTTAATTATAAAAATGCAGTTCCTATTGTATATGGGCTTTTGGTATCCCAACTGTTCAGCTGTAATCACCAAGGAAGATGGAACTGCATGATTGTATCACTTAATTTAAAAGCAGATCAGAAAGATTTAATTCATTACCATAAACAATAAAATCAGTCTTGAAAAGTATTCAATGAATAGCATTTAGAGATAAATTTTTATGCAATTTGGGTGTGGATGAACAGTTCATTTTCATATCTTGCTTTTAGATACACAACCAGTAATTTTGAAGGCACCGGGAACCTGAATGACCTGTACATTTTCTCTATTGTACATAGAACTTGTACATCACTGCTAAACCAGTAAATGAAGTTTGTGTTTTTTAAATATTCCCAGGCAATTGCCTATGGCTTTAATTAAGAAATCTACCTTGCGAACCATAAGTCTATGTTTTAATAAATTACTAGCAGTTTGGAATATCTGGGGGTTTTGCTGCTGAATCTGAGAATCCATGGCTGCACCAAGCTTTAAATGAATTGTTTTTTAGGAGGGAGGAATCCTACTTTACTGCCTTCTGTGTAGTCAAGCCATAACTTTTGTTTCCAATATGTGATACTTTTCCCAAATTCCAGAATGAAGTTTTTGATTCACTGCTGCAAATTTTTGCTCACCTTCAGAAACATACAAAGATTTAAAAAATAATTCATCAGAAACAAAAACAGAAGATCCATATTTATGATGTAAGAAACACTCATCAGCCTAGTGCAAAAGACTGCATCAATCAAGAACAAAAAAACAGGTAGAAAAGCAGATATTAAAATATGCAACAATTTTTTTGATCGTAACTTTTCACTGCTAAGAGAAACAACTGCTTCACTGCGCCACTACGTGACATAATAAAGAAACAATAGTTTCACATATACTTGTAATGCAGTTGCCCTTACCAGGTCTGTGGAAATGCTGAGGGGAACGTGACATGGTGGGTGTGTAGCTATGACGACTGTACACTGGAGAATTAATGGAGCCCTGACTAGTAGACCTGTGAATCATGCGATCCCGAACATCTTGATAACCCTGCAGAATAGAAGCATTCACCAATAAATGTAGATACACATTACACATTTTTGGCAGCACTTAACTTTCATGGATCTGAAGACATCAGCAGAAGATAGTGAAATAATAATATCCCTTAAGCTTTCAACCTACTTCATTATTACTGTTCTCTAACGATCTGTTCCAAAGACAAAGGCATTTTTATAGTCTGGGTCAGAGTTCAGTCTTGGAAGGTTCTAACTACACCTGTAATTTCTATTAAATTCTATATAATCCTAGATTTGCCCACATTCCTGTGACTCCATAAGGGAAGCTGCATTCAGAGTATGTCCGTACATTCAGAGTATGCAGCGTACTGCACAAGATACATGAGCTAGCCTTCAGCTAGCTAACTTGGAGACCAGCAGGAGTTCAATAGCTGCAGCACAGAGCTCTCTGTGGCTTAATTTACCATGTGTCTCAACTAGCTACATCAGAAGGTATTTGGTATCAAAATTAGATTCCCTTTGTGCCTGAAAACATGACACCTTCTTGTATATAATTCAATTTACTTGGTTTCCTGGAACAAAAAAAAACCAATAAAAAACCAAACCAAAACAAAACCCCTGAAAACAAACAAAAAAACGCCCAGCCCCCCCCCCTAACCCCCCCAAAGTAATCCAAACCAGGACAAAAGGGATTAGAACTGATGTTAATGCATGAAGATTTACACGAAATTTTACAGTCACTTTTTTAACACATGGCAATCACTACAAATTTTATGTTGCGAATAAGCAACACTCCCAGTCCCCAAATGATAATGCTTCTGCAATGGCATCTATTGTATCCTGACAAATGACTTCCCAAATGTTTCACGTTATTGTGGTGTTCAAATTAACTCGTAGAGAAAAGCAAAACCAAACCAAACCATAGTTCCTTTTTCTTCTAAGACCAAACAGCAAAAGTTTTAGTAGCAAACATGGCTTATTATTTAGATGCTTAGAACAGCATTTTAGCTCATGTAAATCAGGCAGCTCCTGAGATCTGAGTCCGCCTGTGCCACAAGAAGGATGAACGTACAATAAGTGACCTCTGCTGGAGAAATGACTCTGCTTTACAGAGAACAAAGGGTAGGAGTAGCTTCATTTTTTGTACAATCTGTCGATAAGAACTTAATGTTTTCTTTTTAGAGTTAACTTTTGTTAAGTTTCAATATTCAGAAAACATGTCTATGTGGCAAACAGAGATGGATCAGACTGTTAACAAAAACAACACCTGCATTTGCTGAAGTGAATAATTCTAATCACAATAAGATACTGGCCCAAAGGTTTCACCAAACTTACTTCTGCAGAAGGGGTAGGTGACAATGTCCTTGGAGACTGCAAAGACATAAAAATAAGGTTACCAAAACATCATTGCATGTGCTGGGCCAGGAAATGGCAATCTAAACATTGCTGCAGATACATGGATATAAGGCAACGTAAAATGGCAATGTAGAAATTACTAAGGGCATTGCAGCACTGGAACTTGCTTTTTCCACATTGCTTGGGAACTGGTCCATAAATCATTGAAGCAGTTAAAGTTTCTGCGAGAATCTTTATAAGTGTGATTAATTCAGTCAAATATCATGCAACGTCATCTCTCAGCCATCTATTCATTGTGGTAATTAAAACGTAGCTGTAAAGATCAAATCAGAAAGGGTTATTAATTTAATAACCATGCCTGTTATGAAGAAATCTTTAAAGTGGAAATCAAAAGTAAATAATCTTAACTCAGAGCTTTGCATGGCATCAGAAATACAGAACAACTTCCAGGATGAAGCATGTTTTTCCTCCAACACACATACTCTGGCAAAAATGTGCTTCTCCCCAAGGCCTTACATTTCATACCCATGCAAAGGAGTACATAGTTGTCATCAACATTTCTTTGATATCATCTCCTTTAAATCTCTGTGTTCTTCCATGGCTTTGTAAGGACAACAGACAGGAATTGCGTGTGTATTGAAAGAACTGCACAAAGGCCAATGGGCAAAAATATGCACAATATTATGAAACGTTTGTATTACAGAGATAGGGAAACTGAGGCAAGAAATACTTTTAGAAATGAATCACAGAATCATGCATAAATTGATGGTACAAACAAGAATAAAGGCTATGTATAATTACCAGTTATGTGCCCTTTAATCACAAGATAATTTGAAGCTAGAAGACCAGGATTTAATTATTTTCTTTATGCACTAAACTTCAATATTATTTAATTGCCATAATAAAGTGGGCAAGAGATTACGCTTTTAAATAAGACCACAATTATTATGGAATGATACAGCTATTAAGATAATGTCTCAGAAGCAAACCTGCTGATTCTGGTCTAACTATTACAATAATGTACAACAGCAGCAGTGTAAAATGTATGCAGAATTTCTGGTAATAAATATCTAGCTATACGTTTTGCACTGAGAGATCATTAACTCTCATGGAGCTGGTGACACTGTGAATGCAAAGTATCCAAACAAAGGAGCGACAGTTTTTATTTGGGTACAGAACATCTCCTTCTCAGCAAGTTTCCATAAAGCTTTTTAAAGACTGCTTTTGTTACTTTCCATCAAAGCCTTGAATGTCTTTTACATTCTTGTTTTCCTAATCCTTATAACCACACAGGTTCTATACAGCAAACCACCATTTCAGTACAGATCTAACAGCAGCAGCCATAAAAACTTTGCTCCACATGAAACATATTGTACACAATGCTTTGTAGCATAATTCTCCACAAAAACAACCGAGAGCTAATCAAACACTTCCAATATGAATGAAAAAAGCACGTTGTGATGTGCGTTCCCACATTTTCCTACTAGTAGTTTATGTGTTACAGTAAATAAACAAATTTCCACAATCTGCTGTGGTTGCCTAGATGCTAAGGTAATGACTACTGTAAAAGGTAGTCTCAGGAATCTAAGACTGGGAAGGCATCCCAGAAAGTAACATGCTGAATCCATGACCAACCTTTCATGTATTTGTACTCCATCACTATCTGATATCATCTCGTTGCTTTTTGGGAAATGGAACCACACTCCGCAGCCAACTTACTGTTTTATCATGCACAGGTGAACTGCCATATCTCAAACCCTGAGCCTGCCAAGGAAAGCTTGGATCTTCAGGGTTTATAAGGTCTTTTAAAATCTGGTCCATCACAGAAGTCTACACTAGTCAGTTTGAAATACACTGTGCAGTCAACTGAGAAGAAACAGCTCAGTTCCGCAACAGTAAACTAGTGGAAATATAGAGTGATGACTTCAGATTAAAAAAAAAAAAAAAGTCTGGGTAGAGAGCCTGTTTACAGTAAAACTTCTACTTGCTGCAACAGGCTCAATGTTCTATCACTTAGAGATCTAAGAGGCTGCTCTAATACCTGAAGTTGTACAGGTCATTTTGTGTTCTGGGAAATTTCTGCAAACTTTTACAGGTGTCATTTTGTAACACAAATTCCAGCATTTCACACCGACCTCATTTTGCCTGTCTTTTTATTGAACTACCAGGTAGCATGCCTGCTCCATTTTGAAGCATCTATCACATCAGAAGAAATACTTTTCTCAATTTTCGACAGCTTGTTTACTGAAAGCTGTTACAGACGTCCAATACTTTCAACAGAGAGAATACTGGAAACAAAGGACATGCAGGTAAAATGCTGCTTCTCTCAATATTGATGCAGCAAAAGTCACAGCTGAGAAAAGACAATTTCAGTGCTAACCAGGTTGCAGCTAGCAGGACAGAAGTTATAGGACATGAAGAACCTGAGTAACTGGCAGCTTCTGGAAAAGTTATCGCTACCTTAAGGGTCAGCCTCGGTAGCAGAAAATTTATTTACAGATCTTATTTCATATCTCATAATCTCTTTTAAATTAGAAGCTAAACCACCTCTTCATGAGCTCCCTTTCCCTTCCCCACTAACTGCTGGTGGATCTGTAACTAAAAAATGCCTGGTCCCGCTAGATGGTGCTATGTGGAAACATTTTTCATCACAGACTTCCAGAAAAACAAGATTGGGATTTAACTGAACTGGAGAGATTATGAGCAAGAACCTTTTCAAAGCATTTCCCTTCCATTCCAATTAAGAAGAAAGTCTCATGACGTGTTTTCTCACTTTCTATGGCTAAAGTATACAATTTACTTGTAGCACATTCCCTGTAATTAAGGTTTGTCTCCACTACTGGATTAACTTTAGTGGCTCTTGCACATCTCCCTTAATCTTTCTTATCTGAGTTTGGTGATTTTTTTCTTTTTTTGTTTTTTTAAATCATGAGGAAGGGCATTTCTAGTGTACAACCTTAAACCTAGGGTCCCCTTTTATTTAACACCACCACATGCACACACTTTGCAAAGAGAATGCCGGTTAAATCATTCTAACTCTGCAAATCCCTACCATGACTAAACATGTCACCTCCTTTGCTTTTTAAAGGTGATGGTGACTGATGTATGATGTACCAAGATCGAGGTGCCACTCGACTACCACAACACAAACACAAAACAAGAGATCACTTCACCCCAATGGGCTTGTGTTCTCATTAGGGCAAGGAAAGGGAAGAGAAACAGGTACAAAGAGGTGACGTAACTTGCCCAAGGTGACAGAAGTCAGCAGTAGCATTGGGTGGAAAATCCAGATCCTCTGAAAAGGTGAGAGCTCTGCTGTTTCCAGAACAATTTTCTGTAGTCACTAGAAATTAACTGGATTTAATGCTGGTGAAAATATGGGGTAAGAAAACCCCAAAGACTTTTGCTTATCCCCAGAGCAAGCGTAACAGCAGACAGCTTCCACCTTACTGCTTTATCAGCTTCCAACATATTCTTTGTCAGTTAGAAGCTTCCCCTTAAGGAATAACAAATAGTTCACCTTCTCTGGGTGAGATTAGTTCCTCCTCTGTGACTAACAAGAGACTTGTGTCTGTAGAGGGTTTTGTGGAATGGGTCAAGCCTGTTGGAACTGGTGAGAGGCCACCAGTGGTTTTGAACCAGATGTCAGCTGGATTAACTACCAACATAAATTTGAGGGGGCAAATTCTGACCCATTACTCTCTTATCTTATTCCTGAGCTGAACAGTCTCCTGAATTTCCAAACCATGTTATAATTTAAAAGACTAACCTTATAAAACATTAAAGAACAAAGTAGAAAAACCGAGGCAGCTCTGATCTGTTGCTAAGAGAGCAGATTATCAGTCACTGATCTGGGCATCTTCAGACCACTGGTGCCTGAATGATTTACTCTACTTCCTCTTTCCTCAGCTCGTCGTCACACTAATTGGGTTACAGTCAGTAAAGTCACTGAGATTGCAAGGAAGTAAATCCATTTCCATGTCCACTTAAATTTGCATTCTGCAAGTCTGATTTACAGTCAGGTACTACATGACAAAACCTGCTTCATGATCTGCACTGGAACCATGTAAATATGAAGTTCACCTGAGAAAACTGGGGGACCCTACAGCCTGGAAGGTATTGTTAACTACAAATTTAAAGAGAATAGATAAGATGGGTTTTTTTTTCTATCATTGCAGAATACAAGAATCCTTACTAAATGTCAGCAGTTTAAAATGTGAGGCAGCTATTTCCATAACACGACTAACCTGCTTTCCCAGGTGGAAGAGCACTTCATCCTGACTTAGTTCAGATTTTATCCAGTATGTCTGGCAATGTGCTCTGGAAATATATTTCCCTTCAATATGTGTGACAGAAAGCATCCCACTGCTCTTAATCCTTTTACTGCCACAGAACATCACGGTTTTCCTCATATTCTGTTGTGAATATTGGCACTGTAGAGCACAACAGCTTTTGCCTCACATTCTGGACTCTGCTGTACCCAAAGACTAGGATATCCATGTGAGTTATGAGAATGCACATGCAGACAGGCTGCAAACATCCCTCCTGCCATTCCTCTGCCAGTGGCTGGTGTTAAAGTAGGTGTTTAATTGTACGTTTAATTGTGCAGTTTCTCACATGAGGCATCATCACGATTGTTCCCATTAAACCCAGATTAAACAGACAAAAAAAGCACTTTGAACAGCAGCAGCCAACAATACCACGGAGTGTCAATTAGAAACTGTTTCAAAAGAGGATAGAAGCGAAGCAGGCTTTGAATAAAGCTCATAGCAGAATGGGTTGCTTGTCCGTTCATTACCTCTCCAAGACTCTGTCTCTCCTGTCTGTCCTCGTAGGCGGAAGTGTAGAATGGCTCATAAGTAATTAGGTCTGGACGTTCAATGTCATAAATGGCCTTGACTTTGGGAATGGCTGCTAAATCCTTGTAATCAAGGATCTCATTGTCTACTTTTGCCTGAAGGTCAAAGACAGAAGATAAATTAACTTACACAAATGCACCGGTAATTTCTGTTTTACACAACTTATGATTTTTGTGTATTTGTTGTCACACTATTGCTACGGAAACCCCTTTTTGGCACTTCACATGCGAAGTGATTGCTTCTTGTTCCTCTCCAGTAAGCCTCCTCTGCAAAAGCACAGTGTTTTCTCAATTTAGGAAAGAAAGAACATGGCATATATAGATCTAATACAAAAGTTTCTTATCCCCAGCAGTGAGCTGGAAACTTCAGCTCTGCAAATGACTCATTTTGTGGCTTGTGGCCTCAGGCAAGTATTTTCACCTTTCTGCTCTTGTTTTCGCATATGTAAAGATGTGTGATAACATCAACTTAGTTTGCAGATTACAGAGATTATGAGAGGATTCCATGCAGAAGACCACAGACAGAAAGCCAACTTATAACTGTGCACACAAGAGGAAATACAACTTATTACAAGGAAATAAAAAGGCAAGCAGGACTATTTGTCAGGACTGGGTATCCGAGCTCCCAAATGAAATTATTACATTGCACTCATTACTCAAACTATACCCAAGCTTCTGACTAAGGCATATGTTTGTGGCTTACTAACTGCATACTATGTAGTACTAACATTTCCACTAAAACTGCAAGAAGCTCTTGACAAGTTAAAAAATGGAAGTATGAAATCAGTTCCAAAGACAGCTGCAGAAGGAGCTAGAGAGGCCTTACATATAGTTTAGATAGCTAATATCTTTCCTTACTTAAAAGAAGACTTGTTAAAGAAAATCAACATATACTCTTACCTACCTTACAGAAATATATTTGATGATTAAAACTGAAAGAGAATATTCAAATTGGTTTTCAACTCTTCTGCTAGGTGTTTTATTTAACCATAGCAAGCTGCACAAGGAAACAGGCTGATCTGTTTCTACTCACATTCAGTTCCGTTATTCCTGAGTACTAGCACCTAGCATTTTCAGATTTAAGTGGATTTGTCTTCCCAAGCTCTCATAAGAACCACTGGTCCGGATGGTTCTTAAGGAATGCCATAAATCAGAAACAATACAAAACATTTTTTGATAGAGAAGCAAGCTTTGAAATTCACTTTCTAAAAATAGCCTCAAATCTGTGTAGTTTTGACTCACCAGATCTAACAAAATACCTTAAGCCAATTTAATCCTTAAAATACATAGGTATACTAATGTATGTTATTTCTGTAATATTTTTATCACAGTCTGTCAATGACCTGGAAAAGGCCTACCCTGCTCTTGAAATTCTGTAGTTATAAAAACTACATGGCAAGAATTTTAACAATTTAACCACTAGAACAAAGGCGCTGGCATCAGTATAAAAGTGATTTATTTCAGCATGGAGTATTTCATGTGCAAGCAAGGGATCAGCAGCTTATTCATCAGAAGGAATACTTACATAGATAGTGTGGCCTGGAGAGCCAGGTATACTGGAACCTGGTCTGGAATAAATACTTTCTGATGATGTTCTTGTAGGCTGAAAAACAAGAAGTAAGTTTTCAGAGCAACCTGAAGCCATTAACATTGGTAATTTTGGTTTTACATGAAGAAATCTCAAGCATCTTGAAATTAACTGAATTTAGGAAAAAATGACAACACAAATGCAAGCATTCTGGCAAATTTCACAATCTTGTGAGGCAACTGTGCTTTTTTTTTCTTTGGTAGGGGAAGGAGTGCTGTGAGAGAGGAAAGAGGTTTTCTAAATCATTCAGTGTAAAAGACTGACAACAATTATGAACAAAATCAAACAACACCTGCCAGAGACACTGCAAGGAGCCATACAAAGTACAATCCAGGATAGTCCTGCTGGTCATTTTATCAAAACATTAGTTCACAAACAGCTAGAGGCATCAGCAGTTCAGCAGACAAAACTGTTGAGAGGAGCACAGCACACACATTTTCACTTTCCAGATGTTCCATCACTGGATTTCCATTATGAATACAGAACTGAATTCAGTCCTTATAAGTAGAAGGACCAGAAATCCTTGGCTTGGAGCTGTTCCCTACACCTGCAGCACAATCTAGATGCAACATGAAAGCCAAACTGTTGACTGAAATGCCATGATTTCCCATACTGCAAAAGTCCTGATGTTTAATGACAATGTCCTGCAAACTGAAATTCATGAGAAACCTACAGAGCGAGTGCTGTTACACGTTTAGTAGCTTTTCCAACACTTCATCAGGACTGAACAGACACGGATTCCCTGGGAGAAGTTTTGTGAGAGGAGACAAAATAACTTTTCACTGAGATGTGGGGATCCTGAAAACTTGATGAATTTGAAAAACATCTAGTCAAAAGTCACCCAGGCTATTGTGGCAACTACTCCTAAATTTGGCATGCAGCAGACACACAAATGTAGTCAACGATGTCCCACTTGCAACTGAGAAACCATGAACAATTTTTGTTCCCTAATTGACTGCAAAGAACCAAATCCCATCACAAAGCAATGCATCAGAAGATTACTCTAATGACACTATTGCAGTGGGCTACTTCAGAGTCACTGAAAATTAAATATTGGTAAATAGTCATTACCTCGTCAACTTGTGACATTGAACTAAGGGACCTTCAGGCACACACTGAAGAGGAACAAGGCTTGACAGTGTGGCCCATTGATTTTTCTTAGGAAATATCTGGAGTGAACACAACAATGCTAGTGGACCTTTCTTATCTCTCAGCATACACTTCCTCAAAGGATCCTTCAACAGACCTCAGAGTCTTTCTACCTTTTATTTCATAGCCAGGAAAGCTATTGGAACCATCCGTATCAAAAATGCTGAAGACTAGTCATGGACCATACAGCAGGCCTTCTCTGTGGAAATGAAATCACTGCATTCAGGGAGGGTCAGAGGAATAAAAAGCTTTGAACGTGTTCCACCAAAAAATGTGAAGATTCAGATCAAACAGAGAGCAGATGTGGCCGTGGACTAACACAGTCACAAATCCTCTACAGAGCATGTCTGAGAACACTGTCTCAGCTGGACCTTTATGAGTTTCTTTCCTTTTGTCTCTGTAGCTGCAAATTCCTACATCCCAAAAAGGAACAGACATTTCTCAGCTGCCCTTAAGCTCCTCCCATGATGCAATCAAAGAAAAAAAAAAACAACAAAGAAAACCAAAGGAAAAAAACAACCACTTGTTTCATGGAAACGTTACAAGAATTAAGCTGGAAAGTCTGGCTGTTGTTGAGAAACACTATTCCCCCTTCCATTTTGCCATTTCACACCGCTGTCTGTTTGAGTGGAGACACATGTAACATGTTGCTGCAGTTGCTATGGAAAACAATTGTTTTCATAACAACATAGGGAAAAATATTAAGTAGTTGAGGTACTGTTAGGGGTGTCTCTGTTACCTTTGGCTTTTGGCAGACATACTTTAAGAATTTTGTCTGCTCAATTCTCCCTTTTGTAGGAAAACAAGCATTAGAGGCAGTTACGACTTCTTCCCACCTGGCAGGCCCACTGGATTGCTCTTTGCTCTGGATCTTTTATAATCACTTCAGAAATCAAGAAATTCTCAGCCCTCGGTCTATCTCTTCAGTCTCATCTCTTAGTGTCACTGCTAAAAGCCTTTTCCGCAAAGGAAAATTCACTTGTATTTATCACTTCAGTGAATTTATTAAATAAAGTTAGACACCTTAAGAAGATAGTTTCAGCCACATCCTGCTATCAACTTTCTTAGGTGCTCTTAACCCTGGAGTACAGGAGCAGTTGTCAGATGGACTGGCAAGTTGTAGCACCTGTTCTTCATTTCCTCACCGTGTTTCTGCTCCAAGTTCCTCGTTACCATCCCATTAACATGGCCATGAGCCAGATATGACACCCTTTAAAACCAGTTTTCTGTTTTCTGTAATTCTTCCCGAGTATATCAATTTTACCTCCCGTCTATTGCAAAGTTCCACATTCCCTGGGCAGGATGCCATCCTGCCAGCCACTGCCTGAGCACACACCATTCCTTTCCTGAGGAGCTTAATATCCAAGCAGACCTGGAACTCTGTGGCTCCTCTATTTGCCCCCAGTCCTGTATCTTGCTTAAGTTTACGACATACCCCTGAAGACAGTGCATGAAAAAGAGGACTTCTACATCTACTCATCCCTCCTGCCTCACTTTGCCCTATTTCTTGTTTTGAATTGCACAGGCTGTTTCCATTGTAGATGGATAACTATTTCCTACTCTGCTGCTCCCATATGGTCTGGAATCCTTCACAGCTTTGCACTTTCCCCTAAAGACAATTGCATTGCACTTAAACACATTTGTGCTGCTTGCCTTAACAAACATACACTAAAGATTCCTTGATATAAGCTGCTCCTCTGGCATACTTTTAGTTGCTATGGTTGGCTCCTCTCCTAAGAGTTCTATAATAGCTCCCGACAGAAAATCTGTGACGGGGTAAGGCTTTTATTAGACTGTACCATATATCTTCATTAGCAGTCGAGAATCCCTGACCCTGTATACCACTGTTGTGACTTTATATCTTAAACAGGTGGCAAGAGACACACTGGAGGTCAAGTTCTCTATTGATCTAACTGCAGTGGAGTGTAAATTCCACCTTAGAGGAGAGCTGATCAGAGTGCAGGTAAAACAGAAATAGCTATCCCTGATTTAACCTTTAACCTTCAGTGGAGGTATCATGTGGGCATCTCTTGCACACATTACTGGAAGAAGACAGGTAAAGGAATTAGAGGAAACATCCTTTAATATGGATGTATTAATTTAGAGGTATTCCCCTCCATTTCCTACTTTCTATTGCCTACACTCCCAGCAACAAAACAAGTTAAGCTGCCTTCTTCTACAAGCAGATCTGGAACACTATATGATTGTTCTGGTTCCTGAAGGTTTCAAACAGAGCCTTTCATAATGCCACCTTTGTGCAGAGACATTTAAAGCAAATTTCTATGAAGAACTACAACTAATCTTTCTTTTCTTGTAGTGCATGGTCTTCCTCCACATTTTCTGGCAGTAGAAATGTTATCTCTTTTTTCTTTCTTCTTCCACCAAAACAGATGTCACAATAGTAAATATATCAATATGGGATGTCTGTATCAGATACAGGAAGTCTATGAAGTATAGGAAAAAAATCAATAGAAATTCAGTCAACAGAAATTGATCCATGTCATTAAAGGAGCCAAAGGAAAGAACCAGATCACAAATTATCTGAAGTATCTGCAAGACTTCTCAGTATTTCCCACTTTATCACAGACTTCTTATTTTAATGTTTTTGTTCATCATTCCATTCATTTGTCTTCAATGCAAAAGTTCTTTACCAACTTAATTTGCAGATTGGCAGAGGTAACACCAACTGTCATGCTCATCCTATTAGGTTCACTGTGAATTTCAGTGCTCATTTATCATATCACCCACGCATATGCCCCAAACTGATTAACTTGTTATTTTAATATTAGATTGCAAAGCTTAAGATGTTCATCTGCATTTACCTCAGTTTGTCATGTCATCATGCATGGCACATCGTCTAAATAAATAACTTTAAAAAAAAAAAAATCCACGCTAGAGCCGTTCACATCATCCAGATGCTGCTACAATGTGGTGGCTCTGGCTTTCTCAAGTACAGATGTTCAGAATCATGCTCTACAAAAACTTTCAAGTGCAGGCGACCAAATCGAAACTGATCCCAAGAACATCTGGCCAAACAGATGCAATATTGTTTAATGAAGGCATTGTCAGCATCCTTTACAGTACCTGCCTTAGTTTTTTGATAGAGTTCATTATGCAAGGTGGTGATAATAGCTGCAGAAGAATGAATATGTTTTCACTTAATAACATTTAACATTATAGCTTAAGCAAATTCTTTAAAACTCAGAAGCTACTTTAAGTGAAGCATGTTTATAAATAAGCTAATAGAAGATTAGGTAATTTATTCTACTAGTCAGACACAACTTTGTAATAGCAAGGAATTTGGTTTTCTCCGTAAAACACTTGCTCCTCTGACTACCTGATTCACCAATTGCAAGGTTTTACAGTTATTTAGAACTTGGAACCAGGGTTCATTAAACATAGGCTTCCTATGGATTTCAGTAATTTTTCAGTCACCGTGTACAAGACCAATAAAGCACCTCAGTGTTACAGCATTCACTGTGCCTGTCTGCTAGTTTAACTGTATGCTTCTCCTTACAAGAGTGTTTCCTTCAAATGCATGCATTCATTATTTCTCTGCCTAAAAAATCTACGTGACCTATGCATCAAGACAAAACTAGTGAACAGGTTTAGTTCAAACTCACACAGACGCACATATTAATAGGTTACCACTAATTTTACTTTCCTTTATAGACACAAAGGCCAGAAAGGAGAATGAATTTTCAGCACATAATCATTGAAGGCATGTTGCTACCAAACAACCTCTTTTACAAAACTACTCATGCAAACGTAGCCTTCACCAAGAGTAAGTTAAGTGGAAAGCAGAGGAAATAAAGTGGGAAGTCCAGAACATACCGAATTCAACAGCAAACTTCTCAGACAGGATATCACCCCACAACTTTCAACCTACAATTTGCATGTAGATTCAAGCCTTTGGCCCATCTTTATAGCAACAGCAATTCCAGTATCTTTGTGTCTGCTCTGCAGAAGAACACTTGAAGCCAAAATCTGCCTTGAATTACACTTAGTATAATTGGCAGGTAAATCTAAACAGAATCTAATATTGACCAAGTTTACACAAGAGGATATTCATCTGACCCTAAGCTGTTTGTATCCTACACAGTCTACAAAGAAAGAAAAAGAACATACCTTTATTTTGACATGGGCTGCTCCTATTTTGCCTTGCATATTTTTCTAATACATTGGATAGGATTTATTTTTTTTAAACCTAAGGCTCCTGGATTTCAACACTGGAAACTCAGACTCGTGCATGCTAAGCAGAATGCACAGAATCATAGGATGGTAGGGGTTGGAAGAGACCTCTGGGGACCATCTTGTCCAACCCTCCTGTTGAGCACGTACACGGAGAGCAGGGTGCACAGGACCGTGTCCAGGCAGGTTTTAATTATTTCCAGAGAAGGAAGTATTCAAAGTGGCAAAAAGCCACTACACTGGCCTAAAAGATGAGTGAAATGGTCCTGCAGTTTGCTGTTCTCAGACTCCAACATTGGATTCCATAAAGCCTAGGGCTGCAGAGACATTGCCCTCCTCAGGAGCACTGATAACACATCTTTATAGCTGTATTTTCTTGATACATATTTCTGTAGCTAACAGAGAGAGTGGTGTTCAAGAGTGGTTAATGCATTGCAACATCCTAAGTTAACTGACTAAAGTACCGTGCAGGACAAAGGGTTCAGGGCTTGTATTAACTCCCACTGAATCACAGCATTGGATTCAGCCATGTAACACTATTCTGCAGACTGCGTCTAATACAAATATCCTGCCCTGGCTGATGATACGACTACACCTACTTTGCAATTAGAGATGTGAAGGCAGCACAAGCAGGCACAACGGAAATCCAGTGGCATGAACTCTATCAGCCTGTCTGCCTACTGCTAGCCTGTACTAAGTCCATACCAGTCCATTCTTACTTCATTATCAGGTGAAAGCTACCTCAGGTGTGCCTGCATGCAGTACAGCCACATGTCCCCCCACAGCAGGCACAACTAATAAATAATAAGCATTGCCCTGAAGGAGAAATGGAAGTGGGGGATGGTTGTAGGTGCAAAGCAAACTAAAGGAAGTCTGAAAGTAGAAAGTCCAGAATCAAGAGGACAGGGAGGACCTCCCAACTGGGACATGGCTATGCCCTGGATTAGAGAGAGGCAAATGCTCTCAGGCAGCACATAGAACATGTCCAAACTTAGAATTTTGTAAATATATTCTCAACTAAAGGCATTCATATGTATTTGGTCAATATATATAAAAAAGTAACTGATTTAACTGATGGCATTTTTTTCCTAAAAAGCATGAGCCATTGTTCATGAAAAAAAATACTTCTTTTTAACCATCACTTTAAAGTCAGATGCTTTTCACCATTTTCATTTGCTTCATATTTGCACTCTAATTTTTTGTTTTAGAAGAAAAACTTTCTCTAAGACTGGAAGAACAATACTACAGCCCCAGAAAGCTCATCTGGATCTAAAAAAAAAAAAATTTAAGCATTTCATTAAACAAAATATGTGAGAATTAACAAACAACACTGCACCACATGATGCAAAACACAGCGTCAGTGCCCAGGGTGGCAAGTGATAGCAGGAAAGCTGTGTGGCAGAAGTAGTAGCAAGCGCAGCAAATGACAATAATGAAGAATCTTCTCAGTAAAGAAGACCATTATAAACACTATGAAAAACACAACAGCAAACCTCTGCAGAGCGTGGCCTGCGCAGAACCAGACTCTTTGGATAAAAGAACTCAGATGAGGAATGCTGTCATGAAACACAAAAGGGAAAAAAGAGTGAAAAGGAAAGCAGTTTCCCCAGCTCAGTGGTTAAACTCTTTTTTTTAATCAAGTTACTAATTCCTACTTTCTAGATAATAATCTGTAAATTAGAATATCTATGTTACTTATTAATCCCTGCAGAATCATGAAAAACTAGACAGTTGTAAAAAATCCTAAGCAATGTATATTTTTTAATATACTTATGGTTGCTTTATTTTCTGCTTGTTTTGGCTTTGTAATCCTCCACAAATATCCAGTGGGAGGAAGAACTAAAGCAACCATTGTTTTTATGAACTCCCTCTCAAGATCCTGACCAGCTAGAGTGCTAATTAGTTTATACCACAATTCAGTTACTGAGAGAAAACACAACTTGCTGAAAACTTCTGAAGCGACTTCAATGATAAAAGGGCTTTTTGTTTTGTCTTGCTCTATAGGGAAAGGAAACCCAGCAGAGCAAAGAGGCCATGTCACTGGCTTTTTGCAGAACCACCAGAAAATCTAGGCCTGACCCAGAAAAGTGGCTATATCATATATTTGTCAATTCACAAACCAGATTCCAATTCTCATATCAGGTCTAAATGGATGTCATCAAGAAACTGAAAGTCAGTCAAAATACAGTTCATAATTTAATGGTGACATGTTCAAACAGCACAGAGTTTCCCTAGTTTAATTTTTTTCTGTACCTACCTGTTTGCTGCTGTCTTCATTTGAGTCAGCAGAATGAAACATGCATCGAAGTCATCAAAGTGAACTCAAACTGATTTTAAAATAAGGTGTCTGACTTTGCACTGGAGTAGATAGGGACTATCTGTGATGTACAGTCGAAGCTAAAAAAGTCTCCATCTCTCCAACTAGCTTCAGTACAGTGCATTTGTCAATGCCTTTTAAAGACATAGTAAACCTCCACATAGAAGCTCTCATCCGGGAACAAGGCAACCTTGGATAGCTGTGCTATAATGTTTCTCAGTTGTTCCCTTAGTATGCATTCTTTCGCTTTGCTTCATCTTCCTTCAAGAACTTAGACAAAGTCTTGCAGGTGGATGAATTAATTTACTTCACTCACTTCAACTAAAATTAGCTGAGGGGGAAGACGACTGACATGCTTGAATGTGCGACGGAAAAAAGGAAAATATTTGAAGAGGACTTTGGTCATTTCCATGAGGAATGGAAATAAGCCAACTGATTTATAAGGTCAGCTGGAGAAGGTTCATAAGGGCCGCAGTGTAGTCAGGAGTGCTTTGATAAGACTCTTGGGTCCAAGTGGAAGGGAGGTATTGTACCCCAACCATTCACTACAAAGCACAAGTGTTCTGACACTTAAGCAGGGCCAAAACAGTGTCTTACATTGAAATTGTTAGATGAGGAAGAAAATCCAGCCCGGCACAATTTTTGATTTTCTTATGGAAAGTCAGGACAGAACAATGTGCAAATGCTGGATCACCTACAGTGATGTTTGGCCATGCTAGATCCCATGCCAATCTAGAGCCAATTATGTTTCTGTATTACTAGTACAGCCCACACTAACGTTAACTCTGCTCAACAAGAATTTATCTGCACATTACCTACAGTCATAGTAAATTCTCTGCAGGGGACGTTTTACAGACCAGTGCACCTGAACAAACTCTTAAGTGACGTAGTTCCCTGTGAATGAGCCACACATAGAACACAACCCACAGGATATCCTGTGTATCTCCATGTGTGTACCTCTCAGTTTCCTTGTCTGAAAGATATTTTATTCCTATACAGTCTCTAATATTCGTATCCAGAAAAATTATCAAAGTTCAAAGGGCCAAGTGAAACATCAAAAAGAGTAAATTGTCCAGAAGATTAATTAGTGAATATGGGCTTAGAATTGCCTGGTGCATGCAAAAAGCCAGGCTCCAGCATTTATCAGTGCAGCATTATTGCCATCAAGTACTTCATCTAGAAAGTTTGTCTGGATATGCTGAGGTGACTCCAAGGGTAATTGCAGCTCTTCTTGGCATTCAAATTAGGACCACTTTAGGCTGGGGTTTATTTGGATAGCAAAGGAAGAGTCCATATTGTCTAAATGCTGTAAATAACCATGCAGAACAGGGGATAACTATCGAGCAATTATACAGCTGTGCAAAAATACTAAAATATATCATAGCATTTGCCCTGTTCACATTTTCTCCTTAAGAGTCTCTTTCACAATAATTGAGATATGAAATGAAGTGTTTTAGTGACTTTGCCATGTCTGTATGTCAGTAAATGACACTATCTTTAAGGCAGTGCACTGAGACAGGTATGTGAAGGTGGTGAGCCTAAAAATCAGAGCAATACCTCTAAGGTGCCTCCGCTGTTTATGCTGCCAGAGTAGTGACAGCTACATGAAAAAAACATGGGAAAAGTCACTCTTTTAAAAACAGCATTCAGCTACTGTGTGGGCAAAATATCCGCTATGTCATTGCCACGATTCAGCTTACCCGTAGCTTATCTTCAGTCTTAGTTGATTGCTTACAGTCGGGATGCCAGACAGTGGAACCTGAAGGAGATAAAAACCACATTTTTATTCAGAGTAAAGCAGATGACTTCTGGTCATAACAAGTCAGTTATTAAAGAGAACCCCTTCATTGCATCTGATGGTTAATTTGTATGAACCACGCAAGTAATTCACATTCGGTTCCAGCTCATGGGAAATACAAGTGAAACAAAAAAATATTCAAATCCTTGGCCCACCTACAGCAGCTTCTTCCCGAGGCTGTCAAAGCACTTTGCACACACTCTTAATTAAAACTCGAGTAGCAAGTCAGCAAGCACCAGCTGGAGGAACTGAAAGACAGAGGGTTCCTCTGGGCAGGATGGAGGGTAAGAACAAATGAACTGGACCATGGTTACCTGATCTGTTCTCGCCTTATGTACTGCACCACACGTAAAAAAGATGTTCTGATTATAAGTCCGTTAATACTGGGAAACTCCTATGACTTCCTTGAGCAATAGGTGTCATATTCAGTTACTCTAAAGTATTACTCAGATCACCTCTCCCCTGCAATTATGCAAAATGCAACAGGAAAAGCAAAATTAGAAAATTCACAACACAGCAAAGTCAGGGCTGTATCTCACCCACTGCACTAAGCTTGAGAGGCCAGTATGATGCAGATGGTACAAAGCAGCATGTGAAAGAGCCTCTCCCTAGATCACAGTGCCATTGGCACTTACCATTGGCACACACATCATTTCTACCCCTTGCTCTGCAAGGTCAGTGGCATGTGTTGCACTGGCATTTTCACATGGCATAGCCTAGCTACTCACCCTGCTAAAAAAGGCAAGGCCTTTGCTGTTTGTGTCCCAAAATATGGGATTCTCTCTTATGCTGTAAAAATGGAAATATCCAGCTGTCCCCAAGGGCTGAGCAGTGTCAGGGGCAAAGAGCACTTCCATCCCATTTCAGTTCTTCTTTGGAATAGAGTGTAAACTGCGGTCACTGCTGGGAAGCTGCTGGCAGGTATTAGCCAAGTTGAAATGGAGCAGAAGCTAATGCTGATTTTTAACACTGACTGCAGCTGCATCCAAATTCAAACTTGATTCCAGTCACCACAAAGCTAATACAGAGCCTTGCCTGTCTGCGGGGGGGAAATGTCACCTCTTCACTCTGTCCACAAAGAAACCAAACAAAGTCCAGGTCTCCTGCTGGTCACTGTTAGCTCAAGTGCAGCCAGAGGAAACCCCACCCTCAGAGCCCAGGAGAGGTACGGGTCAGGGCCGCAGCAAATTTTGTTCTAACGAGCCCTTACATGGCTCAGTACATAAGTAAAGACCATCAGGAATTATTTCACTTCCCAGCAGCACACAGTGTAATCATCATCAGGAGACTGGAGAGAACGCTGTGACTCTGGATCACAGGTCTGAGATGTTTGGCTTTGAGTCTAAGCCTAGGAAGAAGAAACTGTGCATTTGGCATGGGGAAACAATCAGACAACAGGGAGAAGTGTACCTACAGCCTTCTCTGTAAACAAACAGCAGCCTCAGAGCCAGGACCCTACAGAGCCTGCGAGAACAAGATTGAAGCATGCCCTGTGCATTTGCTTAGGAGGTCAGACAGACCCAAGCACTCAGGAGGAAGGGAGTTCATGATATAAGGATGATGAACTAAGACTCAGAAGGTTTAGGTTCAATTCTCAAATTCAGCTGTGAGCTTCCTGTATGACCCTGAGAAAAACTGTCTCTGTTCCTCTGTACCTCAGTTTCTTTTCCATCCCCACCATCAAAAAAAAAGCTGCCGCTGCATTTTCAGGCAGCATTTAGCACAAACTGGCACAATTTTAGGGACATGCCAGGAGAATGCTGGAGCTGCTGAAAGTGAAGAAGAAATGCAATGTCTGGATGTCATTTTCATGGTGAAACTTAGCTAGGGGTTGTGAGGTTTTGGGTTTGGTTTTTTTTTTTTTTCTCCACAAAATGATAAGAAGATTGAAATATGTGAAATGTAAAAACCCAAATCAGATAGAGCAGGCTTAAGAAGTTAAATGTAAATATTCTTCATGATCTTGAACTCTTAGCCACCTACAACTTGTAGATTTTATTCATCCAAACACGTCAATCTATTTTGAAATGCTTGGAACAGTGCAAATTCTCAAGCTGCATCACTGCTCTTTTTCCTACTAGAAACAGTTCAGCAAATTGTGGTTATTCCCATTTGGAACATATGTTTGTTTGCTCATTTGGCAGACACCAACCAACATGTTCATTTAATCAGCTTTTTACTTTGCACACACCATTGTCTCAATATACAGCTCTCTCAAAATCAGTAACTCTGTGTCCTGGTTTCAGCTGGGATAAAGTTAATTGTTTTCATAGTATCTAGTATGGGGGTACGTTTTAGATTTATGCTGAAAACAGTGTTGATAACGCAGAAATGTTTTAGTCATTGCTAAGTAGTGCTTACACTAGTCAATGACCTTTTCAGCTTCCCATGCTCTGCCAGGTGCACAAGAAGCTGGGAGGGTACACAGCTGACCAAAGGGATATCCCACACCACATGGCGTCATGCTCAGCATATAAAGCTGGGGGAAGAAGAAGGAAGGGGGACATGTTCAGACTGATGGCATTTGTCTTCCCAAGTAACCATTATGCATGATGGAGCCCTGCTTCCCTGCAGATGGCTGAACACCTGCCTGCCCATGGGAAGCAGTGAATGAATTCCTTGTTTGGCTTTGCTTGCGCACGTGGCTTTTGCTTTACCTGTTAAACTGTCTTTATCTCAACCCACGAGTTTCCTTACTTTTACTCTTCTGCTTCTCTCCCCCATCCCACCGGGGGGAGTGAGCAAGCGGCTGAGTGGTGCTTGGTTGATGACTGGGGCTAAACCACGACACTCAGGCTATTACTTACGCATTGAATAAAGCTTAAAGTCTGTATGAGAATCAAGTGAAGCATCCCTCTAAATGCTGAGCAACATCCTAGCTCAGCAACAGTCTTCTGGGGCAGTCCATATAGTAATAGGAAGTCATTGGGAAAGAGAAAGTGTCTGATGCTGCTTCCTTTTCATTTTCCTGTGTTGGAGCAGGGCAAAGCCAGAGTGCTTTTGCTAGCATTATTCAAACCATCATTAACATAGAAAGCCTCAAAATACACAGCTTGTTTTATCATGTTCCCCTTTTGCAGGTTTCCCACACATTTCTAATACACGTAGCTACCACAAACCTGCCAGGCTCCTCTATTATACAAAGCAATAACCAACACAGTGCTTTCATGTCCTGGGGAGAGGACAATTGGAAGTGAGATGGAAGCTGCCTGCTTTCATATATTTTATCAATAATGTGATTTTGGTTCTAGCTTTAGTGTTGTGGTGTTGTATTTTTATTTCAGAGAAATGCCTGGAATGCTGTTATTTTGTACCTTAGGGTAAATGATTTGGATGGAGTCAGGATATACAGTTCAGCTGAGAGCTTTGCACAGGAAAGGCTTTTAGGTCCCTTACACTTACAAGTATGCTGAATTCAGCAAGGAAAGCTTTGGCAGGACAGTCTGGAGCACACTCAGCAATAACATTATTTAGTCAGAAAACAGCTTGTGAACAATAAAACATTGCAACTTGGGCTGCTCCTCCTTTGAGACAGAGTGAGCATGAAGAACACTAACTCACAACCACAGAGAGAGAGATACAGCCAAGAAGAGAATGATGGCAGATCAATGAGCCAGGTGTCTCTCCTCTCTTTCACATCACCTGAACTTGGCCAGGACAAAATCTAGCCTTGTTTAAGTAGCAGCAATGCTTTCTGTCTTATTTGGATCTCCAGAAGTTTACACCACAGCCTGCCCAATCAACATCAATTCCAACTCTGCTAGACTGGTGCAAACGGCATCAGTTGCAAAGAGCTGTTATTAATAATAGCAAAGGATGAATGCTCACCTTGAACTCTGCCTGTACTTAATCATACTTCGGTGTGAGGAAACCAAGAAGATTACCAGCTGTTAAATGCTGTAACTGCTGCTTTCGAATGAGTCTTTCCAATTGGCCATCAGAAAGCAGTACTTCCTACCCAGCCCTCTTTCAGACTCTCCTCACTCTTGCAATGCAGAGCTGCTACACAATTTGATATCCAGTTCTGTGCACAGCTGGAGTAAGATGACTAAGATATAAGGTCAAGTGAGAGATGAGAGACATGGACTGGTAGGGAGGACAAACTACAAAATAACACAAGTTAGCTTCAAAGGAATTCCTTAACAATATTATCTTAATTTGGAATTCTTCCAGAAGGAATGTCTCCTCAGGATTTCAAGAGACGGCTGCAACCACACTTTCATAATTTTTTTCTTATTCTTTTACAGTCCTTTCAGGTATATCAAGCAAGTTTTCTAACACAAGCACAATATACAAAATCCCAATATGAATCTGCCTTTTTCACTTTGATTTCTGGCTTGCATGAATGTGTATTACATGTCTTTCTACCAACATTGGTTAATACTATACCAAGTAATAAAAATAACTGTAGCTTAATAGTTAACATGCTACCTTCTGGGAGAGTAGTTGGAATTCAGATCAATGATACTTTTCCATCAAAGAAAAGAGCACGTTCTTTTTTATGTGAAAAGATCATGGAAAAAAACATGCTTGGCAATACCTGGGAGAGTGAGACTGTTAATAAGAAAGAGGAGATGAAAATGAACATACAAGAAAGAAGTGACTGTAGAAAGACATAAAAATAAAGTAACTAGGAACAAAAAGAGAGATGTGGCCAGATACAAGGAAAATAGGCAAGGCAAGAAAATATGATTAAGAACTGGAGGAGACAATCTGTCAACGTACACGGGGAATGAGATCTACATGATTCAAAACAAGCTCACCACAGCCTTTGGAAGATTTTCCATTGCCTTCTACAGTTTGGAGTGTGGTCCAGAAGAGCAGTGAAACCGATCGGCAGAATTCAGGGGAAACTTTCTAACTTTGTCTGCTATCTCATATACCATACCAGTCTGTGTACTAAGCTATTCGTGAGATGTCAAATCCGAAGGCAGCCTAATAAATTTCGTTTTTGCTACACAGCTTTTGAAAACACAGTCTGCCTCAGCTAGGCCACAGAGTCACTGCAAAGCCACCATTATGACCACCTACTAGAGTGAAAGGGTTTCAAGTGAAAAAGTATGAGAACACTGTAATAAAGGTAGGATGGCTATAGTCCTCCTTTCCCATATTACATGGAGATGGTTTATAAACTCCTGAGGTCTGTGACAGAAAAATTACCAAGTCTGATCTTCTTGTTTTGGAATGGAGACATCCTTACCTTGCAGATACATTTCTTCTCCTTCCGTGAACATTTGGTTGCACCTGCTGCATCGTGCACAGCTTGGATGATAATGCTTGTCACCTGCCTGAAGAAAAATAAAAAAGGGAAATGCGGGATCAATGGATTGCATTGCTTTGTGAGCACTCATTATTTGCTGACAGACCATTGCCATTTTTCTTGTAGTTCACCTGTTATGATACAACATTGCCTTTGTGATGTGACAATAGCTATGAGAATATAAGATCTGCCATACTGCTTCATTTCAGAGGTCTAGCTAGTCCAGTATCCTGTCCTCAACAGAGGCCAGCAGCGACTACTTGGAGTAAAAGGCTGTAAGAAACAAGACAATGCAGAACAGGCTTTCCTCTTCACACCTTCCTATTCAAGTAACCAGTGGTTTAAAGAATTCCTGGCTAGAGGCTATGCCACAATCTATCTACTCTCCATGATTTGCCCAACAGCTTTTTAAATCTCCATCTATCTAACAGTCCAAGGCAATCAATGTCACACTGCAGTTAGATATTTGTGTAAACCTGCTGCCTCCTCATTTTGTCAAACAACATGTATTTTCTCAATTGCTCCATTTTTACGGATGAATTCAGACAATGAACAACAGTTTTCAACCTGCCATTTCATTCCTTGGCCTTCTTCCCTACACTGCTGATATGGGCATTAATAAAGTGAGCTTTCTAGAGCCACTTAAGGGACCATTAACTTAATTCACAGATGCCTGACTTCAGAAGCTACGCTAGCAAAGACAGCATGAGCTGAATTCGAACTACTGATGCAAAGATGCTAAATACTCTAGATCCTGTTACCCAAATCCAAATCCACTGAGCCATTCATTCTCTTAAATACATTGATACCCATAATAAACAAAGCTGATCAGATTTCAGGCCTATAAGGACAGGAAAAAAATCAAGGCACAGATACTAATATGATTTCTTCTCCTTAGAAGACCAAAGCAACGAATGTATTAACTTCCTTGCATCAGAAACTAAGCATGCAGCACCCACATCAGGCTTTCTCATCAAAAAATAATTAATCCTAGAAAATTACCCTTAACAGTGACAAGTGATGAATTCTAAAAGTCTTTAAAATTGTATCTGGCTTTCCAAACAAGGTAACCTCAAATCCTTTTGCACAAAGTATTCCCTATCCACTGAGATTTTATATGCAAAAAAATATCCGTTTACTCTGTGGCCAACCTGTCAAGTGTCACCAAATCCATTTTCTACTTCATTATACTCAAGACCGTAACATTACTAAATTTAACCCTTCCTTATGTTTATTGAAATGACTAAACACATATTTTTGGTTCACATTTGACAATGACTATAAGGGCTCAGTATTTAGAAGTATTTATATGAGATGTCCAAGTATATGGATTAAAGTACCTGACAACTACCAGACAACCAAATCTACCACCCAGCCCTTCTTCAGGTAAAGTTGCACCATTTAATTTTTGTGTTCTCATCTGTTCCTGCCTTAGCAGCGTAGTACATGGGTTTGATTTTAGGGAAGGTTGGGAAAGGTAGAGACAGAGAGTCAGTGGTGTTTGTGGACATGACTGTTTATCTTTCATTATCACTAAGAACAATTCCCATCCAGGAATTTCAGTAATAAAAGGCCAGAGAAGAGGCCTAAGTGTGCTGTTAGTTTAGCCATACACTCACTCTTTACTTGCAAAAAAAACTGCACTTCTCTTACTGAGATACTGCCTTTGCTGTTGAATACAGCTCCTTAGAGGGCAGCATCCCCCAAACAGGGAGACTAATGTGATTTAGTATTTTTTGCCCAGCAGATTTAGAACTATCAGGCAAAAAAATGGCTCTGGTAAAAGGGAGAATGAAAGGTCACTACGAGATATGCCTATTCAAGGAAGAAAAGCTAATAAGGGAGGAAACACAGAATTGATGCTTGACTTGCAGCAACTAAACCAATATTGAACTGAGAAGGAAAAACACAGCTAATGCTTATTCTCTATCATTTACATTATTGGCTGTCCTCTTCGTGTCTAACTCTCTCCAGCAATTATTTAACCCCTGAGGTGTCCCATCTGTTCCATTCAAGACTGGAATTTAAGAAAAAGAAAATTAAGAAACTGAATGTATCTGAAATGTATCACTGGCATCAAACCACAGGTATTCTGATCTTGAATGCAGATATGCAAAAAACAGCTAATTGTATATATATGCAGCTAAGGGCTGTGAATACTGAACAGGGTTCAAAGGTAGATCTCAAATTCAGACAGCTCAGCATTCAGCAGAAGCCAACATCCTTTTCTGCACTTTCTATTTCATGCAAATAATATTGTACATACAGAGGAACAGCAATTTTATCTGTGTTTGATGAAATAAAAAAAAAATTCAACTTTTGAGCATTCCTGAAGTTCTTCAGCAGAGTGGGGCCCACGGAGCTGCTGTCACAAGTGATTTCAGACGTGTTTGATTTAAAGGTGATGGCAAATCTCATGTCCTGGGAACCGCTCCCAGTTAATGAGATATAAAAAATTCCTAAGAAGGCTGAATCACTGCCAGAAAGGATCTTCTCCAAACAGGAAGACAATGATTGAAAAACAGATTTGAAATAATAAAACAGGAAAGTTTTCTGGGCTCAGCCTGTCTCATCCAGCTAAAGAATATCTCTGCAGTGTAACTGTGCTGCTGCTTAACAGAGCTCAAATTTTCAGTAGGTGCATGGATTTTTCTGAAATAAAATTTGTAGCTTCTCGAAAGGTATTCAGCAGGATAACTAAGCAGCTACATAGTCTGAACTGGAAAGAGTACAGACCCTGTTACATTATTATTAATTAACCTCTGAGATATCCCATCTGAGATGGGATTGTGCCTGTGAGATGCTTACCAAATTCCCAGACACAAAGGACTGAAACCTTTGTATGTAAGTATTATCAGATGAAGCAGGTTTTATAAAGAAATAATTCCCTACCAAGCACCCTGATGCTCATGTAAGGCAACGTCATTTTAAGAAGGGTAGTTGGAATCCAGCTGAGATATCTATATTCTGAGAGGCCCATGGCACATGGACAAAGAAAATCACACATTCACACCTGTACAGTTTCAGTTTCTGTTCTTCCAGTTTTGCCTTTGAGGCATGGGGTTTTCTGGGGTTTTTTTGAGGTTTTTGTTGGTTTTTGTTTGTTTGTTTTTTGTTAAGGAACAAGAAAGCCATATTGCACTTATGTTTTAATCAAATGTTGCATTTCATTGTCATAAGCAAAAGGTGCCAATGCTTTTGGTTTTGCATAGCTACTCTGGCAGTCCCATCCCAGGCTTCCGAGTTTCCTGTTCCTTGTTTTGCAGTTAATTCACAAAAACTTTGGTCAGTTACTTCTACTAGCTTCATCCTAAAAGGGTCTGTATCCGGTCCATCTAATGCTAATATTAACGAGTCTTTCACTTGCCGTGATCATCCAATAAACATTCCACTCATTTTTTCCTCATCACAAAGCTTTTCTTGAGGATCCTTTAGAAAAGGGCACCTGGATTCAAGTACCCATCTGTTAATTGCTATTAGCAGTTTACATGTTTTTAAAAGCCAGGCTATCTATAGGAGAAACAAAACCAGAATTTATCATAATGTTACGTGTAGACCTGTGGCCTCTCTGAAGGCTTTTTTTCTTGGAAAACTTCTGATATGCTACTGTCAAGAGGATATGGTTTAAACGATGTACGCGTGTGTCTTGAAATCAGTCTCTTTGGCTGTTTTGAAGTTTATTGCATCTTCTCCCTAGGCTGAAATAATTGGCCAAATTTTAGCCTAGTGTGAGTGATGACGAATGAACACCACGCCCCAGACAACACAAGCTTGCTAAGTGGAAGCACTAACACACCCTGCACCAGAGAGGTTTTTTGGGAGTTACACACAGCAGCTGCAGTTGTTGCTGAATGCTTCCAAACCAGTTTCATGAGTTTTCCGCCTCAGCAATGTTTCTACGACTCAGGAGTGTAAGCCTTTCTTCAGTGGGCATCCACTGGAAAACAATCTGCACTTCAACTAAATCGAGGCTAATCTTGCCATGCCTGACTTGCTGTAATCATCTGAGAAAACGGGTTGCTAAAAATCAGTCGTTTACAACGTATTAGGAAAAGCTTTTGGATCTACAAGGGGATGAAATATTCACACGTTTTAGAGGTCTGTTCTTGCCCAGCTCTTAGGCTACTAAACCCTCTTTCAGCATGGCCAATGTGCAGCTTCCTGTAAGATTATGCTTCTGTGCTGTGGGTGGCAAGGCTTGCATCTCAGTCCTGTTGGCTGTAACAAGTAGAGTTAATTCAGCGCACATTTGCCCCGAACATTCTTCAGCCAAGATGCAAGAGGGTTAAAGTCACTTCCTTCCCACTATGGCTAGCTCTCCTTACCCCTTCTCAAGTTCACTGCACGTCCAGAAATCCCTTACAGTTAGCTTTGCTACACGAGGACTTCTCAGGCGGCATCTTGCACCCTGCCATCAGCAACAAATCACTTTCTTATTCAAAATACAGATATGCAGCCACTAGGTTTTGATCTATCATATTGCTTCTGATCTCTTCTGAATTATTTCAACTTTGGTTGAGGTCTTCGGGACAATACAAACCATCAAGTGCAAAACACGACCTTAGAGGACTGTCCCTAAACTAAGTTTGAGTAAGCTGAATTCACTGCTGAAAATACCTTAGCTAGAAGTGCTAAAACCAACCAAAATGATATTAAAAATCATTACTCCTACTTTGCATACAAATTCTTAAATGGAATTGAATTAATGGACAGCAAAGTTTCCTGACAAATGAAATATTAAACCTACATGTTACTGTCACTGCTTATAAATTCTTTGTTAAATCAACTGGCACTTACATCTCCAGTAGAAGCAAGGAACATCAGTTATCAATTTATAACAATATACAATCTCTTCCGACTTTCCTATTTATCTTCCACCCACACTGACAAATCTAAAATAGGTTTTCAGATTAAATCTCATTTAAACACAGTAGACAGAAAAATTAGATTTAAAAAAGTAATAGTATATACTCATTTATCGAATACTTCCAGAGCCTCTGAATTGCAGAATGAACAGTGGCCAAAGGTGTATTTTAAGTGTCATTAAAAATGTAAGTATGTGGATGTTAAATTTGAGTAGCTTTCCATGGTTTTGCAAGTCTCACTGATTCGTGGTTGACCAGTGATATATGCATTCTATTTATTTTCTATACATTACTAATATATCTACTGTACACAATATGTACATTATATGCATATCCATGTACAAAAAATAGGTTTTAACATTATTTTACATAGTATTTAGGTTTCATTTATTCTGGTAATTTCAAGATTTATACTGGAATCAATCTTCCGCAACACTGAGCTTCAGTTTCCCAGTCTACAAAGAAGGTTAAACAACATTTAATGTCCTTCATAAAATACTTTGAAGAAACACTACCAAGGAAAACCATTACAGAAATGTATTCCTCACAACCAGTCCTGAGAATAAAACCACATAATCACCTCTCCTCTAAAGCTTATGAATGACGATTGGAGGCTCAGTGGTCAAGATTCATGGATGACGGGCTACACAGCGGAGCTTCATGTGTTATTTTATGCAGAAGGCATGTCCCAAATAACATTAGCAAAAGTACAAGCTCCGTTATATATTATAGCAATACCAAGACATATAAAAATAGTTACTAATGAGACACCAAATTTTTCTTTCAACCTTTTCAGATTCAGCAACTATCAATTTTCAGGCTTCTTCCAGCATACTATTCTCTTAAATAACTCCAGCTGAAACACACAAATCCTCCTCAGCTGATTAAACCAGTCTGCAATGCCAATTTAAAAGCCACTGTGTACCCTTTACATAGGGCTTTGAAGGCTCCCTCTAATGGAGGGGTCCTAACCCTCTACAATTGTCTGGAACAGGAAAGATCCCAGAACACAAGAGACCTCTTGCAGTTTAAAAGGTAAACTAAAAGGCTGGGAGGTAGGCAGTTATTTGGAGCACCAGTTAAACACAATGCACTGAGGTCCTGTACAACCGTTTCTCACACTGCTGACGTTCCAGCTCTTCACAATGCGCACAACTCTCACTTGCCTTCACTTTATCAAGATACCTTTGGGGACCTCCCGAAGCCAAAAGTGTACTGATACTCACAGGTGTCAGGGAAGGCAATGGTGGGTATCGCAAGAACGATTCCAACCCAGGAGCTACAAATACAGCTACATGCAAGCTGATGCAATGTGCCCCAGAAACCCAGCATAAAAAGCGCCTGCATTGAGCACACATACAGCTTTAACCCCATGGTAATAGTACTTCAAAAGCTAAGGACTGTATTTTCCAAGTCCATCCCCTCTGCCCCCACTTCCACAAGACTAACTTTTATTGTTTGAGTGCTTGTAGAGCTCTAGTCTGATTAAATGTTTTCCTCTTTGGTGAATGTGAGAGCTAAAGATTTCCTATTACTCATGCCTTCAGTTCTGTCCTTCCTTCCAGAACAACAGTTCACAAGAGCCAGAAAGAACAATAACAAGAATCCCGCTAGGAAAGCTCACATGCCAGTGGGTCTGGTAGAGGAAGAACAAATTACCAACAGACATTTTCTGCTGGCCAAAGGACACAATTAAGTGCATATTTGTTGCATTACATTTGCACAGCTGCACTCACTCACTCTCCATTCAAAGGTATCTTAGCAATCACCTGACAAACAGCTATTAAACATGTAGAAAGCTTTACTTTTCTAATACTATTTAAATGCCACAAAAATTGCTATGTAGTTTTAAGAGTACATTTAAGAGTAAAAGGCCTTGCCCCTTTTCTTTTTTTTTAATTTTTTTATGAACAGGTATAATGGGCCCATTTGATGGACAAACCTAATCAAATATTTAGTTCTATCATGACTCTGAGGAGAATGACCTGATTTCTTAACTCTCTTAAGGACTAAGGAGCAGCACAAAGAATAACTCAGACTCATCGTTTAAACCCCTTAAGGAATGTCGTGAATTGTAAAACAGGAACTGTGGCAGTAGCCTACCATCTTCCAGTGAAACTTTATTTTAATTACTTGCAGAGGTCACAGAACCTTCAACCCTGTTTGATGTCTGCTGTAACATCAAATTCCATTGTTTCCTTCTCTGCAGGCTTCTGTGATCTCATGGGCGACTGGAACAGCACAAATAGTATGAAGACCAAAATTTGCCTCTAATAACATCCTGACCCAAACTGTCCACTCATTTTTCCCAGGCTCTTATCTGTTTAGCAAGCCACTACAAATATCTGTGCCCATATACAAAAATAAAAGTGCAGCTCCTTTGCTTGGAAAGAACTTCAGAATCTACCATAATTTTCTGTTACTAGCGAAGGAAGGAAAATGTAATACAATTTAAACATTGAAAAAATTCTAGCCTGATAAACCCTGGCTTGATATGTATCTTTAAAACCAGGACCTTCTAAAGCTGTTTTTAACACTACTGTCATAATATCTCAATAGAAACAAGCTCTCAGCAGAGTCGCTGCCTCTGTTCAACCTGAGACAGGACGGAGCAGCGGGAAGCAGAGCTCACACTGGCAGTTCCCAGGCTGATGGGGCTGCAAGACACAAGTCACCACACTGGGGGACTGTGGGAAATGGAGCATGAGGCCCTGACTGTAACTCTGAATGAGAACACGCATGCAGGAAACATGGAAGACCCTCAGAGCCTTCCACCACTTGCTGTGCTGCCTTGGGTAAGCCAAAACTGCAGCTGCCCTGCTGCTATGAACACTTGCACTGTTAATTCATGCCTAGTTTCTGATTTTTGTACAAAAAATACTTCCCAGCATCCCAACAGTGACTGCCAATGTCATGCTAACATTCCTTAACAGACAGACTATAATAAACTTTGTAACTTATTAGTGTTAATTCCGTCAGCATACAATATTGTTATACTTATTAGTTGTTGCTAATAGCAATGCAATTATTAGCTGCTTGGAATATAATTTTTCCTTATAGCAAAGATGTGAGTAATTATTCAGGCTAAATCCCCAGTTGTGCAACCGTTGTGGTGGCATGAAGAAAGAGTCCTCATGGCAGCTGAGTACCAGCTAGACTTACTTTAGTAAGATCTTAGCAGTCACTTGTGACTGCACTGTCAGCTCTGCCTTGAGCTCTCACTTTCCTGCAACATCCAATGTTGAGCAAGTGGCATACACAGGTGAAATGCTTAACTACCAACTATGGTCTTTATGGGAGCTATTCATTCTGTTTTCATGGGCTAAATCCACCTATTGCTACACACAGGACCAAAGCTATGAACTTCTATTATCTACACAGCTAACAGCAGGAAGTTGGTACTATAAAGAAGGTAATTCCACTCAACTAAGAAGTGTAGCCACAGTAGCCCAAAGTGGCCCCTTAAAATACTCTGGGCAGTAGAGAGGAGCAAAGCAATAGCAGACACAGCTTTATTGCCTATTGCCAGGATTTCAACATCATCTCTGTTAGGATCCTGGGTTACATTTATGCACAGAGAAACCTAATCCCAGTGACTGAACATGTAGTTAATCAGAGACAATCCAGAGGAAATATATGTACCAGATTTTATTAAGATAATGTGTATATTCTGCAAAAAAGGAAGGCTAACCATTGATTGCATGCAGTGTTTTCTTTAGGTGCATGTTCTGTTTTGTAGTGAAAGGGTAAGTGAATTGCAGGACTCCCTACGTAGTTTCATTCTAATCTAATGACAATACAAATCTGTGAATTCACTGGCTTCACTACCTTAATATTAGGTGCATATTAGGGCAAAATCCAGCATCTGCCATTCAATTTTCTTTTAAACCATGTTTATTACACAGATCATTTTTTTAAATTTTGAACTTCTCAACAGCAAGTATTTGGCAAGGCCTGATGCAAAACCCTCCTCTATTTCTGAACAATGCTGGAACAGGTCCAGTTCATAAGTACAGGTGTGGACTTTCTACATCTTCTGTAATCTTTAGGCTTCACGAAGCATTAGAGAACTGAATATTCCTTTATCTTGTATGCATTTTGTCCAGTATGGATTTTTGACATAAAAAGATACTTCACCTGAATGACCCGATTACAGCCACGTTCATATTGCTGGATTAGTTTGGAATCAGAATCAACCAGCAAAGCAACTTCACCATAGTGCCAAGGGCCTTTTCAAACAGCCTAATAATACTGGCATAGCTACAACTTTGTCTCAACCAGCCAGTAAAACACCTCTAGTGACCACCAAGACTGTTGTGTAGGTCTGCTGAGCTGTACAGTTGAGTGATCGGTCTCTCTGCAGCAAGGTGAGACAGCCATTCCAGCCACAGCTTTGAGCCTGCTGAAAGCAAAGTAAAGCCCTTAGCTTGGTTTGCTGCTGAGTGCTAGTTACATGGCACGAGTCAAGGGACAGCATGGAGTCTTGTAAATGGATTATGTACCAGATACATACAATACGCAATCCTCCGTAACACCAGGAATCTCCCACTTTCCACATCATCTTCACGTTTTCTTTCGTTAGGTGATAACAGGACTGCTGAGTTATCAGGAATATGTGAGTACAAGTGTGAAACAAAACCACATTTCTCCTTTTAACTCTCTGCATGACGTGACTGTTACTCCCTCCACCTGTCCCTCTGGCTGAACTAATAACAGAGCTTGATGCATATGTACTAGGAAATCACAGTAACTGAAGTTGCATTTGCAGTGCTGCAACGATATCTCCAAAACAATGGGAAGCATCTTGGAAGACTGAGATATTACTAGTTTCTTCAATTAGAAATAACTTTCTGAGTCAGTAGAACTATAGCTGACTTCAACCTGCTGAAATTCAGCTAGAAAAGTCAGTAACAAACCTCCTCTGTATCTTAAAAAACCCCAACAGAATTATTTCATAAATCAGAAAGTCTTCCACCTGACAGCAAGTAATAAATGCTAGACCTCATCCTAACATAAAGTTATTTGCAATTCCAAAAATTAGCAATTATTTCCATTCCGATCATGATTTGATTGCATTTATAGACAGACAGAAATAAAGAGCAGTGTTATATGTGCATATTTGTACTCAAGAGTCTTAAGAAAAGTATAGCTAGGCAGTTCACTGACAGATGGATGTGTTAGCAGGGGAGGCTCTGCTGAGCCAGATACCTTGGAGATTACTTCCTTCCACCCACAGCATGAGGTACCTCTACTACTGGCTAAGATAAGAATATAAAACCTTTCCTTGTAAATCTGCAGATGACTCAAAGACAATGCTTGTTTAAGCTATTTAAACACAACAAGTATCTTTTAATAGTCTAACATAATATGCCTGCAAATCAAGAAAGCAAGGTCCTGTGAGATTGAGGGCCACGCTGTGGGCGACAGCAAGTGAGAGAGGCGGTTTGAGAACATCATTACTGATCTCCCAGAAAATGCTCTCAGAGTACTTGAAATGGCTGGCTCTTCTGATCATTTAATGTATACAAAGAATATAAAAGAAAAGCAGAAAAAAGGCTTTGCTTTTGGCTACAGATACTGCAACATGACCATTATAACAGATGAGTGCATGCATATGGATTTACAGAATAGAGTTCAGTGGAGAACCATCAAAACAACGTGAGTCTTCAGCTGCGAACCTGAAGGACTCAGAGTCAAACCACTATTTGGAGACAGGCTTCAGAGATGACTAGATCACAACGGACAGGTGATTAAAAGCGAAGACAGTAGATAATAGCAGGAAAGAGCACGAGCTTTTCAATCCCATTGAAAAAAACTATGACAACATCAAAAAGCTGAAGTTAGACAAATTTAACCTCAAAAAAGGGTGAAGTTTCTAAAAAGTAAAGGTAATTTAAGCAGCAAAAGGGAAAACTTGTGGCCTTACAATCATTCTGCAGTCTTCATGACATGGCAGGATGATTTCCCAAAGGATAAGCTTTCATTTGGTTTCTAGGGAAAAGCTCTATGATTTTGAAAAGAGAAGGTCAAGCAAGATGATTTTAGCAGTTCCTCTGACCTTAAAATCCATTCCAATGGGCTTTGCATAGAGAGAAGCTTTTACACATGCATCAGGCTGCTCCTAGGGAGCACAGGTCTGGACCAAAACAGCAGAATAATTAGAGTCAGAGTCTAAGGTTACATTTGAAAAGTCTCCAGTAGAGTTACATCAGTTCACTCAGAGCTGTCTTGGCTAAGCAGCAAAATCCCTGGTATAACAGGGGCTTTGCTGCTAGAAGGGAGCTTCTGTTGATGTGGCTTGTGGTTCAGAGAGACAGTTCAAGTGCAACACCAGGAGAAGTTCTGGGGTTGGGCGTGCTGTGTCAGCATGGGAATTGCTACTGACCCAGAAGGTTCAGCACTGAGACAGGGCTCTGTCACATGGGGAAGGTTGAGAAAACAGGTCAGCATAGCACTAGGCAAAACTCATGTTAACCTATTTAGTGGGCAGGTGCAAATCACTTTCTAACTGAAGCAGCAAGTGAGAGTTTGGGAGATTAAGCAACTCACCTTGGATCAAAATCAATGCTTGCAGAAAGCCAAGCAGAGAACTCAAGTCCTCAGACTCCCAGCCCTGCCGGACCTCCGTGTAGCACACCACTAGATCCAAAAAACTGGAGCTGATTTTCTTGTTCATCTAACACAAAACTGTCTTTCCAGTTTTCTGTCAGAAGGCTGTTTCAGGAACTGTGCAACCTTTGGCATGTGATTTAGCAAAGCCTGGTCTCCATTCTGATGTCTGCATTCGGTTCAGAGGGAGTGTCCCAAGAACAACAGAGAAATAAAAGTTGCAAAGGCCAAAGGAAGGGGGGGAAGAAACTAAGCATGAGGTCACAGACAGTACATTGATAGAAAATAAACAGAGAATAGAAAACAAAGGTGGCCTGTAAGAAACAAAGCAGACACGAAGCACTCTATATATACTAATTTGTACCTGGTAGACTCACAGATAGGAAAACATGCTAGGAGTGAATTGAGCAGGGAATATTTTTTTCTTTTAGTGACTAGAGCCTGCTCTTATAGCAAACTGATCCTAAAAATCACTGTCATTCCAACTATTCTGATCCAATAATGCTTTAAAAAGTCTAAAAAAGGGGGTTTATCCTTGATTAACTGCAATGCTACCTGTTACCTTTGGGAATCTCTTCCAGCAAGAGGTCACAACAAGCAACAGACAACAATCTGGGGAAGGGAGAGATTTTCTTCAAATATTTTTCTTCCCAACCACATTGCTCTTAACTCCAGAGTCACCAATACGTAATTATGAGCCAGGATTTCACTACATCCAGACATTTCTCAGGAACCCTTGTTTTGTAATCTTGGCCAAAATGTTTATGTTACACTAAATTTAAAATGGAAATATCAAAGGACGTGAAGGTAACCAGTGGATAGTTAGTGCAGAGAAATAGTTGTCTCACATAGAATAACTTTGAATAAATGTCAGACCACCAACATGTACTCTGCTAAAAGCAAAGCCTTTTATTTTTGGCAGAAGTTCATTTTTTTGTTCTATTTGTCAGTTTTCTCACTGCTGATACCCGTGATTTCCAATTACAGATGCAAAACTATGCAAGCATACTTTTGAATCCTAGCTGGCATGAACATCCCATCAGAGTATGTTTGTCAGAGCCAACACACAGGGATTTTACTCCCTATCTTGTTTTCTTCAGCTCCGTATAAAATCAAGATTTCTAGTTACCATGGGAAAACTATTCCAACAAAATAACCATGATACAACCTATTACTGTGGTGATGAACAGAGGGAGATAAAGCAGAAAGGAATACCTACCATCATTTGCTGCCATTCAGTTTTCAGCTGAGTACAGGGTCTCCAGAATCATTGCCTCAACAGCAGTAGTTCAAGGGTGCTGCTGAGGTAAGTCTGCTAAAGTTTTTTCTGCCTCAGTTCTTACTCTCCTCATTGCTATGAAAAAACTTTTGCCAGCCAAGATGCAACTGCTTTACAGAATTCAAAGCAACAGAAGATCCATCTGTATACATAACACACCTCTCTCCAAACCCTGCATGTAAAAGTCAATTTCTGAACATTTTAACTCATACTCAAATGATTTATGATGCTCATTTCAGAGACCTCTACAACCCACAAAACATTCCAAGCTAGTTTCACAAACAGTTTAAATGCCAGAGTATCTGTGTTGCTGGTGATGAAAAGGTGCATCTCTTACAAAGAAAAAGGCTTGTAATAAATGTCATACATCCCAGATATCCATCCAAAGAACTATTAGACCTGTATGATCTTCTAATGTAGCATGAGCACGTAATTAAAATCTGCCTATTTTGTGCTCCAGGTGGTCATTTCAAACATTTAATCACCCACAAAATACTCATGTGTATCATATTTCTTCATCTGTAAAGCACTTGCTCAGTAAAGACAGGTGTTAATTCTGTGGACTTCAAAGTCCCTGGAGATTCCAGACATATCTTTTGGGTTTGTTTTTCTTTCTTCCCTGCCTCCCCTTCCCAGGAAAGCACCCTGATAAGGCAGACAAAAGAGAGAGGGGACTGAGTCCTCACAGAATGAACATTAAGCACAATACCCGGATGGAGCCTGTTACAAACAGGTGACAGCTATAGACTTGCCCAGACAGGCTCTTCTCAACTTCAAGTTTCAAACATGTTATTGTTTGTATGTATGTTACATTCTTCCCAACAATTCCTTTGTACAGGGGACAGGTCTAAGTCCTATCCTGCTCTTCTAGAAGTCAGTAGCAAACTCTCCGCTGAAGGAGGACCTAAAGCAGGACTTAAAAATGAAAGAGCACAATCCTGCAAGAAAAATATATCACCACTTAATCCATTTTACATTGTGATGTCAGTCCGGGAGAAACAGGGTAACTGGCTGAAATAATTCCGTATTGCTACAGAGTGCCTCACATTCCCCCATCACTACATCCCAATTGACAGACTGCGACACTGGAGGAAGTTTTGATTTCAGTGTAAGTACTTTGGTGCAGGGATCATTATTAATTTTGTATCTGTTATCTATCTCTGTTGTGGGTGATTGCATTGTGCTAGTCCTACCTGCCACAAAGGTTTAAAAGATGAACAGAAGAAGCAATGGGAGCTACGAATTAAGAGTATTATGTTTTCCCTAAAGCAGACTGTTCCAAGAGGAGAAACATGACATGTTCTGCGGTGACAACCATGCAACTGAGTTCTTAATACAGCTATGTAACAAGAAAAATAAAGTCATCCAGGTAAGTTACTCCTCTGCTACAAACTGGTATATGTTATGTGCACCTCTATGACATGAAAAAGCTACTTGTTTAAAGTACCTGTTGTGTGTTACTGGAATACATGCAATGGCTATATATCACAAAGGTTGCTGTTGGTGGCAAGAAACTTTATACTAATATAAATGCCTCTACTGAAATGTCATTTTGAAGTATTTTGATCAGCCTGCTAAAGTTTTTCATTAATATTTAGTGCAAGAAACACACTAGAAAATATTTAACTGAATCAAAAAGGCAAAAGCTAAAGACGCTGTGCTAGGAAGTATAGATCCTGATCAGCAAGACTGTACTCAGGAAATCAATTTGTACAGATAAGCCATATTTTTATAGGCACCTGCAAGATTTCACAAATCCCTTTGTGGCAATAAGGAAGTTTTAATTGGTTATTTTTTCAAATTACTTGTTACAACTTGCTCTTCTTATTCACCATCCCTACATCCTCTTAACATTCCTCCCCTTGCTATTGATGTTTGAACTGACTGAAGGATGGTTTCCAAACCACTGCTGAGAAGTTAATGCCTTGTGATTATGCTGCCATAGCAACTAAACTTCTGTTAGGATTCTGTCAACTTCAGACACTCTTATCATCTTCATACGTCAAGTCTTTCCCAACTACAGATAACCCTCTTGCCAAATTCAGTCTTTTGAGATGGGGGGGGGAAATCACCAAAATCCTGTTAGAAAGATTTTTACATGATGCAATTTACGTCATTTTTCTGGAAGTATATTTATTCTAGATTTTTGACCCTGTGCATGGTGTGGTATTCTAGGCAATTACAATAGCATATTTTTTATCAGGGAAGGGTAGTCTAAATTAAATCTATGCTGCTACTCAGCTACAGAGACAACCTGTCTGAACCATTTACCCATATCCTGAGTTATTATTAAACTTTTCACTTCCCCATTTTTACGCAAACTAACCCCACATCAGGGAAAAAAAAAATCAGCGTTCTGCACTAACTGATAAAACACATTTCTGAGCAAAAAGGCAGAGAAACTGGAAACAAACTCTAACCTTATTTCTATGCAACAAATCTCTAGAAGTGATAAAAAAAGCCAACAAACTGGATTAAGAATTATTTGAGATAAAGAATCGTATTGTTCCTCCATACATCAGCAATCAGTTGCAATCAGAAACAGCCCAAGCTCTGTGCCATTCTCCTCTCTTCCTGGCAGTTTAAAAGCATGTTAGCTGCACTTTCTTTATCTAAACCACAGAATTACACACAGCCTTTTAAAAAAACCCTTCTGGTGCACAGGAACAAAAGTACAAGTACCCTATTATGATACCACTGGCAAGCTATTCAGTCACATCACAAAGTTGCACCCCTCTCTCCCCCACAAAAGAAAGCCATGACCCCTTCCACTTCAGATGTAGTTTCACAGGAAGGGGTTTACCTTCTGATAATACTTCTTCAGTCTAAGTCCATTCTGTCCACAGCCCAGCAGGCAGACTCCCTCCAACTCCGTTCAAACTCGGAGCACAACCAGAAGCGATGTGGAGATGGCTTGTGTTCTCACCGAACCAGCTCACAGTGAAGTGTCTGTAACTGCACCCAGCCCTGAGCCTCCCTCCTCCTCTGCTCGCACTCACTCACTCCCCTGCACACACCCACCAAAACAAGCAAATAATCTTCCCTGCACATTAAACCCACCTCGGCAGTAGCTCAGCCAACTCATTTTGAAAAAGGAAAAGGGGGAAGAATATCAGCCCAGGCAGGGGCAGGACCATTTCTCATCACTTGAATGTCACTATTTGATATTGATACAACTCAGAACACTTTTCCCTTGGGGAGAGATGTCTGCTGAGTATGAAATCAGCACTCTCTTTCTCTGGAAGTTATTAAATATTACTTCTACAGCTCCTGAAGAATTTATACAGCCTCCTGGGTGTTAGTCTAGTTTTATCATAAACACTTAGTTACAATGAGATTGTTTTGTAGTCAAATTCAGATTAATTCAGGCAGAGCACTGGGGCCACTTCTCACACTGATACGTGTATCCCTTTATCCTGTTTCCATATTTTGGGCAAGAAAATGCTTCAGACGCATTCTGTGAACATTTAATGAATTTACAGTGGGCCCTGTGCACTGACTCTATCCGATAGCTCAACAGGTATTTTCCATAATCTAAAAAGCCCTATGGTCTGCAGCATATACCTGTCTGACTAAGAGAGCAAACAGTCACAGCATGTGCTTCTGCTTTTTCTTATCTTTTACCTGGGACATTCAGGCAATGTGTTCATGTTTTCTCATTTATTATAACAGCAGTAAAATTAAACACAAACAAAGCAAATCACAGAACTAACAAAGCATGCGCTAAACTCCACTGCTTCTTCTCATTTGCTGTGTAGCCTTTTCCCCTGCATTTTTATGGTGTGTGAAGATGACAATGGTGACTGGGAAATACTGGCTGAGAGCATAGTTTCTCCCACACCCAAAACAGTAGACACCTGGTGATATGAAAAGAGAATGGTAATACCTTCTTCAGGGATTTTATTTTATCACAGCTTTAACATACGACCAAAACCAAACCCGTTTGGATGCATCATATCAATCTTTTTCAATTCATCAATTGTTTCATTTATAAAAGTGTTTAAAATTTTATACCACCTCAACCTGTATTACCAGTTCAGGTTGCATCATTAAAATCCAGTAAATGACACATTTTGTGATACTTCCTGCATAACTACTATGAAAACAGCCTTGCTAAATATTTCATTCAGCAGAAGAATATATATTACCCTTTCATATAACACTTCTGAATGGAATTGAAACAAATCTGTCTGAGAGATTCTCTACACGGTTCCTCAATCTACAAAGCATACTGGTATAAGAACACAGGACGAGACGCATGAATGTGCTGAAGTACCTAACTAAACTCCATAGTGCATGGATCTTTGCAGAGAAGGGTGATGTTTTCACATAAGCTATGAGCCTAAATCTCCTTAAAATAAATTACTTGAACATGTAGGCTACCGAGTTTCCCTGAAAGTCAATCAGCTGAAGCATCTGAATACTAGCACTAACATGAGCAAAGCTGCTTGCATGTTTAAGTGTTGGCAGAAATCACATTCTTGGACAACATAAACAGGCATTGTTTGAATAAATCATTTACAGTTCGTATGGGAACCAGCAATGTTGCTACTGTCATTTATTTGTTATCTATTTATTTAGAACAGACTCATTCCCATGTAAAGAATCAGCAGAAACTCCTCTGAACCTCTCACAGCACAGGTTTCTAAATCTAGCTCTGAAAACAATACTTGAAGGAACTTACAGGCTCCTCTAGCTCACATTTTTTGCCTCTTAAATATGGATACAGTTTCCTTACACAACCATAGCAGCTTTTGCTATGGCTCCCCTTCCCAATTATTAATCTCTAACTTCACAAGTCAAAGTGTCTCAGAATTGACATCTTTCAGAGTTAGCTGCAGCACAGATGAGACATCTTAGAATTCTGGCACATTAGAGTAACAGTATCTACAAGTAATAAACCTCCTTCACATTAAATACCACATCTTAAATTACTACTCCTCTTTAAAATCAGGGGAAGCTCAGCATAAATTAGAAAATCAAAACATATTTAGAACTTGACCTTGCAGGCTGAAGTCAAGGGAGCCTTCTGGTGCCCTGGCATTTCCCTTTCAGGTCCATCTGTTAAAATGGCGTTATGCCACTGCTTACAAGGTGGGGTGCAAGTTTCAACAGTGCAAAGGAAACAAACTTAGTGCAGGCAGCAGCCCATCAGAACAGGAACTGGAGCTATGCACAGCCAGGAGAAATCATACAGTGGCTTTTTATTTGCAAATTGATATTAAGCATGTAGGATTATAAAAATAAATGGGTAGAGTAGCAAGATGGTTGAGGGATTTGATAGTAGATATATCTATCTCCATCTCTAGATCATGAGATCAAATCCTGTTCATATCAGTAACAGCCAAAAAAAGTGAAAATTGTAAGACCTGAATCTTATTCTCAGGCTTTCTCTGTGATTTCATGCAGATTATCCACCTGTTTCTGCCCTGATGTCTTCTTTCTGCAGAAATAAGAATACTACTATGAAGTTTTGTAAAACACTTTGGATAAGCAGAGATTAATTACATGGATATAGGTATTGAATTAAGCCCTGGAGGAATAGTTATATTGTATATGATAACCACATTAGACAAAAATTTTTTAGACCAGCATCTTTCAAATAGTTAAATATGTGCTGAAGTTGACTTTGGTTTGTGGAGTTACACGTCTACACAGAAATTCGCAGATCGTAGGATCAAACAGGCATCTTTCAATAGGCAAGCCTTGAAACTATGAAAATCACAGCTTTGTGGAAAGTCTATGTGAAAGTCCTCACTCTCACTATGCCGTTATTGCCTGATAAAAATGTTTTTCACCAGAGTTAATGGGAAATGAGTAATTTCTCGTAACTAAAGATTCCTTTCTGGTGGGGAAACCCAAAGAACACCACTGTTGCCTTGGCAACATTATCCTGAACTCCTCAAGTATTAAAAGTATCCTGTATGGTCAAGAAAGTTGCAATATCTATTTCATATGGGATACTTATCACCTTTATTGTGTTGGCATGCACTCATCTATCATCTGTGACTATTTGTCACAGAAAGTTGCGTGCCAAATAATACAGGACAAGTATCTGAGCTGACTTAAATGCACAAGGTATTTTTCTTGCATATTTTCATGGCTACTGAAAGTTGTTAGATCTATGGCCTAGAGAAAAGAGTATTCTTCCATGGTATGTGTATATTAGCAAAATACGTACTGTTTTTCTAGTAACGCATTTCCTAGCTGAGCAGAGGGATCACCTCTACAGAATGGTTGGAAGGAGTCCATCCTCTTAAGGCTTGAATCTCAAGGTTTGAACTCAAACCTTGGCCTTTCTGACAGGCTTTGCTGAGGGTGCCTACCAGGGGCACAGCACAGCTGCTTCTGAGATGAAGACTCTAAGGTCCACATCAGGAGTGGCTTTCTCTCTTGCTGGCTGCTCACTGCAGAATACTGAAAGCTTGATTTTTCAGAGGTGCTAAGCCATACTGAGGGACAAAAATGAGCAGGAGCTGCAAGTCTGAAATGTTGCAAAGAATCTCAAAATTCTTTGAATAAAAAAAAAAAAATCAATCTCTTACAGGAAAAAGAGATACCACCAGCCTCTGTGAACCCAAAGCTAAGTTTCATGTTTTCATATCCCTTCGTTTTTTCTGTAGGCTGCCCTAGATGTAATTAGAATCAGCAGAAAATAAAGCAGCACTACAATGGCATGCTGCTAATTGCTTCTGATCCATTAGAGGAAAGTGTTTGTACACAGTGTACTATATACTTCCCTCCAATCTCTTCTAATCGTTTCTTTGGATAAAGATGATGTATACTCTGCTCCTGACATAACTAATTATTTTATTGACAAATAAAATGAAAGATGCCGATCAGTGAACTTACTACTACTGTTTTTATTAACAAAGGCAAAATAAAATCTGTTTTTTTTCCCACTGGATATTAGTAGCTATTACTTGGGCTGGTCAGTGAAGCTCTACCTAGACAGTTCCTATAATTGCACTACATCACACCAAGAATGTGGTTTCCTTCCCAAGAGAGGCAGGAGGACAAGAAACAACCCACATGATATAAATAATCAAAAATACCCAAATTTGCCAAAGAAATGTTGCCAAAGAAAACAAAGAGGGAAGACAGTAATCCTCCTGTGAGAATCTCAAGCTTCACCTAAATTAAAACTTCAGGTGTACTGAAAGGTTGTGGGTGATTTCCTGTATTGGATAAGGAGATTGTTAATTGTCCTGCCTCAAATAGGCCTACAGCCCTCCCTGAACTGTGGCATCCTGTTCCGTGAATTATCTTCCATGGCCCTGTGGCTGCTTCCGATCTCTCTTCTCCGTTGTTACCAGAGGATTTATGTCATGCTCTGACCCCATCCTTTAGATTACCTTTTCTGCCCAAAGGGAACACACATGCTGACACATGATTTTCTCATCCTAAGTTTTGACTTATTACTTCCTTCAGTCTAATTTAGAGGCATTAGTACTGACCCTTTGGAACTGTGCATCTCTGACAGTGTAAAAGGTTCTAGGATGAGCCAAGAAACTAGCCCACAGTTCTGACAAATTGCTCTGATTACTGCATGTTAGATGCTCACCTCTATCTTCTAATCTTTTCAAGCACCACCTAATGACAGAAAGTGCTTGAATGTCTCTCCTGCATCTGCATTCCCAGATGATACCTGGAGAACTCTGTTCATGGACTATCTAGACTGCTCATACATACTGTAACGCAGGGAAACCAGTGTCTGAATGGCCTCTCTGATGACACAGTACTAATTTTTGTGGTGAAAGTTTCTCAGGATTTGTCCAGTCTACACCTTTCAGATAGCAGTCAGCCTTCAAATGTCATTTAAACAGATCAGGAAAGAGTTGCACTATATGAATAATTCAACTTCTACAGGCTTTAGAGGAGTTTGGTCTTAGTTACATATTGAGAACTAGTGCTGCCCTCTACTGTATTATTATGGGTTGTGCCTCTGATAAGCATTCTAAGTTCTGGGTAAGACTAGAAATTTTGCTTGAATATTTGTGGTTCTCATTGATTAATATTTCCATGTATTGATAAGATCATTCAAAGGGTCTGTTTCTAATTCATCAGCATATTCTGATTCTGCAGGGCCCAGGTCAAATGGAATGATCTTTATCTTTTTTATCTGATTTTGACTCTTAGAAGATGTGGATCCTTGCAAGAGGTTGGACATGTTTCATTGCTTCAGCAAAATGTTGTCTCCTTCTGATAATAAATAGCCATCAGAAGAGTAAGAACTATAGAGTGAGAAACCTTGGGGCCACAATGACTGCATCAAGGTTCTGCGCAGGACACAGTGTCTCTGATAGCCTGAACTTTAGCTTATAATATGATGGACAGTTAAGTTGTAGTTAAATTGAACTAATCTTTCCTTAGCCTCAACTTACTCAGTTCTGAAAGGATACAGCTCATGATCCTCTCAAAAAGCTAGGTTTCTTTCTCACTGATGCTAGGAAAACTAACATGAGTGCAACCTTGCTATAGTCACATTCACTACACAAAAGGCTCCAATAAGGAATAGGTTATTTTTTCCCAGCTCCCCACAGACTCCAATAACCTCCTCTTTTATTTTCACCTCCATGCCTCTGAATAGGTTGCATTGCTTGTAGGGTAGAGCACCTAGTTTTTTATGCTTCCCAATCTCATAAACCAAATTACTTCTCTCCTGCAGTGCTTCCTGCACTGGAATGCAACTATGGTGTCACCAATACACAGTATTAAACTGAAAAACTTATCAGTAGACAGGAATAGATAAGCAGATGGTAGCAGACCACTAGATTAAAGCCAGAGACACAGCCTTCCCACTCAAGGGAAAACTCAGACTGTTCTCACTAATTATCTGTGCGGGTATCCAAAGGAATTAGGTGCACATTGCAAAGGAGGCAGAGTAAGAGCCTGGCAAATTAAAAAATTGTGCTTCCTTCCAGTAGTTGCAGTGACAAATGCACCAGGTGTCCACATGTGTTCTGAGTCCCTCATTTGGTGGCTACCATCCTTTTTAATATTCTGAACCAGAGGAACCTCCAGAACTAAAACCACAAGCTGTTACCACTTTACATCAAACCTGAAACTTCTCATACGAGGGCTGACACTGTCTTATATCTGTAGCAGATGGGACACCTGAAAATGAAGTTCTTTGTGGTTCCCCATTTCTTCCACAAGCTTTATTATGTAAAGGCTTTTTTTCCAGGAAAAGTGGACTTTTTCCAGGAAAAGTGGACTATTAAAAATCACTAAAGCTGGAGTCAAGCCATACAGCCCAGCTCCAGACTTGAGCTCCAGGCTTAGGTTCTTTCCACTGAACAGAGTTTCCTACAGGGAAAGGAGGTAACAGTTTTGCTTCTCATATCTCAATGACAGTGTGACAAGAAGGGTCCTCTGCATTTTTGCCCCTTAAACATTTCAGTGATGACACAGAGGGATCCATGCATAGTTCAAGGATTCCAGCTCAAAGGGGACTCATGACAGCCATGGGAGACAGAGATCAGTACTGACAACAAAAGATACGCATCTCTAAAAAGATTTGGCCAGTTTCAGTGAGAACACTGAGGACTCCAACTAAAAGTCAACAAAAGAGATGGTTCAGATGTTTTCTGCCTTCTCATTTCTGAACATATAATTTACCTCTCCAGCACATTTCTCCCTCTCACCTTTTCAGTGTCAGCGAGATCATCTGGCCTCATTTAAGAAGAGAAATCTCATGTCATACGTTTTGGCAAGCTTATGGTTGCCAAAGGTGATTCCAGTCAAATTACACACATCAGTCAAATAAATATATCAAATCTGACTCAGAACAAGCAGTGCAATAGACTTTGCACATCACCATTAAAAGAGAGACATAGAAACCACAGATCCAGAGAAACTAGTACAATTGATTCCCTATTGCATACTTTTCCTGAGGACTGCAAAGCTAAAACACTGGAAATATTTCTGAAAATTAGCAACTTAGCTCTAAAATCAACAAGAAAAAACTTTCCTGTGAGAATTTTTGTATTGTCTATAGTTGCATGAGGACGTAATGGGACATGGCCCAATTCTTAAACTCTAGTTTACAAAACACCTACCTCTAGGACTTTCCCAGTAATGAACTGGTGACATGCTTCACATTTGACTCCAAAAAGAACTTGATAGTCCTTTTCACAGTAAGGAGCACCATCCCTGAAAAAGAAAGTCCACAAATTACAAACCACCTTTTAATAAACAGATTACAGCATGACTTACACTCTTTTCTTGTCTTCAGTCTGGAACTCCTACACACAGCAACAGGCAAATGGGAGAGAATTCAAGGGAAATATTTTGTAGTAGAAGAAAAGAAATCACATTCTCATTAGTGCCTCTTAGAATTACTCCTTAAATTCCCACCAAAAAAAGGCATCCAGTACAAACCACTGAAGTAAACCTCATTCTTTAGAGCAGACTTGCTAGACCTACAGATGGTGCAATTCTAGGGAATCAGTGGAACTACGTCCATGGGGATGAGAGAAGATCACAGTCTTTATCATAGGCAGGTATTTTTTGTTCACTTCAGCAAAAAAATCTTTGGCAGTCTGCAAGAGTATAAGCAGTTATTTTAAGTGTAAGGCTATGTAGTTCTTTAGTATGAATAAGGAACATATAGCAGAAGTAGAAATACTAGTCAGTTTAGGAGTATTTCTCAGGCACTGAACTTCTTTTGAGAAATTAGAGATGGTACTTTTATTAAAATATTGTACACCCCTTAATGACAGGTTTGTGAAACATACATTGTTTCCCTATTTTTGCTCTGTTACATGCTTGAAGGGAGGAACAGAGACTATCTTCATTCTCTCTATTTTATCATTACACAACTTTTCCCCATTCTATTCCTCTACATTTCCTTCTGCTCAAAACTCTCTTCATTAGTTTCTTATATGGAGATGAGAAACAGTGTCAGGTCAATCACATCATCAGATTTACTCTGTTCCCTAGCAAAGGCAAGCAATGGACAGGTTCCTACTTTTTCTCCTCAAAATCACATGTTGGAAAGCAAAATGGCACAAAGCTTTATATGGATAACACAGAAAACATATGCAGGAATTCACCTAATCCTTTGTGGGAACATGGAGATATACCCCTTTCTGTATTGGTATTAAATATAGACTACTATCATAAAATACCACCTTTCGGTTGCACTTTTCAGTTTACTTTCCCTTCCCAACTCAGCTCTCACTGGGAACAAAGATTTTGGTGTATACAGAAAGGTGGTCAAAACTGGATTTTGAAAGGTGAACTTTGCTGCAAGCTCTTCTCCACTGGCAACAAGAACTCATGACAAGACTGCAAGAGAGATGCAGAGGTTACTTACTTGCTGATGTATTCCCCGGTTAGGACCTTCCCGCAGGCCTTGCACTTAAAGCACCCCAGGTGCCACTGCTTATCCAGAGCTAGCAATGCTTGTCCATTTTTTATGTCTCTTCCACAGCCAGCACAATCTGCAAATAAACAAACAAATGCATTTGTTGTCAGTTGCTTGGTTCATTAACCCTCATTAACCACCCATCCATTGCAACACTTGATAACCAAAGAGGAGAATTACACAGCAATGCAAAGGTACGTCTTCCTCTCCTCAAACACTTCCCAGGTCCTGTACAAAGATTCAGTCTTCATCATTATAGACATACTCAGAAGAGGGAAAGTACCTCTTCTGTTTTTCATGCTATTCATGATTCAAAGACTGCCAGGCAAGCTCTGTAGAAACTTCAGGTTTTGTTAGGAATGAGCTACAAAAATCATCACTGCAAAAAGTTCCTGTCTTCTAAAGCAATCAGTGTTACTTCTCATTTTGCTTTTAGCAAGATCTTGACTGCTTAAATGAAGCTAAATAAGGAGGCCTGAGTGAGCATCATCAGGATTGCTGCTCTTCCCCGTTGGGTGGCAGCAAAGCCCAAAGCGTCCACCCGGCTCAGGGCCGGTGGCACATCTCAGTCAGGACCAGGGGGAGTGACCTTTTTCCAGGGAGGGCCCAAGGCAAGGGTGACAGCAGTATGACAGCAGTGAAGGCTGCATGGCAGGGCATAGTGTCTTCCACCTGCAGGTGTGGGAAACTTCTCACAGTCTGTAATCAGCATACGAACTCTCACTCAGGGATTTTGGTACTACCTTGGTAGTTGACACTCACTTTTCACCGCGATTCTGAAAGACTCTTTGATGGCAGAATGCAAACCTGAAGCCAAGAGCATTGAATGCCGTCTGTCCCAGAGGATGCCACAATGTCTTATGTCACATCAGAATCTCTGGCTCAGCCCCAAGCTCCCATTCCTCTCCATTCAAACATAAAATAAAGAGATTTCTTGGTAAGGGGCAATTCAGCACATGGTAAGATCTGAAGAGACTGATGTAGCAGACAGCACTGAACTGCAAGGGTCACGCCACAGCTTCTGTGCCCAGCCTCGGGGGACAGAGGGACTGAGATAAGGGAAGGCCTGGAAGAGCAGTGATGCAGAAAGGGAACACCCATCAGCTGAGGCACACATGGAAGCCAGAGAGGAGACAGCCTGGAACAAAGGATTTTCTGTATTTTATTATCCTGAATCTCAGTGTTCCTCTGGCAAATATAACAACCTCTCCACACACCCGCAACATCAACAAATAGCAGCAAACTGAGACCAACAAGAACAGAGCAATCTGAGCGGTTAAAGCCCAGGCACCAGGGAAAAGATCACCCTGGCTGCACTGCTCAAGCTGACTGAACAGGTACAGCCTGAAAACCTTCGTCTCCTCATGGGTTTACAGCCCAGGCAATACCACACCTTGCAAAAGTGTGAATCCAAGTTTATTATCAGAACTGATAATGAGAGTCACTCGTTTTGACATTAAAGGGCTTGACTTTTGTTTGCTGGATAATGGGCCAAGAGAGCCCCAAATATATGCTGTGCATTCCTGCTATCCAGGTCACCATTTGCAGGACACCCCTCTTTCTGTCAGCATTCTTCTCCTCAAATCCCTTTAAAAAAGGGACTAAGCACTGTGGTATCTTGTGATGAAATGCGAGTCACAGACTTGACACGACTTGGACTTGAAAAGCAACCCTGCGATGTCCTAACACCAAGACTTCGCTCTAGAGAACAAATGTTACAAATTGAAATCATGAAATGACAAGGACTGACGGCATGTAAGAAATCCCTCTGCTCTTCAGTGCCAGCTCAAGGCTCCACGCCACTCTGTAAGGACAGCAAAGGCTGTAAGAGGTCACCAAGGGAGGTTCTGGAATTTCCAGCATGGGGCTGAAGAGGGGACAAGCAAACATCTCTAAGGATGGCTTTGGTACCCTGATTTTGCCTTTGGTTTTGGGAAGATACTACATCATCTCTTGAGGCCCCTTCCAGTCTGCATTTTCTTATGCTAAATCTGAACCCATGCAATTTGCCTTCTGATTGCGACAAGAAATGGGATCTTTCCTCCAGTCCCAGTGGGTGCTGAACTGCAGCTTTAAACAGCACCCATTTCTCAGCTTCCTAGCACTACTGCTTCTCCCTAGTGTGCCAGCTTCCACATTCCTGACCTGGGGTCCTGCCAAACTGTGATACATTCCCTGTTACATTAATCCCTCAAAAAATCTGCTGTGTTTTCCATGCTCTTTTCAGCTTTATCCAAGAAGTTACCCTGAAGCCGAAACTTCTCAAATATGGAACCAAGGAAGAGATTTTTAAAGCACTTAGTTTTGCTTTTAACTGAATTTCTGAAGCAGTCAGAATAGGAAAAATTGCCTTACACAAAAGGTCTGCCTAGTCCAGTATCTTTATCTTTATTGGTGCCAAAACCAGTTACATGGAGGAAGCAGGGATCCATGAAGTATCTCTACCTGTTTAATTGCTTCTTGTAAGCCAAGGATGATGTTGAAATGCTTACTCTTGTGCTTATGTGTGATACAAGGGGTTGACAATATGCTTTTATTATTCTATAGCAACAATGACATTTACTTACTCTTTCTGTGTTCCTTGAAGTGTTTTGCAAGAGTAAATTAACATCATTATTTGCATTCTGCTAATATCACTGATATGTTGAATGTCTAGAATCAAAGTAAACTAACAGCTCAGTACTGTCTTATTAGGCTGAGATGGCTTTTAACTAAACCTGATTTTAACTCTGGCAAAACAGTTGGGTATATACATGGAAAGCTAACAATTATCATTATCTCCTAAAATAGAAAGCAAATAAGGCTGGGCTGGGCTAAGACCATTTGTTCATCCAAATTCTACAAATAAAAGTCATTTATGATCTCAGGCCTGCATGAGGCACATTAAAGCCTTTGGCTGAATGTCATCAGTGGACAGCATATGCAGGCAGGATCTCAGTATCACACCAAGCACAATCTGCATCAGCCTAACCTATAACCAGCACATGCTGCAAATAAAAGCACTGTGAGGTAAGACTAGTGGTCCACAACCATATGCCAGAGTAGACTTGTACTAAAAAATCTGAAAACCCTTCCCAAAATTTTGTGCAATGGTTCTCAGCATGGTTCTCTCTGGCTTCATACCTCCATCTAACAGACTGCACCCCTTGATCTTGAGCTTTCTTGTGCTTTGTTTTTGTCATATATACCAGATTCTTCCCTACTCCCATTCCTTGGACATCCACACATTCATCTGTGCCAGTATAACAAAGAGGAGGAGGAGGAAAGTGCAGTGTACTGGTTAAAATGCAGAGTGGGCAGTACAGTTCCTATATGCACTTACGATCTAAAGAGAAATATATCACAAAAAACACTATGTGGAATTATATTTCAGCTAAAGGACGACTTAAGACTAGACACTCCATGGCACTGATTCTCATAAGAAATGGGAAGTAACACATGTTCATGTGTGTTGTGTGCATGCCCGGAATCTTTAGCTATATGCCAGCCATTTCTCAATAAAAGCACTGCAGTTTGACTTCAGTAAGGACCTGATCATTAGAAGGTTATCCAGGAATGTCAGGAAAATAATGTATTCCCCCAAAATCCATCCTAAGCGGGGAAAAAAGAGACTGTATCTGAGAGCACTGGACATATAGTTACCCAAATCACGATGTAGCCTCCCAGGGCTGCCTGTGATGCCAGCAGCAGCAGCCTCCACAAGCAATGTCCTTGCTCAGACATTGTGTGTAAAAATTGAATTCACTCTCTCTCATAACAGCATTAGCTGACAGCACCATTTTTTAGCCAAGCAAAAGCTTCTTACACGATTCTCTGCCAGAGATGCTTAAACATACCTGTTCTGTCTTTCACATACTCTGGTGAGGCCTGCTCAATCTGAAGATATATCCTAACATGTTTAAGCTACAGGTCTGGAATACAATAGCCCAGAAGGATGTCATATTTGATGTGTCCAGATATAAAAGCAATTGCCAATGCCTGGACAAAAGGGCTGTGATGTGGAGTCAGCCAGCCCCAAAGCATGGAAAAGTGGGCGGACAGGACAAGGCAAAGTCGTACGGCACTATAATATTATATAAGATTAAGACCTCCACCCCCGAAGCACCCTACGCAGCCTCACTAAAAGATGTAGGCCAGGCTGAGCTGCGATCCATGACACCTTGCTTGTAAAGATGCAATGAGAAAATGCATTTCCCTTTTTAGCATCTGCATCACCCCAGACATCCAGGAGTGAAACATCCTGCACAGCAACCCCTTCGTCACTGCCTAAATTAAGCAGTGGATTTTCCTCCTTTGCCTCCCTCCCCTGCTCTCAGCCAATAGCAGGGAGCCCTGATCACAGTGCAGGCGGTGGGCTCCAAGCTCATACAGCTGTATTAACCCTAAGCACACTGCATGTAACGTTACCCACTCCCATTTGGATTGCTTTGAAAACTTACTAGCAATTATATCTTTATTTCACATTCTCTGCTCACCCCATGTAACTTATGAAGGGGAAGTCATCTCTATCTGCTTTAGTCCTAATGAATATGGTTATGCAAAGTCATATGCAGGGAGAGTTTTACGTGAGCATTGTAACTCTGCTCGGTGCAGGGTTAGCTCGGTGAACAGAGCTAATTGCAGTCTGACTTAATGATGCATAATTAAGTCACCAAAAAGTGCCTTGCAATCCTGATGGCCACTAGTAACACATATCTAGATAAAGTCTGAAGCTGCCACAACCCCTACAAGTCACAGGAGTAATACTCTTTTTATACTCTTTTTGTTACTGTTCCCCTCCCTATAAAACACAGATAAACTAGTTTTATGAAGACAGCACCAGCAGGCTTCTGCCCTGAAACAGGTAATTTTTAAAAGAAACGAACAAGTTTTCATTGGACTTTACACAGAAGTACATTGTCAAACACAGCTGGACCTAAAGAGCAAGCTACAAGGAACAGTGATTTGGAAGTGAAGAAAGAGGCAAACATTATCACTGAAGTTAAGGTCAAGAATTCTCTAACTGTAAATAACTTAGCCACCTTGAAAAACAGCTTACATACCAATAATTCTTCTGTGGCGATCTGAAGGTTGCACAATTATAATTTCTCATAGAGTTAGGAAGACCAGAGTTTTTCCTCAGTCACCCTTTAACCACAGATCAGGCAATGCCTTTTGAAGCCTTGTTTTCAAATTAAAAGTTTTGATGATATCACACAGACTTTTCCAGATCATCAAGATATTTCTGTCAAAGCTAAAAATAAAAACTCACTTTGTCTGTTTACAATACAATAAATGCTTTCAAAGTTTAGCACATAACCATTTGATCATCAGGGCACTGATGAGTTCTGGAAGTCAGAGAAGGACATACAGTATTGGGAATTTTACATCCAGGACTTAGATCTGAGCATGTAACTCAATTTTGCAATGAAATCTGCTGCCACACCCTTCCTATCTGCCAATGCAAGGATGGGAAATGTTTGTCAGAACAAAACGCACTATTGCCCTTTTGCTAAAGGCAAAACAAACCCATGCGGGCAGCCTTGTACTCCTGACATCCAACAATAAGAGGCTGGGTGCATACAATGGAGGGAAATAAATTTCCCATGGGAAGTGGAGTATAGCTTTGACAGTTTATGATAAATGGCAAGTTGGGAAAATTGTTATTTTCAAAATAAATATTTAGAGAAAATAAAATTATTTTAGTTGATTAAATATGGGGAGAAATCACAACGGCATGAACTAGCATTCTTTGCTTGCAACAGAAGTCCCTCTTAACCATCTGTGAGTGCCTAACATTGACTTGCCTTTTTAAGAAACAGGTTAATACACATGTTGGATGTATCGTTACTGTAAATAGCTCTTTCATCATCTGATGCAATTTAAAGTGATTTGGAAAGGTGAATGCTTTTCCCCAACTCTAGTTTGTTAACACGATACTATTTTATCAAAGGAGTTTTTATTTTTTCCCCTCTGTATTGATTTAAGCATTTGTGTTAGTCTTCTACACAGGAAAAGGAAACAGAATTTCCCTTCTTTCCACATCTTGCTACGCCTTCTTCCCAAAGGAGGCCAAACCAATTGACCTTTTAACGTCTTACTCCTGCAAACTGTCCCTGCAAGCAACATACCACTAGCTTCGCCTTTTTCCATAACATCAACCTCAGTTCCTTCTTCAACCCAATCTTTCATAGAAGTGTCTGTACTGGAAACTAAAGGGTGAATGAAATAGGAGGAGGAAGAAAGAGCAGACATGCTACAAACTATCTAAGAGAAGAGTTTTCAATTGTTCTGTAAAAGAAAGATAAAGATTTTTTTTTTTTTCCAGCTTGCTGTCCCCCAGAGTCCCAGCTGTAAAACTACTCTGAAGAATAAACCACAGCTAGGTACATCTAAGCTGAGGCTAGTCTTTACCCTGTTATTTCTTTTACCGCACTTCAGTACTCAGTGCAACTGAATTCAAATTCCCAATTCCAACTCAGAGTACCCCAAGTGAATTGCTCAGTTAGCAAGCGAGCTTCATTGTTTAATACCCAGCTCATGGATAGCACATTGTGTCTGCAGACTATTTTGGTTAATTTTCAATTGTTACTCTTGGAAAACAAGCAATTCAAACAGGGTACAACCTCCAACAATAGGAATGAAACATACGGCAACTTTTAGGAAGGTTTTTATGCCCTGATAACCCATGGCAAACTAAGGTCTAGTTAACAACTAACTCACATTTCACATTCTTTTTAAGTGACCTCTGATTTCTGACTTACTACCTGGCAGGCTTTCTGAACACGACAACTCCCAGATACTCTTATCTCTGAAGATCTCCTCCGATAGTTGTGTTTTCCAATCTAGTGATGCCTCCTCATGCCACACCCATTTATTGAACAATTCCTTGCACTTCCCCCTGAACTTTCTTTGGAATCACCTTTTGATTAGTACTTCTCCAGTAAAAGCTAAGATGGAGGACATGTTTTGATTCCAAGTTCAAGATGGGGTTACGCTTAGACAAATAAGAACCGATACTTATTTAGTACATTCATATAGTCTACTCAGAATTGTTTCTGCCCAATTTACATGTAACACAAAAGCATACAAAAGGAACGGGCAAACTGGACTGAAAACACTTTCCTGAAAAACACTAATTTTTGTGAAGGAACATTTTCTGATAGAAAACTCGTATATCACAAAATGCCTGCTCTGAGACAACTATGTTGTCAATACAGTTGCTGCTCTCTGTCACCCAAAAGTTAGTCTGTAACAATGCATTATACATTTCAAGAGAAGGATCTAAGGCAATTTATTGTAAAATAAGAAATAGCTAAGTAAATGGAGGCTACTCAAGTAATTTAGCCATTGTTATGAAACATAAGCGAGGACTAAAATTAATCCAAGAAACCAATTCAAATGATGAAAATGCCTCAGAAATTGCAAACACTCTTCAAAAGAATAAATCTTCTTGGAGTAACCGTAAAAACGAGCCAGAGTCATTGGAAGGATTTATCAAGGGAAGAGCTGCGTATTCTTAGGCATAATCTAATGGCTTTTGCCAGAAAGGAACTGTGCTTTGGTTTGCATAATTTCTCTGAATTTCGTATCATTTCATACATGTTGATTTGCTTATTTCCATCTTAAAAAGGGGGTAGGGTAAAATTTTAGACCCACTGTATGCTCAATATATTAAGGCATAAACATAGCTGCCCTGCAAGGTTATTACAATAAAATTTAGATTAAAGTAATGAGAATTAAATACTGATATTTAAAAATCAAGGATTTAATTTAAAGTCAGAATTTTAAATTTTGATTAAATCAAAGTTAAAAATCCAAATGGGATGTGAAAACACAGAGAAGAAACTTGCTTTCTTTTTCCTATCTATGGACAAAATTAGGTAGGATAAGATCTGCCACTTTTAATATCTTTAAGGACATGGTGATCCAAACTAAATAGTTTTATAAGCTACAAACCCTCGACAAATCAGCAGTTCCAAAATTAAAATATATTTTAATGCATCTACTTGCTTCATGTGTCTAAGCAGATTTCAGGTAGTTTCTGAAACAAAAAAAAATAATCCACAATGCTATTTTATGCATTCTAATTAAATTTCAATTTCAATTCAAATGGAGCTTGATATAAATCACAAGCAAAAACAGTCATTAGGGAAAATATAGATGTTAAAAAATAAGATGAATTTATGCAGAGCTATATTAGTTTAAGTAAATGCGTACAGATAAGGAGTATCCTCATGCTTATCAATTAGCCTTTTATAATTAAAAATCTAAATGTAAACCAAGGTTACAATCAATTATATTAATCAAGCTTTCCTGGGTCCTTAGGTAAACCATGATTAAAATCAGTGATTTAAATCAGTGTTTGAAATCAATCCACAATGATGTCTGAGGTATGTCTTCATTCTATGGTAAATTAAAAAAAAAAAAAAAAAAAAAGGTATACGACTACATGAGCCCCTTCTGTCAAGTCCCCAAAATCCTCACCTGAATCTCCAGTACCTAAACATAGGTATGCAGACTTGATTGCCACACAGGCATGTGAATGTTTTTGTATCTTTAGCAGATAAGCCAGGAATCACAAAATGAGAAGATCTTTGTGTTATAACACATGAAAATATTAAACCCTTAAGGTTCAAAATTAGTCAGAGGATTTTCAAAATTACATTTCAAAAATGCATGTTCAAAACCAAAATTGCTGAGCCCATCTAAGTTCCCCAGTGCATTTACTAAAGTTTATGGATATTGTCAGTGTGTATCTCTTAAGGCAAAACTGGGCTCAGTGTCTTACACTAAGGCCTATCCACATCTGTGCCAAGTATTTGTACAATACCTATATATACACTATGTAGCTTTGACACACAGTGTGAAATTGTAGGATATTTCCTAAGAATGAGCTCAGAATCATGTGTTGGATGTTGCTTAATACCCCTTAAAGCCAAAAAGCACTGCAGATGGCTCGCTTACAAATAGCCAGCCAACTCTTTCCCTTCACTTTTTAAGTCTTCCCTATGGACTTGAAGTTTTCAGGCGGCTCAAGAAAGCAGGATAAAGAACAAAATAATGAAAACTGAGTCAAATGTGGCTAAACAGTTAGAAATCCTAGCTTCAGACTTTTCACAAGAATAAAGATTAAAAGGAATTTTGCATCCATTTTATCCACTCAGCTAGCTTCTAATGGAGAAGTTTGTGATGCCTACAAATCAGCTCAGGCATTATTTCTGAATACTGGGAACAATCACCTATATTCTTATCTAATGAAAGGACAGTTATGTCCCTAATATAAAACTGCATTAAGAATTAGACAGTCTTTAAAGGAGAACTGCAAAGCAACTTCGCTTCTTCTCCATTCTGATGCTTCATTGTTTCACAAGCAACCCTACTTCCCTCCCCACTTTCAGGGCAGTGAGGCAAAAGATGATTCCCATATTTTTCCTGCCCACCTTTTTCTTCAATAGGTAAGGTATGTTGGCTCTGCTCTACTTCAGCAATACCAGAAAACTTGTTGGAAGTTTCATATATTTACTGGGAGCTTTACTGCATCTTATTTGAAGAGATAAGGCTATTGAATAATTAACAAAGATATTGTTCTCCCACAAGTTCATTAGGCATTAAGCTGATTATTTGTATCACAATAGAGCTAAGATCCCCAGTTCTGAGCCAGGATCCAACTCTGTTAGACTCTATACTGATAGGCATGAAAGCATTTGTCCCACAAAACTTAAATTCTTTGAACCAGAACATAATGTGCAAAACAGACAAGGACAAACATGCAAAACAGTATTGTGAAATCTCCACATGGACGCCGGCTGGTCAAGGAACAGCTGCACCAAAGATTATTTATGGCACTGGCCATTTTGAAAACTCTGGTCCACGTCTTGGCTGTACTGTAATGCTGTTAACTCACAGGAGAGACTGTTACAAAGAAAGGGGAGACGACATACCTTCCCCGTGCTTCTTTCCAAACAGATATCACTGGATATCTCGGCATATATAGGACACAAGTATCTATTTCACTGAAGAAGAGGAAACTGTGAAAGTCTCCACCATCATTTTAGAAGATGATGAATTTTTCACATGAAAACTCTTGCTAGGCGATTGTAACGCTTCACTTTCTTTTGGATAGGGAGTTTTTTCCTAACCATTTAGAAAACCCACTTTTCATTTGAAATGCAATTTCTTAATTAGTTCATGCACATCACTAAAACGATCCAACCTTTCAGCAAAAATGTAATCAGAAACAACTAAAACTTCCTTACCAGCACCCTAACAAGGAACCAACAGAGAAAGGGCTCAGTCTCAGGTAAAGAAATAACATTCTTATTACTGAAGTGCTCTATCATGGATATAGTGAAATGGAATGCTTAAGGGAAAATTCTGTTTGAGGAAGACGCAAATATATTAAACTGTGTTCAGAGACACATAGTCTCTTCAGAATTTCAGATGACCCCTGAGCTAGAAGACCGCTGGTTCGAGTTCTGCCAGCACAGACTGCTGGCACCACCTCACGTGCCTGCTCCAAGTGTGTGGGATCTCTCTACGGCTGCTCTGCTCTCAACTGTACTTTCCACAACACCTCTTGTGGATTCAAGAAGAAATGCAAGCCAGCATGGTACTTTTTAAAAATGAAGGTCTGACTAAACTAAGGATTTCTATATTTGAATGTCCGCATCAGTTCACTTACCAGCTGCCTTGGTGAGGATTCACTGATAAAATGCTCTAATGGAGAAGTACTAAAGAGGGTAAACCTCTTACTATGGCCAATCTACTTGCCTCTGCTTCACACACTAATGCAAATAGAAATCCAGAGGGTGTGTACCCTCAGTCACTACTCATTCAGGCACTAGGGGAGTAAAATAGTTCGAAGTGCTGCAAAGACATATTATAAAGCTCATGCTACTCTTTCAAAGGTACCTAACCCTAACATGGATGAAGAACAAGGATTTAAGCAGACTTCAGGTTCTTGAATTTCTCCTTACACCAGTTAAAACCACACAAATTTTCTAATTTTTATGACTTTAGCGTCAATAGGTAAGACTCAGGCAGAGGTACAGTACTGAAGACTGCATCATCTAAGCACCATACCATCTTCAATTTGCTTATAACCACAACATACTAGTAAGCTAGACCAGCATTATTTTTTCATTTTGCTGGTAAAGAACCGACCCTTTAAATTTAAGTACCTACCCTGATACATAAAACACGTATGAAAAAACTATAAAGCTACACTCAGAATTCCCAGGTCCAAGGGAAGTAATCACTAGATAATCACTCCTCTGACAACATGGAAACAATAAACCATGACTTGCCAAACAACATAAAATAATAACAACAAATAATTCAAGTTTGACTTTGGCTTTGAATCTTTTTCACTCTAAATTACAGCATGAAAGTAGGAAAAACCCCCATATAATTGACCCAAAGAAAATAACTTTGGCAGAATCTTGAAAACCCTGAACTATCCAAGCCATTACCATCACACTTTTAGTCAGTGTTATCTAGCTGTCCCCTGCTTCTGTGCTGCTCTACATCTGTCCCAGTCACTTTGTTTTACAGATCACATCTTATTTATCAAGCTGTCATATGAAATAAAAAAGTAACAAAAAAGAATACCACCCATTTAATTTGTCTGCAAAGCTATTTACAGGTATTTGGTATTAGATTTCCTGCTGAATGAAATGAGTGAATGAAAATCCCAAAGCTAGTGCACTGCGTACATCTAGCAGTGTCTAAGGAATACAGTTGACTAAATTATGAGTTATGACTACTCTATAGTGTCTGTATACTGAAAAACACTGTCTTCTAAAATTAGAATAAAAAAGGAATTCCTGAAATGGTTCTTCAAGAAAATAGCTGTAATTGTTCCAGGTAATATATGTGCAGTAAAAGAAATATATTAAGGTAAATAACTACCATGGACCCAACTAACATTAAACAAAAAAGGAAAGTTATTCATTCAGTATTTTTCCTTTTGATTTTCATTGGTGTGCACTATAAAAGAGTGTAACAATATACAGGTTCAAGGTAGTCAAGGTGTTAACCCCTGCACTGAGAAGCATTTGATTTTCCTTGAAATCATCCAAGAAAAGCTGTCAATAAACCTTTCATTTGTGTGAAGTAATAGACATCAGAAAATGGCACATCAACATTAATGCAGACATTCTAGTGAATACAAGGCTTCCTTTTACACTACATGAAGCAATCAAACCTGACATACTTTCAGTCTATTGAATTTCCTCACTTCCAACTTTCTTTGTTTTAAGGAAAGCCTCCTCTAGTAACCTACTTGGAAGTAATCAGGGGAAACTGACAGCAATATAGGATATAAAATAGATGCATAGTATAAATGCGATTCTCTTCTAAAAGAACTTGTATTAAAAAAACACCATCCCTTCAAAAAAGGGAAAAGCCTTAGAAAAAATTGATGTGTCTGATTAAGCCAGCAGGAGAGATGTGGAAGCAATCTGGAAGAGCTTATGCTAATTAAAATTTACTCTTCAGTGCCAGCAAGAAAGAATTCTCTGTATCTAAGTCAACTTTCGCACAAAGCTAAAGCAGCAGCTGGCATATCTTTAAAGACAAAGGACACTTCATTAGTATTCTTTTTATTGAGTTTTTCTGAACTTATAAACACATGCTGGTCTCACTTTTATTTGTCTGTTTTGGAGAGTTTTGCTCTAAAATGACCAGAAACTCTATACTATATCTTCCTACAAGTCCTCCTCCATAAAAGAAAAAGATGCACAGTGGCAGGTACTTGCAGATTTCGAAGTAGCGCACTCTAAACTGTTACAAGCAGCAGCTCTCTTGCTGTGTGTATTGGTAAAGCAGTTTGCCCAGCAGCACCCAATTCTGATTAAAAAACACAGTAAATCTCATCACAAGTAGCAGGGGAGTTTTTTTTATAATCCTTGCAACCTATGACTTCAGTGTGGAACCCCAGAAGCAATTCAGTCGGAGACCATGGCTATCAGGAAGTGACTCTCCAGCTCTTTCGCTGGCTCACTATCAGACAACTTCAGCCCATCATTTGCTAGGGGGCATTTTGGCACCTGGAGTCATGTATCCAGGGGGCAGCCGCATTGCTGGACAAGCACGCAACTTTCTGAGAACCAGTGATCCAGATACTTCTGTCACTGAACACCAGTCGTTTGGGAACCAGTGCTGTGACATGCTTAGAAAAAGAACGTCAGTGCTGTCCAAGATCCTTATGCTTTGCAGTTCCTTGCCAATGCCGCCTCCTAAATATCAGTAATGCAAATACAATTTCCACATCATTCCTTTGTCTCAGAAGGATTGCCTGGGTGCCTGAAATACCTCATACATTTCTATGTCAGTTTGTAAGTCTTGTAATTCTTTTTTCAGGTTCCTAAATTCTTCCTTAACTGATTAGGCCTGTGCATTTTCAGCTCAAAATCTACAGTTATAGTGGGAAAGTATCACTTAACAGACAGAAAAGCATGATAACAAAAAAAGTCTCTCATTTCCCATTTTGCTAAGTGTCTGACTACATGTTCTCAGGCAAATAGGATAACCTGAGATTCACCTGCCTCATCCACTGAGCACAACCATTATCCAACTTTGCCTTTACAATGCACTTCATAACCCTAGGATCTCAAAGCCAAGTACCAGTACAAATGACACGGTGTCTCCCTGAAGGAAACCAGCATCAATGGAAACCTACTTAATGTCACAAGGAAATCTGCAGCCATTTTGAATTATAAAACTATACTGGGTAAGTCATTACAGATCAGAGCACTGAGTACAATCCAGCACTCAAAGAAACAGAAACCCCCAAAGATTTAAAAAATTAACTACCAGAGGCAGAGATTAATATCAGTAATTTACAAATTATCTTTTAAAAGCATTAAAACCCAACAGCAAAGTAAGCTAATTTCCCTCCCAAACTTTCTTCATTTTCTCTCTTTCCCCTTAACTTGCTTTCTCTCTTTTTTGTAATGGTTTCCTGAGGTTCTGATCACAGTATCATTGTGGTATCAGTCTACTGGAAACATAATCTTGACTATAGTCCTTGAATTTTAAAGGATAACTTAAAGTGTTAAATAATAGAATAAAATTAATTTCCTCTGACTGTCCTCTTTTGAACACTTAAACCTGCACAATTACACATGGAAAAAATGGAATCTATCAACTCTGAAACCTCAGATTTCATCATGAGATACTTTTCTAGTGCCTATAAAAGAAAAATCAGCCCTTTTAAAAATCCAGTCATTGGGGAAAAATCATTTGTCCATATTGAAATGTGTAAGTGTCTCTTCCTACATGTAGTACCAGACACTTTTAATGAAGAAAAGAAAAAAGGAAAGAAAAAAAGATGTTTCCCAGAGATAGTTTGCATTTCTAAAGGTGAAGAAAAATAAACAAAACCCCAAAAGATTGCATTAAGTTAGTTCCAAGCAAATGTTGGCAAGCCTGGGAAAGTGAGAGGCTTCAGAAAGAAGATGGCATACTTACTGCTTGAGGCAGACAATTCTTTTGGACTGGAGGACATTGGCTGAGCACACAACTGACAGAGACAGTCCCTTCCATTAAATGTAACTCGATCACCTGGTGGAAATGGACGCCTGGAGAGTTAAAGAGAAAAATGTATTTTAGCAAAGGTTATGCCAGAAATTTTCCTCTGTTCCCTATGACTTGAGTTTACTGCCTTCCCCCAGTGCAGTCAATATTTTACAGAAACTCCGGCCAAATAGTTTCTGCAATGTGGCCTTGGCAAAGCCAGGCACTGGAAGAAATCCAATCCGTGGATGCAAGCAGAGCAGAAGTTAGACTTGCTTTGCCTTGTATTTAGGTTTTAAAAAGTTATCAAACATACTTTATCTAAAGAGTAGATGACAGTGAAATCTGCTTAGACACAACAGCTACATTTATGATGGTCTCAGCATCATGTTGTGGATAGCGAAGAGTACAGAAGAGAACTCAAAGGAAGAACTGGAACCGATCTTGAGGCTAGTGAAGGAATGTTGAGCTAGTCACTCATAAATACACTAATTTCATCTGTATTCAGCAATGAAATATATGACTATATTACAATGGGTGCAGCAGTCTGCAAAAAATGAAATGTTATCCACATTCATTCTCCTAGAGATGTAAAATAGGTATCTACATTACAGAACCACAACAGTAATTTCTACCTGTGCAGATGGTGTTAGGAGAAAGGGAAAGGCTGAATACACTATGGAAGTTTCAGATTATTTGGTGAACACAACAAAATGTTAAGAATGTCTGTTAGGCAGAAGTCAACATTGCTGTTAACTCTTATTTGGTGCATAAAACAGTGGATGAACAACATTTTGTATGAGCACTTCACTAAACTGAGAAGGTTCAGTAACTCCAAATCTTTAGTAAGTAGCTTTAGCTGCTCAGTACAGACCCCCCTACACCACACCTCGCTCTAAAACTGTGCTTAACAAATGAACATCTGCTTGTCTCCACAAAACAAAATGTTTAAAGCATTGTTCTAGTTTCCTTTCCACTGCTATTCCTAAGTGGGCTATAAATAAATCAGCAGCAATACTGCATTTCAATGACTCATCTTTTGTTCATTCAACATAAAAAGATTGATGCAAGTCAAGATACAGAAAATTGACATCATGTTTCATACTGTATCACCTACTTTCACACTGTCCTTGGGAAATAAATCTGAAACATACAAATCATATGATTATCTACATGCAGTAAATTCACACACTATTTAAAACCAAATGGAAAAATGATCAAAATACTTTCAATAGAAAGGGTCTTGAAAAATGTACCAGGGTATAGGACAAAGTACTTAAACTACTCATCAGAGATAGCCATGAAAGATTAGGGTAGCACCTGGCAAGTCTGCCACACTAATACCCAGACGCATCACATGATGGGATCTCCAACAAGGTACTATCTCTGAACGCAGATTCTTGCCTTTCTTGTTCATGTCATCCTCCTGCTTTAAGTTTCAGACAATTCGACTGCTGTCAGATTCTGACCTCTGGAGGACTCCACTGTCCTATTTCCCTGCAAGACTACAAAGGAACAGGTCCTGTCTTTTGGGTCCTCCCTCTCTACGAAATCTACTTACAACTCTATCTGATGCTTCTTATGTGTCCCTCAGGTGTTACACTGAAACTTATTTAAGAAAAGTTCCATTTTACTTGCAGGGCTCAGAACTGCAGAAATGAACAGCCTGATGGCCATCTTAATTCCAGCCTAGTAAATAGTAAGTACACACATAACACGGCTTTCTGTAGAATCATGAAGGCACCCCATCACTTCAGTTTCACTTTATGTCTAGAAGATTATTTTTACTAAAGATAATTTTATTTATATATTTACTTATATATATTTATATATACGCATAAATATATATTTAAAATACAAAAATGTGCCACTACTATAAAAACCTACAGAAGCTTTATGTCCCCTAGTGTATCCAAAATATTATACTGATAACCATAGCAATAAGCTATATGCTGACAGCCTAAATTCTAGCATAGTCTCAGTGCCTAGAGCCAGCTAACAGAACACTATGCATAGGGACTTTGGGTTGAGTTTAGGCTGTAAAGCTCAGCTGAGATTTTCAAGTATAGAACTGCTTTAAGGTCACATGGAAGATCTGCCCAGCAGCCTCCTGAATTCTGAATTAATATCTTAGGGAGAGTTTAAACAAAAATACTAGTTAAAAATGTCACTTTCTGTCCCATCCACACAGCCTTAGCTAACTTCTTTTTATTCCCTGTAGAACCGAAGATTCTTTTACTGGGGACAAGAAATAGTATTTGGGAAGAAGATGGGGATCGCAGTTGTCCCAAAGCCATGCATTCTTACATGATGTGAAAATGAGTCTCCAGTATGTTTTCAATTGTTTTAAGTGTTCTTATTAGTCTAAGTGACTTCTCTATTGCAGAATACAGAATTTTGCTTTACCTCATTTATTCCATCAAGCTGGACTGATCACCTGAATGCAACTCAACCCATATCCATTATCTCAACGTGTAAGCCTGATATTCAATTCTTTCAGAATTGAGAGTAACTTTCTGAGAACAGGGAACTATATGTAATAGAGAACTTGTGTCCCCCAAAATAAATGAGTGTTATTTTGAAAACCCTCAACGTCTGACTTGCAGCAGACCTTTTCCAACCAAATGTTTCCCAAAGAGAAATATGTCTTGAGACTTGTGTGTCAGGGTGATACCTTTCTCCCCGTTTTCCTTGTTCTGGGTTCATGCCATGTTAGTTGAAAGGGACGACTTACTTGCAAACAGTACAGGCAAAGCAGCTTGGATGGTAAGTTTTTCCCAGAGCTGTCACAACCTCTCCTTCCACGAACTCCCCACAACCGTTGCAGCGGGTACCATACATGCGCTGGTAATCCAAGGTGCAAAGATATTCCCCGTTCTTAATGAAAAAGCCTCCTTGTGCCAAGTCACAGCCACACACTGGAAGAGAAAAACCACACAGATGGATTGGAAAAACATACCTGCTAAGGATGGCAGCAACAGTCTATGCTGCTAACAAATGAGATGACCCTGGCGGTCTTGCTGCCTTCTATCAGATTTTTGCTTTCTCCTCCTGTCACTACATGCCTTGACATCCCTGGCAATGGTTGGTATTCTCTGGCTATAAGAGAGCTTGTAATAAAGACTCTCCTTGGAGGAATCTACATAATCATAACTTTCATGTACTTGGTCCTTGCCAAGACCTCAGTTACCTCCAATCATCCAGTTAATCATGCTATCAGAGTTACCTGTACCAACGCAATCTTGCTTTCACTTCTGGGACTGGAGATGAGCAGAAGAAAAGATATGACTCCATAAACAGGACAGATTTTACTGTTTTATACACTAGCATGCATTTTTCCTGCATGTGCTTTATTTTAAGAAGCTTTCAAGGTGCTGTGCCTTTTTGAAACAACAAATATTTTAGAAATGTTGTATAGTTTAGATCAACTCCTCCAGCCCCCAAATAACACTGAGCTGCTCCACCATCGCTGCATTAATACTTTTTGTTTTGCTTTACAAAGTGTGACCTTTGAAATGTTCAGGTTGATTTTACACTATTAATTTAGACACAAATACTGAGAGAAAGCTGCAGTGAAGAGACAACCAGGCATTAAAAATCTAACCACACCTCCACTACTGAATAAAGCAAATAGGAATAAGAAGTACTCCCCACCTGTATTCTGGACAAATTAATGTTCCAAGAACTATTACTTTGAGTGCCTAATCTGCGCTGGTCTTGAGTTAGTCTTTCACATACTATACTCCCTGTACTTCATGGATTAGATAAACAACTCTAATATTTGGATATAGACTTGTGGCCATGTACAATTTTATTGGGAAAAATAATTGTACCGGTAAAAGGGTGAAGGACCAGCCAAGGATTTCTGCGACTTGGCAGCTTTTCACTGTTAAATGCTTATTCACCCAAACCAAAACACATCACAACCAGATGCCTGTTTTGCTTTAAGAAAATATTCATAGTGCTACATTGGCATTTCTGGTCAACACAGGAGACAGAAAGCAATCCATCCCAAAACAGCTGAATCCTATGAAGATGAAGTGCCATGGGAGATGGGAGACTGAATTTCACACTTCCTTTAGCTTGAGTTGAACAAAGGACTTAAACCTACCTATTTAACGTCCCACAGCAGCACGAAAAATACTACTTGCTTCATGTGAGCTTTTAAAAGTTCTCTTTATTCCCCTCAGTGAGAAAGCATAAATAGGAGCTGCTAGGTGAATTCTTCAACAAATATATATATGGCAGCTCCCAAGCATTTTTGTTTCAGCCACTCCTACTGCTCTTCTGTATATTGCTGTATCTGTGTAATTCAGTAAGAGAAACTACTCTTCACAGTGGTCTAGGATGCTAGCTTACCCCTTACTCTGCAAGCAATTCTATCTCATCCCTCTTCATAACATTCAAGTACATTCGGGTCAAATATCAGAAATTCTGATTATTAAGGGAAAATATATAAGCAGCATTCTAAGTCCCTGCGGTTACAGAGTCCTTGAAAAATTAAAATATGAAATACAGAAAGATTATCAGGGGAACTGAGTTCAATTCACCTCTCTGCCACAAATTCCAAGCACAATGTTGTGCAAAACATTTGTTCTCTTCCCTAATAGGCTAATATCTTACTAGCTACCTGCTTTGAAAATTAAAATTGCAAGGTGTTTGGGGCAGGGATTGCAAATTCTCTGTGTTTGCCTGTTGCCAAGCCTCAGAGGTCTAATGAGTGTTACTGTAACAATAATTAATAGAATAACAATAAACAGAATGCACTAAAATGCAACTTAGAATTGAAGCAGCATCAGTGCTAGCATTCTTCCGGTCTCCATTTCTGCCTAGAGCAGTGTTAATATTTCATGTGGGGAAAAAAAAAAAAAAAAAAAAAAAAAAAAAAAAAATCACATTTCATGGTGGCATTAAAACCACAAGCAGCCAAAACTCAATTATCAGTGACTTAGAAGAATTACAGAACTATTGGCAAGTGTCTATTATAATGCTGCAAAATGCTCTAAGCTGGTTTTCAGGTACACCTCCAGAAAAAAAAAAAAAACAAACAAAACCCCAACAAAAAAAAAAACCAAACCACAAAAACCCAACCCTCTTTAGTTCTTCCAGTTTTTTCTACCGATCTCCATTTTGTTTAAAATATTATTTTCAAACTAACGGTACAACATCATGTAACCATTAGGCAGAAAATACTGTGACTTCTACACCACATCACCACTTCACTTTAGACTCCTCCTGAGTTGGTAACCATCTAGGCATTTTCCACTGGAAGTCCTGAGGAGAAACCTAAGCCTACTTACAACAGGTTTGCTTTTCTAAGTTACCTTTGGTGGATCCTTACAATTAGATCATGGAGTAACTGAGAATTCTACTTTAATACCTAAAAGTTGTTAGGGATTACTTCAGTATTCAGACTTCTAGATCCTGTGGTTACACTGTATGAACTGGAGTATTGTCATGGAGTGGTCAATACTAGATGCTTCAGAAGCCGCTAAATTTCATAAAGAGCTATGGAGTACTCATGCATCTATGCAGAATTTTCTTCCTAACCTCCTTTATTTTGTAATTTAGCTTGTAGCATTAACATACAAGTCTATATATAATTTCAGTTTCAAGCTGAAGGCACTCAACGTGCCGCTGGATCCACCTCAGAAGCTGCACGTATAAACTCTCTTGCTCTTTACTACGGTCCCCAGTTCTACCAACGAGCCACCTTTTGAAAAACTTGGTTAGTCATTATGGTGCTCTTTACCTACCTAGGCAATGGGTCTAATAAGCTAGGATGATCAAAAGTAACTTCCAATGCTACCTCTGTTCCAGCTTCTTCTGAAAACCCAGCTTCAACGTATCATGCAGAGGTCTGTGGCAGATTGTTGCTTGCAAAAAACACTACAAACTTTGAATGAAAGCGTTCTCATTCACAATTATTAAGCTCTATCCCTTTTGTATGGCCACAGGGATTCAAGCCTAGTGATGAAAATGGAGGATAAAATTATTTGGGAAATCTTTTAAAGACAGTAATTACTATTATTAAAAAGAAGTTCCCTCTATTGCCCTTTTCTTTATGAAGTCTCCTTTCTGCCCAATCTCTTGTTCTTTTTGTCAATAACTCAGAATGAGTTAAATTCTCTCATACTGGCAAGTCATGAATTCAGGCACAAGCAGAACGGCTTATGATGTGAACCACCAGCAGATTCATCATCTCCAGCACACTCACAGTTAGAAGCACACACCAATCTGCAAGAATTAAAGACAAATCCTGGCAACCCCACATTACAACAGATTTTTGCAGACAATTTAGCACATGTGTTCCTATCACTAATCACAGCTTTAAGCTACATGGGCAAAACAAGGGTCACCCAGACTGTTAACGTCCATGGCTGGAAAAATGCTGTTCCAGCAGGCTGCTTTCACTTTGAGTCAGAGATCAAATCAGAAACGATGAACACGGCTGTATCCACACACTTGCTGTACAATGTGGTATACAAACAAGGAAAGAATTTAAACAGCTTTATTTTTTTATTCCTTTTCCTTTTTGCAACTGTGCAGAAGTCATGGTTCTGACAACAAATCCCCTCAAGCTTAAATGTATGGCCTTAGCATACATATTTATGACGACTGTAGAAATACTACAGAAAAGATGGACCAATTGTGATTGCTTTTATTAAAGACCATCTGCCCAGAATCGTTCATGCCACCAACAGCAGAGGCAATGAAGAGAAACCAGCTGTGATCACTACATACGTACAATAAATCCCAATAGTGGGACCTAGGCAATTGCTGTGATACAAATATCATGTCATCAAAGAAAAATGAATACCAAAATTATGACAGTTAATAGGAAGAATCAAATTATGTTCTTTTGGTTTTTCCTATTCTGATGGGAAAAACAACTTCAAAAGAATTAATCAGTGGAGCCAATAGAGATGCACAAATCATGCTTGAGAAGGCAAAAAGTGAGAGGTATTCTGTAAACATCCATCATATGGAAATAGTTCTACAGGAGAATGACATTTCCCCAAGAACACCTCCTGCTCAATACAGTGGAAGAAATTCGGTTTTACATGACCAGAACTTCCCTTCTGAAACAGGAGACACTGGGGAGCATTTCTATTCCCTGAGGTACCACAAGCATAGAGACAAAAAAAAAAAAAAAAAATCAATATTTTTCTTTAAGTAAAAAAACCCACCTTATTTTCAACAGCTCCTGGAGGAACTCAGCCTTTTTCTCAGAGTCTGTATATTAAAGGATTTCATACTTCAAACAGACCACCCTGCCTCTCTTGTGAATGGAATAAGCTGGAATACAGTCCTGCCTCACACTATATGGAAAAAACAGACCTACAAGCTTTTTCTCTCTTGAACTACTCTCTGGACCTACTATTTTGCATCCTTGGAGCACAAAAAGATTGGATATCCCATCAGTGCTGCTGTCAGCTCTCAAAGTTACAGGGTCTGTGTATGCAAGCCTGGGCTATTACGACAAAAGGTAGCTGCTGAAAAGCAATCCAATTTCCTGTGATCTCCAAGGAACTCGGATCATTCCTAAGCTGAGTCACCTGCAAGCTTTAATAGAGATGATGAAAATTAAGAGATCAGATTTTTTTCAAAGTGCTTGGAAGTAGGATTTGATCCCACTGAGCATTATGTAGGATTTCTATAGTGTTATTGTCAGTGAGAGTTGAAAAACCAGGCCCTTGGTAAAATAACTCCATGTTGATGTTAAGTAAAAATTGTTTCAACACTGGAGAAACAAAACCGCACAAGCAGAGTCTATGAGCATGGGCTCTCAGTTTGCAGAATTGAATGGTATTCATTAAAAGTCTAATGATCTGCTTTGTCATCATCCATTAAATAAGGTGCAAATTCAATTTCCTGTTGGAGTTTTATTTCTTTCTTGTGTTTCTAAGCTTCATAGAATAATGGTGCTGTTCTCAAGCAGGGAAATATTCATACAACATTTATATCTTAGGACATAATGGATTTCTTGTTTGCAGGTAGAAAGGAATTTGGCAATGTTTCAGTTTATCATCTACATCTAAACAAATACACAGGAAAAATCTGTTTCTTTTTTCTTTGCCTAAGAGTCAGCTTAACAAATCCTGTATTGATGAAAGCAAGGTTCATGTTCTTATTTAAACTTTAAGTTTCCACATTTCAAGTGAACTAAATCTTTCTCTGCCTTTGTTTTATTCCTCTTATCAACAATTTTCTTGATGGCATAACCTCCGGTTCCTTAAGTCATTTAAAGAATGAATGTACATTAAAGTATCATCAGAAGACCACACGAGAACGGTACAGCGTGGAAGCCATGCTGCAGCACTACTACTGCAGAAAGATTACAAGGCGCCATTAAGAAATTGCATACAGCTTTTTGCAAAAGCTATAACAGAGATCCTGATAACTGTTTGTCACACTCCTGTCACTGGAGGTTTTTTCTGCCGTACACTGATGAGAGATGCATTTTGATCCAAGCTATTTGGAACTGTGTCCAGCGTTCCCAGTGGTTCTGGAATCTCTTCTCATTTCAACAGATTGACTTTAGAAACAACCCTGGGAAGTCAAAAGAGCTTTAGATATTTATGGAACAGTTACAAGTGATGTTAAGATCTTTGTTATCTAGTCACCAGCTGGAAGAAAGGTTTAAGCACTAAAATACATCTTGAGCAAAAGATGAGACAGCATTTCTCCCCTCTTCCCCTAAGCTGGTCTGGGATCCCCATGAGAAGCATCCTCTAGCCTCCAGCCAGGCCCTTCTCCTCGTCCCTTGAAAAACCTTGACCCTCCATTTCAGACACCCTGCCTACACGACAACTGAGCGCCACTGTCATTATGACACAAGTAATTCTCAGTCTGGTACTTGAGTGAAACCCCTAAGCATTTAATGCAAGCTGAACTCAACTGAAACCACTAGCGTTGACTGAGTTTCAGATGAGCTCAGAGTTTTAACTTCATCAACTTCCCAATCAACGACATGATGCTGCCTTTGGTCCTACTAGGTCAGCTTTCCTTGGTTTTCTCCTTAACACTGGAGGGAGAAACAATATTCCACAAGGGAAACTTTCCTGTCTGCACCTGACATGCATATATTTCAGTCTTTCTAGCAGTCTAACAGACAATAGCTCGTACCTGAGCTCAACAGCCAGCAAACAACAGCCATATATAATGTAGCAATATGACAGCTTCCTAACTGAAATATCAATGTTTTGTGCACCAGGACGGAAACAATGGCAAGAATCATTCAACCATTTAAAACACCTTTCACATTAAACTAAGCACTAGGTGGAGATCAAAGTCATTTACGGGTCTGTGGGAAATGAACCTTGAAGAAAATGCAATCTGTGTAAAAATGTCAAAGTTTAGCCTGGCTACAACTATCTAGATGACAGATCTCTCGAAAATGTTAATAAATACGCAAACCAAGGATGTAAGAATAGAACAAAACCTAAAAGAGAACAAAACCTAATCTACCTCATCCATAGACTTATGAAACAAACCAGGCAAATGAAGGATACATTGACAACAAACCCAAGCAACTTTTCCTGTTCTCATAAGGATGCTCTGCCCCACTCATCAAGCACCTGTAAAGCATCCTGCTGGCCCTCTACTTTCAAAGGGATCCAGTAGCTTGTTAAAATCTGACATGGCATCTGTCAGCATTCATCAACATCAGCCAAGTAGTGCAATTAATTTTGCTTCCTGTCAAATGTTTGGTCACTGAAAGAGACCTCAGGCCCAACTAAACTACAATCAGTTTCAACCAATTGCCATTTTTAGCATTAATTCCCCAAAAGCAAAACAAGGATCACTTCAGAATGAAATTAAGCTGCTTGGGATTTTACTCCTGTCGACATCTAAAGCAAAAATTAACAATTCAATGTTTTATGTGAGAAAAAGACCCAAACAAAATAGGACATTGTTATTGAAAACATGGAGGAGAGCAGGAAAGGATCAGAGGATGGAGGAACGTGAGGTAGAACTATGGGTATAGTTTTAGCCCTGCCGTCAAAGCCCACAGTCACCTCACCCACCGTGCCTCTTCAGCAGGGAGCAAGGGATCGTCAGGAATTCTTACGGAGACTGTTTTCCCCAAGTGTTGAAGATGACTGGTGGCTTTCACTGCCAAGGGGTTGGATACAGTTTAAAAATCTGCTGCAACCCTGAAACCGCCCATTGCCTTCCCAAAGGCTACTACCACTAATGAGACAGAGCTCTCCCTGCTGCTTATGGGTTACAGGAGGGTTAGGGTCGTTTGGCAGGAAACCAGCCTATCTTACAGCAAACTTCCCAGGCCCTTACCTGATCCTGGAGTGAAATACCAATAGGAATCACTGCAAGACAAAGAACAGGCTTCAAGACACAGCAGCCAGGATACACAAATATAGACACGGCAGTTACTCTCACAACAGCAACTGAGGCTTGCTTTCATATCAAGCTATCTAAATGCATTAATTCACACCTGAATCCCATTTCCTGTCATGGGAGAAATTTTAACCTCCATTAGCTTCCCAGGAACAGGAGAATCCCGTTGTTCCCTGGATTTTCTAAACCATTCAAACCTGATTTGCTGCCCTTAAACATGTTCTTGCTGTCCATCATTAGGTCTGCCTGTGCACGCAGATGCAGCACGCCCCTCTTTTTGCTTTTTCACTTGATGTGTGTACTAATCTCTTCAGCAACAAGTACTCCTCTTTCATTTTCACCCATAAAATCTCAACTTACTCTTCCTCATTCCCTTCCATGGGACTTTCTATCATGGATAAAGGATGCAGAGTTGTAATCCTTCGAGATCTTGAGTCAGATCCCCAAAGTCCTGACCATCCCAACCAGGATATTGTGACTTTTCTGTCCTTTTTATTTGTATGCTGCCATTAGAGCATTTCAGGTTCATATTTTCCAGTGTTTTGTATTTTAATGACTAGAAATACCCTTTTCTTCAAATGAAAGCCAAGACACTCAGGTTTAGGAAAAAGATGAAAATACAAACACTCTTGAGAAAAATCAAAAGATCTAATAATGTTAAAAGGCTGTTTCAATGACCAAGTTGAAAAGGGGAGTTCACAAGCTGGAAGCAGAACCAGGGTGCACTGAAAGAGAATTACAAGCCCGGAAAGCTATTATATAAAGAAGGCTCTTTGGTTCAGTGATTCAGAGCTTCCAGGGACCTCATATAGTTTCCCTGTGCTTGGGGAGGAGCACATTCTATCCACCAGTTACATTACCGTGTTCACACATCAGTTCTCTATTTCAGAAGTATTTGTGGAAACGCAGAGATCGTTTCAAATACTGCACTGGATATCTACTACAAGAATGTCCTCGTATTTAAACTTTCCATCCACTGACACCAAACTATTAATAGCACTAACTACCCAGCAGCCAGTCTGCAGCCTCCTCCTGCTGCCACTGAAGGAATGTGATGACAGATCAAAGGTCAAAGAACTAATGATTTAAAACACATTCCAGCCTGTTGATACAGTGTCTGCTTACATGACCCTAACTTCTTCCCAGTCCTTCAAGGGAGGAAGATCCAGTTCAAAGTCAAAAATTACAGAGCATCCCAAAATCTAAACTTAGGAACCCTCCCCCTTCCCAACCAAGCTCACTAAACTAGAGATGATGTAGCCTTGCAGCAGTCATCACATAAAAGAAACAGACCTGTCCCTGGAACCTAAACATACCACAAAGCACTCTGGAAGTACATATTAATGTGGGCTTCCCTAAACAAGCTTGAAAGACATATAACTCAAAAGAGGAAAATTAGCACATTTGTTCCATAATTAAGAAACTGCTTTATGCTCATTTATAACAGTGTTCTAATAGAAGCTATAGAAAATAGAAGTTTCTTCTCCATGGGATACTCTGGGTTTGTGGTTTGTAGAGTGCTTCCTGTATGCCAAGACTGGGCTTTGCCATATAATTAGCAAGAATATTAGCCAGTAATTGCCTTTTGATATCTGATATTGCTATAGCATGTAAAACATTCATACACAGTGAAGCATTTCCACCTGGCACAGCCTAATCAAATTACAGACATTTATGTCACACAGTGAGGACTAGGAAACTTTAGGATACCATCCGTATTCTCATGGCAGGATTGCTTATTGATGAGATACTTTTTTTTTTTTTTTTTTTTAATTTAGGCTACTATATGGAAGCTAACCGTGTTTTCCAATTTATATTCGACATCAAGAACAGGGACACTGTCTACTATTTGAAATACTCCTACCATAAATACTACGTTACCTTGTTAGGATAATGCAACCTGTCTCTACCCGTACCAAAATCCAGCTATGTAAACTTTTACATTGTTACTATGAAAGCTTAAAGCTTGTTCTGTTAAGCAATACACTATCAAAACCAGCCTTTCCCTCTAACCCAGAAGATGAATCACACACTTAATAATAAAGTCTTATTATAGCAATTTTGCTAGCCTCAGTTTCCTCTCCCAGTCCATGCAATAGGGTAAAATGAACTATAATCAACTGACAATGATAGAAAATTATCATTTGTATCAGATCACAATTTAATTTGAGATATTAAAATCTCTGCTTATGCACATCGTAATTTAGGGCCTGAGCCCACACACATTTACATATGTAACAGACATTGCTGTGAAGAGTCCTAGTTTTCCCAGAAAAGTTATTCAAGTACACAGATGCTTTACAAGAAAAACTTTTTACTTCTTTATAAGCTATTAATTCCTTCTTTTTTAATGTTAATGCTTATTAAAGACAAAAGGGAAAACAGGTGGTCTCCAGCTCAGTCTGTTCTCCCTCCAGTCTCCTCATCTAACCCTTCCTCCTCTCAGCCTGCTGCTTCCATTGCCTGGTAACCTTTAACAAGTTGGTATGGTAAGAGTAGTGTCCTCCTGGTAAAACAGAAATTAAAACTTATTTATTACAACTGGAGACAATGCAGAATCCAATTAAACTTGCATTTGTAACACACAGTGTAATTCCTTCGCAAGGTAAGTCATTTTGTTATAAAACAACCAAAGACAACTGCTCCGAATACTGCTCCTGGAACTGCACTCCTAAACATCTCTTATCCCTCCCCTGTCCATCATTCCCCTGTTAACTCCAGCTCCAAGTCAGCTGCTGACTGCCTGAGATGCTTTGCCTATCAGGAGGCCAGCAGAGCTCACCTTCTGGGGGACAGGCCACACCATTTTCAGCTCTTTGGTTTTTTATCAGCTCTTATCTGGAGCCACAAATAGAACTAGCCAGCCTTGCCAGGCAGATAGGACAAACCAGCTGTATACACTTGGTTCTCAACGGGCAGGGAGTAACAGCTAGCTGCACCTTATCGTGGGAACACGTCAATGGGTGGAGGTTTTACTTGTCATCTTTGTCAGGAAGCAGTTACTCTGTTCCAAGAAAGATTCCAGAGATGAACGGAGCACCAAACTACAGCGGAAGATGACTGTCTGATCACATAACATGACATACAAGCATGTCCTGAGCTGGCTGATGCAGCACGGAGGCTTAAGTCACCCTGTTCCTGCAGTGCAGCAACCACCACTTGCAGGCATGCCAAGCAATCACGGAGTGCCTATGCATCTCTAACATAACCTAGAGTTATTAGGATTATAGGTTATCAGTTATTATAGGATTACAATCATATCAAATACATTTAACAGTATGTAAACAGAAAGTTGAGAGCATGGATGGCAACAAAAAAATGCCAAAAACAAACAACAAAAAAAAAGAATCCCATACAGAGCAAAATAAGAATAGGTTCACCCTGAAACCCTGCTACTATACAACTAGTGTGACAGCTTTATGAGGAAACAGATTTTTTCCACACCTTCACTAGGCTATCAGACTAAGCCTATGGCTAAATTTATACATTTTCACCAGGTATGACAGCAGTCAGACAAGCACACGCTTGTTCAAGTCTCTCACATAGTAGATATAAGAGTTGAAGTCTCAAGAGAAAAGCTTCAGTATACAGGAAGGAGAAAGCTGCATCTACAGGTGGCTTGGTTGTCTGATATGTTCTGGTCCCAGTATCAGGAGTTGTTTCCTCTGGCTAACAACATACTGTATAAACTGAGGGGGTCTAACTCCACCTCCTGTAGAGTCACAGTCACAGTCATGTCAAATTAAAAGCTGATTAGACTAAGAGGAAAAAAACCCTTACTTGAACAGCTGTGTTCTGCTTGTATGAACCGTATGGTCAGACAACATGCAATATAAGTAAATAACTATATGGTTTAAACAAAAAGTGCATTCACTTGAATATGAGAGACCAACAATAAACAAGCAGCACAGCTCAGGCATAAGATTCAAAACAGGATTTGGAGCAACCTCCCATACACACCCCTTTGGTTTCTGTCAGTGATAGACAAATGAACACAAAAAAGATGACACTTACTTGCTGGCAAACCCCACTAATAAGGCACAGACTGAATGAGCAGCAAGAGGAAAGTCCCTCAGATTCAGCACTGGCTCTCCCAGTTCAAACTGGGATGTGCAGATACCACAAACAGGCAGAGGCCACACTAACACTCCCTTCTAACCAATAAGTGAACACATGCAATCAGCTACCTTCCACAAGGCCAAAGTTTCCTTAACAAGCTAATGATAAAAAAATTTAGTTCCATTTCCGTCAGAGAGAGATATTTCTATAGCTCTTCCTTCTCTGGTGATCTTCATGCAAGCAGTCACAAGATCAATAATGTTACAGAATATTAAACTGTCATGAGCTTGGACACATCTCCATAAACAGAAGCCACAAAGAGTTTAGATATTGCCCAAGGGGAGAGAAAAACAAACAAACAGAAAAAAAAGTATCCTACTAAATCCAGCCTTGCAACAGAATAGTCAAAGCACAAAAGCAGTGTATGAGTAACTAAATCAAAAAGAAGTGAAAGAAGAAGTTAGACCCCCCCAAAACACCAAGATTAATCCAGTGCATTCAGCAGGAGAACAATCCCAGAGCTCTGTCCCACCTGCCCCCTTGCTTTATCAGGAGGTTCCAGGCACACTGTTTGCCACCTGGCCTGAATTTCCATTCTCCTTCATGACTCAGAGGGTCTCAGCTGGCCTGCTGCTGGAAATACCCTAATCCAGTGTCTTCTGTAAACTGAGACCACTACTTACTATGGACAGAAACAATAAAAGAACGAACTAGTTGCTGGTTTTGAACTGCTTAGGGATTATATAGCACCAAATACTGCTTGAAATACAGCAACTGTAATACAGAAGGACATATGCATTACCCCAAGTGTTCCTGAAACAGTGCAGATAATGTTCCTCTCTGCATTCCACGATGGGCTGATATCATTCCAGTTTGACACAGATGAAAGACATCAATATCCAGGAGAAAGTTAAGTATTTTTGAGTCATCTAGCTGTATTTAAGTAAAAACCACAGGTAACACAAACAATTTCCTAGATTCTAGCCATTCATTTTCCAGCACACAAATAACTCAAGTGACTTTTTCAAAAAACCTTCAGTAACATAGGAAAACTAATACTTCTAATTTCTACTATATCCCAACCATTTAGGAAGCAGAAGGACAGAGTTACAGCAATCACACTACTATGCTATTCCACCCACATCCAAAACATGAAAAATATATCTGAAGCTCAGGGACTGGGCTTGAGGCACTTTGCAAAGTCTGGATCTGCAGTATACGTGCTAAATACGGACTTTCAGAAAAGATGATTTAGGTTTAAAGGAAGCAAAAAGCTCCATAGTACTCTGTTTTAGTTACTCAGTTACTCTGATTTACTCCACCACGTTCACCTCAAGCCTGATGCCCTTTCATTGTACATATCCTATACTATGCTAGGACTGAGTGTGGCAGATCCTGGTTGTATAGGAGCAAACCTTCCCTGTTTCACATGGGCCTATATATTTCTCCGTATTCTCACCTTTCATCCTACATACTGCGGTGAGAGAGTTACTTAGTTCAGCCAACTCTATTGTTGGCCATTAAACAGAAATGGTATGAAGGAGTCAGGACCGCCTCCCGCTTCAGAACAGCCATCTTCAAAGGTGATGATTTCACAAAGGGTAGTTTTACAATTATTTAATGCTCCACTAAGCCGCCTCTTTGTAAAAAAAAAAAAAAAAAACAAAACCCCAAAAAAACCAAAAAAAAACCCCACCAAACGCAGCAAGTCCTTGTTGTGGTCCCGGAGGGCTCAGTGGCACGAGCAGGAGCTGCTGAGAGCCCCTCAAGTCCCCACTGCCCCATTCCCAAGGCAGCTCCACAACCCAAAGCCTTCGCACCCCTTTGCAGAGCTGGGGCTGGCGGGAGGCCTCTCCTGGCAGGAGACAAAGCTCTGCACTAACCCAGCTGCCTGCCACGCAGCGTCCGTACAGCTTTTAGGCAAATATGAACACAAATACAGAAATACAGAGATACTTATAGCTGAGGGCGAGGCTCAGAGCAGAGGCCCAGTGCGGGGCAGCCCAGAGCGTGGCAGAGGCTCACGCAGTGGAGGTCCACCAGAGGAGAGGCCCAGGCCAAAAGGAAGGCCCACAGAGGGGGAGGCCCCGTAAGACGCACACACACACTGGCAGGCTGACGAGTGTGTGTGTGGGAGGCCCACTGAGAAGGGCGGGGGGAAGCAGAGCCCAAAACGCATGGGAAGCCAATAAAAAGGTGGGAGGCCCACAGAGCAGAGGTTTGGAGAGGGTCGGGGTGACCCAAAATTGCTGGAGGGTCCCCAAAAAAATTGGGAGGCTCAGAGACTCAAAGGCCTCAGAGGCTGAGAAGAGAGTCAATGAAGCCCAGAGCGAGTGGGAGGCTCCCAAGTGGAGCCCCCACGCGAACGAGGCTCCAAAAGAGAGGAGGCCTCCATAAAAGTGGGAGTCCCAGAAAGCCCCAGCCCATGAAGGGGGAGGCCCAGAGCGTCAGGGAGCCCCAAAAGCATGGGAGATGAAGTGAGGGGGAGCCAAAAAGGGAGGGAGGCTCACAGAGGGAGGCCTGAAGCAGCGGGAGGCTCAGATGACAAGGTCCCACAGAGATGGAGCCCTGGAGAGTCAGGGAGGCCCACGGGGAGCAGGAGGCCCAAAGGAGAGTCAGACAGGCCCAGAAGAGTGGGATGCCAGGAGAATCCCAGCCCATGGGAGAGGAGACCCAGGGAGTGGAGAGCCGGTGAGAGGTGGAGGCCCACACAGACAGAGAGGAGGACCAGACCCATGCATTGAAGGCCCAGCAAAAGGGAGGCCCCCAGCAAGTGTATGTACATATATGTATGTACTTATACACACAAGTATGTATAGATATGCACACATATATGGTGTCTGTGTAGGTGCGCATACTGTTATTTCTTGAACTTAAGCAAAATCCAACCACAAGAAAAGCAAGTAAAGAATATATTTTTGGCCACTCATCTTAAAAGCTCCAGCTCAGCTCTTTCCGAGGGTCACGCTGTCAGCATGACTGCTAAAGATATCCCTTGTCTCCTGCTCCTTTCCCTGTTGTAATGATCCTCTGCACTGCTCGCTCCTAAAACCTGTAGCTAAGGCTCCCCCTTGTCCCAGCACATACCCCTCAGTGACCACCCTGCATGTTTCGCTTGGATGTCAATATCCATCAGAGTGGTTTTGGGTGGGTTTTTTGGAATGCAGGTACTTACTTTCAGCAATCAGTTCAGTTAAAAGGAGCTTAATTTTCATAACTATCTCTAATGAAAGGCAGTGGTCGCTATTAACAGCTTAAAAAAAAAATCCCAATTTATCCAAATCCTTGAAAAAGCACCTGGAACAACAACTATAAAAAGACAGAATTTTCTTAAGTATTCTCATGCCACATTCCTTTCCACCACATCACACTACACAATCTAAACATATGTTCGCCCCATATGTGGAAATAATAGGAAATACATACAACACAACATCTGAAACCAGCTCAACAATTTACACCATATTTCTGAGTAGCTGCTAGGGCTATATTTTATCTTCCTATGTTTTATGACTCTCCATAAAGCACTTCATCTTGGATGTTTAGTGTTGTTCCATTGTTTCCCAGATAAACAGAAAAGAAATTCACCAAAGCAGCCAGAGTCTAATTATGGCCTAATTCACTATTCGGGAAATATGTGAAACTGACTGTCGACATAGAACTGTACAAAGCAAATAAAATTGAAAATAATATTAAGAAAGCTAAAATTTTTTTTTTCATCTCTTGAAGGTATAATTATCTATTGGGTATCTTGCATCCAGTAAACAGTAGAAAAGAAAAAGAATGAGCACTTAATTATTCAGAGCAGAATGTGTTATTTTGAATCTTCTAGTGGTGGCAAATTTATGCCCCTCCCCTCCCCCAAATCAAACGTCTCATATAATCTTTCTTTTCAATTAAATTGTAAATGTTTGCATATTGAATTTGTTCTCTGTGGTGCCAATCACCTTGCTGCTTGTACATGTGCAATTCAACCATTTCACCCCCCATTCTTTACCCTCCCCACCCACAAATCCTTCAGATCCTGAGCACCGCAAATATCCTGTAACTGGCTGATCGCAGGAAGTATGACCTCTCATCACTGGTTCAAGGTATATTTGCACAAATTGACTCATTTCTAACAGATGAATATCAAGGTCTTACCTTTGCAGGTGAAACATTTGATGTGAAAGTGCCTGGCCTGAACACGGAGTACTTCACCTTTACATGGCTCCCCACATTTATGGCAGTGGATGACCGGCTTTTCAGAGGGGTGGTGAGGCTCCTGAGGATGGGCCACTGTAAAGCAGAAAAATAGGATTTAAACCCAGACAAAAATAATATTTTCTCCTGTACACAAATCTGTGTTCTCAGACACTTTTAATCATGACACAAATGTGTCTGTTCACATTTTACACTCATCTAAAAAGTCATCGCTATTTTTTTTTAAATATAGACTTTTCATAAACCAGTAGTTTAAGCCATTCACATCAACTACTACCTCTTTCCACTGAGGCTGCCATGGAAAGATGAGGAAAAATTCCCTCTCCAGTTTCAGTGCCACAAAGTGTTTCAGACTGTCTAAGCTTTTCTTTCCAAGAACATCAGTGCGTGTAAACCATTCAACGAGCACACAAGGCGACAGGAACTGGGCTATTTTAATCCAAGAAATAATACACTCCAAGCAAAAAGAATGAAAGGAAAGCAATTCCAAATCATGTTTTGGGAAACCAGATGAACCACGTAGCCTGACTTTGCATGCAAATTACTATGTTAAATATAAACTACAAACATCTCCATTTTGCTAGAGCACATACCTAACACGGGGAAAGCACATCTGAGGAGAAAAGAATCCAACATTATTTGTTTCTACTTCCATTAATTCTAGTGGAAATTACTCTCTGCATGTAAATTAGAGGTATTATGAGTAGACAGAAATGACCAAAACATCTGCAATACAGCCAAGGAGACAAAATTCCAGGTACTGGTAATTGATCAGCTATCCCACAGCCCTGAGCAGAGCTTGGATAGTAACAGGAAAGGTTTGTGTCAGCTTTATTGTGTATTTCATTGTCATAATAAAAGTTTTATTGCTCCACATTTGGCTTCCATAAAAAAAATGTTTAACTTTCTCTTCAGATGTGTCTTGTGGCAGCTCAGGGCCCCAACAGAAATGCATCAGTGTAAACTAGAGCAAGTACTACTACTAACACTAGAAAGTTGTCCTCCTTGTAATATTGTTCTCAAACTAGTGATGCTCATCAGAACATTTCTGAGTAAACATATCTCTCTACCCATGCCTTCATCTTCCCACCACTCCTTTCCTGGCCTGCGAAGAACTGAGTGCTGATACACCTACATCACTCTCACTGTCACTGGGTATCATCTTCATTATTTTATCTCTCTGTTTTCTGGAGCTCTTTTTTCCTTTCCTGATCCATTCCTGACATCTCGCCAACCAGGATTACGCTTTTTTTCAGGTTACTGCTCATGCAGCAACATAGTAGATACCTTGCTCTTATTTACTGCACCGGTTTCCTCCCCCTCCTCAGTGAACTTCTAGGGGAAGAAGCCCCATCACTTCATGAAGTCCTTCTATATTACTCTCCTTTATAAATGCCTTAGTGAAAAATGCTGTGCTCATTCTGCGTTATATACAGTAAATACAAGACTAATAATAAAAAAGTCTAATGCATGATTAAGGGAGTAACAGCATCAAGAATAGAGGATAACAAATATTCCAAGCAATAATTTCTGCTGTAAGTCCAGCCAAACTAATATGGCAGCTGCTACTTTGTTCTCCCCCCAAGAGCCCAGTAAATGCTCTGCCTTGAGTGAACCTCATCTAAGTCTGCAATGCAATACTATTTCTGGAGTGGAAGTTATTATTCTTCCAAACAAGACTACTAACTATTAACTTGTAACCAAGGAAACACACAGTTTACGCAATGAGAAAGACAGAAAGGAAATAAGAGACAAACATAGATACAAGTGCTAGTAAATTAAATTATTATGAGGAAAATTCCCTCTCAGATCCAAACAGCCTGAGAGGGGCCCAATACCAACTGAAGAAAAAGGTAACAGAATGTTTAAAGTTGCTCAAATGAGGAACTGTATCCGGGATTTGGGCAAATGCTTCCTAGGACTTAAATGCTGCAGGGTGAAATCGGTACCTGCAACATTCTGCTCTCTCAAACTCACATGCAGAGGGCACTAACATATTCTGCATGCCAGCATCCAGATCTTCTGGTATTGATCTGAAAGATAAGTTTTTGCTCTTCACTAGAGAAGAAATAAATGTCTTCAAGACTGGTCCAATGACGCAACTTCTTTCCAGTTCTGCCTTTACAGCCATTTAAATGAATACAAATACTGCTAGTTGCTATTTTCAGGCTGATCTCTTAAGTGAAGCTAATTACACTGCTTGTCTTACTGGTTTCAATTTGGCATTGTAGGTCAAGACTGAGTAATTGACTTTTGCTCTCCTCCAAGGAATTGCTTGCAAGCTTCTTCCTTTGAATATACGCAATACACACAAGGCTTCTCAGTGGCAGAGGTGACCCTTTATAGTCACCAGTGAGGACAGAACAGGGAATTAAAAAAAAAAAGAGAGAGAAATACCTTTATAAACAGCTTATTTAAATGTTTCTTACCGAAGTCCAGCCAGCTACCTGGACATGTAAATTGTGAGTTGCTTTGGGTCTGAAAACCCTGAGCTAAGAGCCAGGCCCACCTCCTTACAGGCATTTCATCTCTTGACAGAGTAAATATTTTGGGCTCTGCCTGACCCAACCCCACCCCACCCCACTCCCCCATCAACTGCATGCACCTCAGGCATTGTGAACCAGCAGCAATGGTGCAATAAGGCAACTCTATATCATGACTAAGACAATAACAGACTCCAGCCAGTATAATTAATGGCAGGACATTAATTTAGTATCTGGATAACCCAGGTTCTAACGCCTGCCACACAACAGATATCTGTGCTCTTTGGATGGCACGTCCTTAAATCTAAAGGCCTAAAGTCAGACTAAAGTTCAGCTAAATCTCTGAGCCTGTAACCTATCACCTTAAAATTAGGTTATCTGAATGTTCTGGTTTCTCTATGTCTGGAGTGTCTCTGACCACAAACCAGGTGTAACAGCACTGTCAGCCTCACCCTACTGTGAGAATAAATAGAGGACAAGGTTCCCGGGCACTGGGATGGAAAGAATCACATAAGCACCAAGACAGTAAGTCAGTCCTGATGGTCACATATGCCACATCTGCCATATTTCTAGAAGCAGGATTCATTGGAAAGTGCATGAGTGGACTAACACTAACTTGAGGAGCTGCGTTGCCTTTAATAAAGTTTCAAATCCAAATACATTAACACGATGACTATCTTCCAAATTAAAAGAACATAAATTAACAACTTTCTGAGGGAGAGATGCTACCAGAACAACACATTCTTGGTTCAGTACTGGGGCTCACAATTGTCTTCATATCATAAAATGCTTACTCACTGCATGGGTAGTGTAATATGAGCAAGTCAAGTATTTACCAGTTCCAGTATACTGAAGTGAACTGATACTTGTCTACATACAAATCATGTATGTATGTCAAGATGTGATTTTTATATCAGTGTAGCCCAACGAGTATAACAAGGTGCATGGATCTTTTTGCATAAGATTAAACACAATGTATCGGTCTAGCTCACATCAACAAGGTGCAGATGCCTAATAACACAATGGATCTAGTTCGAAACAAATGTCATTCCATCAAAAGTACCCAGGCTACTAAGTGAACTGTTTCTTAAACTGGCTCTAGTTAAACTAGTGCAGTGTCTACACTTGAACAAAGGGATGCTGGAAGCAGGCATATGGATCAAACAGGTGCAACAATTTTTTTCAATATTTAGTCTTATTTTTATTCCTTCAGCACTTTTCAGGATTAACTATGAAAGCTACAGTACCTGTAGAAGTCTAAGTTGTTACAGACTTTACAATTTTATGAAGACTAATTACAAAAGATCATGAACAGAACTTTTCCAAAGTTTCAGGTTCCTTTATAAAAAGTTTTAACTTCCAATGCTGCTGGGCACTCCCTGAAGACATTTTTTCTTTATTAATGAGCATACATGAGATATGTAAAAGGTGAGCCATGTAAAGATGTATAACATGAGATATACACACAAGAATTTTTAAAGACAAGCTAGGTTGAGACTTCCACTCTTGTTTAAAAGACCAGCTTAAATGAATAATTAATGCTTTCTTAAGCTCATTTGGATTTCCAAGAAGACAAATCAATGTCCCATTAAATATCCAATTACACAAAGTAACATGTACGCTGACTGGGATAACTGGGAAGTCTGGATTACATTGTTTAATTTGGGGCAGGGAGGGTGGAGAAAAGAAAAAACAAATCAATAGCACCTTATTCTATGAGGAAGACAGTCTGTCACTGGAGCATTGCTTTGTGCTAACCACACTCCGTAGACATATCACCATGATTTTTGTCATTCCTTACGTTCCCTTGTGAATCATGCAATGTTGATTTCATTACATTTTGCAACTGCACTATATTGATGTAAATTCAAAGCAACTCTACCAGCTTGAGAGTACTCATTACTGCATTTTACCAAAACATCTCAAAATAATCCCAGATCTGCAAAGAAAAAGAAACAATTAAAAAGAAAGAGAGATAGAAAAGACCAATAACAACCCAATGTTCATATGAGAAACCTAAGGCACTTTCTGAGCAAAAGGAGGGAATTAATTTGCTGTGCAAAGTTTAAAACTGTCTTGTCAGTGTTTCTTTATGTAAAGCAGATCATTGTAGAAAGGTTTAATAGCAATTACATGTTTTGCTGCATCAGCCAGAAAAAGGACATCAGTACTCATACCAAACCCTTCTGAAATAGAAATTACAGCAACTACCTGAAGAGTAACAGTTGTTGAATAAAAGAAAACAAGTTAAAGAAATACTGCAGCCTCCTTTATTGATGATTCTCTCCCTGAACACAGAACTGTTAGGAAACCAAAGACTCAAGCTAAGTGACTCTTAGCTACAGATTCCTGCTGGCAAGAATCCATGTCTCTGCTGCAAGCCACAGAAGACTTCAGCTTTTTATTGGAAGTCAGAAAGAAGCTTCTGGGAAATGCCTTGCTGTGCGTATGCTGCAAAGTAGAGGTCACAGCAAAATATGCTGGGTTCAGTTCTGCTCCAAACTGAAGTAAAAAGCAGCTTCCTCTAAATTTAAACAGGAGAAGGACGTGGTCTAATCTTCTTTTAAAAGTGATTTTTTGTAGTTTTCACATTTGCATGCCTACCTTCACAAATAGGCCTGGAGTTATGCTCAGTCAACTCTAACCGCATTGTAGCAGGTGTAACTTCAAACTTTCATGCTAGGTTATACAATTTTTATGACTTCTAGCTGCACTGCCTCTGGGCGCTTTTGCACAGCACTGAGGTCACGTGCTATGCCCATAGCAGCACAGGCAAATGGACCCTAAGGATTCCACAGCTGTGTCATTTTTATCTTAAGGGTGGCCTAATACAGACAGCACACTCTCAAAAGCTAACTTTCTATAGGCTGCGGTGTTTTCCTGGCTGAAGATTAAACTATTAGGACGGAAAAAGAAAGCAAAGATTTAATGGTGTGAAACCACTGCGTGTTTTTTTTGCTAGCCTGCTTTAAATTTCCTCACTCCTTTCTGCTTCCAGGAATGAAGGTAAGATGACTGTGCTAGAGATTGCCAAGGCACTAAATGCAATAGTCTCCCTACAGGCAGCAGTGCTGTCTCTGCCTTCTCTCTGTAATACCTGATATGGCTTTGGAGACCATTTCTTAAACTAGTTTACAGGATTTGAAGTTCAAAATTTGAAGGTTTCAAAATTAAAATTCCCTTAGTCTCTGATGCTGTCAAGCAGCTGTCCTATTACTCCAGCTGGGCAGCCGCTTGCTTGGGAAAGGACAGAGGTGGGCAGGCAGGCATCATGCACAGGACGACAAGCTGTGAAAAAAACTGTTCTGGGATGAAAGGCACTAGAGACACACCAGAGAAACAAGTTCAAGAACCAGATCTGGCTTATCACTTCTTCTCTGTGCTCTCTTTGTAATTTTCTCCCGTCCTTTGTGTTTCTCGCAGAGGTGAATGTCTGTAACCTCTGGTTTGTAAAGCCTATCTGTCTATAGCCCATACACTCTCTTTCGGAAAAGCCCAGCACAGTGGAGCCTTGAGGAGTTACTGAAATACCTATTAAAAAGAAGGGATGAAAAATGCAATGTCATTTTGCTTATCTGTAGATTCAGTTCTTGAATCTTAAATCTATACGAATCCTATCAGCTGAGGTGACCAAACTGTGACGGAGACTGAAATCAAACCTCCCAGCTGTCAGGGACAGATAAAGAAGTTACTGCAGTCACTAACCACAGGTATCAGACAGGGATCTTCAGGAATTCCAGGATACCCTGGAAGGAGGCACTCCCACAGAGAGCTACTAGTGAGCTGCATGCCTATACATGTCTGAAAAAGCCTAAGGCAAAATCCTAGATGGTAGCTTGCTCACACTATTGCCATTCAAATAATATCTCAAGACCTATTTTAAAACCCTCTCTTCCTGTAAATTTATCTGTATTACTCCTAGTGTGCCAATTTCTCTTAAAACTATTCGCATTGCCTACATATAACCAGCGTAGCTATTCTTAAAAACAGCCGGAAAAAAAATATCTTAAACTTGTAGTTTTTTGCCATAGATCTTAAATGTTTTCTGATATTTTCCATAAAAGTCTTGTTATTTTCCCCTTACAATTAGCCTGCTGCTGAAAACAGCAGATGAAACGGGACTACAGTAGCAATCAGAACACTACAGGACAGTATCTCTTTTGGCACTGTAAAAACCTAGTGCCCTAATCATGGCGAATCATGGTACATACACACACATGTGAGCACAGCGGCTGGCCAACTCACTCCTACTGACAGAGCAAGGCACCAGCAGCTCTTCCCCATGTCAACTCACACTCCTTTTTATGGGGTGTTGGTGGGATGAATGTTGAAGTTTAGCAAGTAGGACAGCACAGGAAAGAAGGCTGGATTATGTGATAACCACATAAAGATGAATAGCATGGCTCAAGTCTGTTCTGGTTTAGATCCAGAAAGAAATACTACCAATCCTGCAGTCCTTTGTCTCTGGTCTTATTCTCTATTTGTTTAACAAAGAGAAGATCTACGAAAAACTGACACTTTTCTTACGTATCCTATTCAATTATCACCATACCGCATGCTTCTCAGCCTCAGTTTTTCAGCTAGAATAAACAAGATACGCCAGAGGTATTATCCTCAAAATAGCATCTCATGGCCAGATGTAGGGCTGACTACAACATAGCAATGAACAGATTTGTATCAATTCTCTCCACACATCCCCAAACCCCTTGGCAGGTGCCGTAGCAACTAAAAGACTTTCACAGAACACTAAGCAGAGGACAAGGCATATGTGCAGCCTAGGAATGGGTTGGATTGCTATCCTGAGAAATAGAACATTTAAAAGGAAAAATAAGCTATAAAGACATTAACAAGTTTACTTAAACTAGAATGATAAGTTTGGGTAGTTCATAAGAAAACAGCTGAGAAAATGTTGTAAGTAAACATATCAAACAATTTGCATGAAAATAGGATGCAAAGATTTCAATACCAGAAATCAAATTTTAAAAAGAAAAAGATGAAACATATACTATTTTAAATAAGAAAGCCAGTATTTAAATACTTTCCTAAATATTTGTAAGCGTGCATTAACACATGGATAGAGCAGACGCAGCTAACAAAATGAAATAAAAAATTTAGAGACAAGTGTCAGGTAATAACCCAAAATATTAACAACTCTAACATGAAATCAAAGTGAGAAGACTCCTATGTTATTTACAAACAAAAATAAAAAGCTTTGTGCCACATACATAGATATGTGTAAAAAGGCTAGGAAATAATAAGCTTTAAAATATAGCAGGAGGTAAAAAAGTCACATTTGCTTCATAGTTTCCGAACACAACTGCAAACGTGCTTATTTTCTCTGTATTTTGCCTGCTGTTTTCTATCCTTCTCCCATCCCTCTTCTGTTATCTAGAGTTTTGATACTGCAATTAATTCCCCACAGAACAGCCTGCAAGATCTAAGGATCTTGCCTAAGGCTTCAGCCCTATAAAGATTTATGCATATCAATGGTTCAGTATTAAGGGAAACACTAGCACTTGCTTGATCCTATCTGAAAAGTGATCACCTTCTACAACATACACAAAAAGTCTGTGTGCTAGAATAAATCTGTGATTGTTCAGTGATTAAAATGTGTTTGATGGATCCAGTTTGCCATGCTTTTGATAGTGATTAAGCAATTAAGAAATTTGGTTGCATTTACTTACAGGTTACAACCTTATCTGGACTCACTGAGGCTTGCACCACAGATTCTGATATTCTATAGCTTTAGTGTACAATTTTCACAGTTTCTCAATGACAAAGCATAAATCTTACAGGTTTTCAGTAGGTAGTTATGCCTGACTACCTAGGCACCTTGGGATATTCTACTCTTGTTTCAAACCCATCAGGAGCCTGAGCACTTTCTCAGTTTGTCAGGTACAAACACACCTTACTGCTAACTCAGCTCTACAATCCAGTTAAACTGTAGCAGTATTATTGATGCTGTTCTCAGTACAAAAGCATAAGAGCCTATTTAGAAGAATGTGTCACTCTCTAAAGAAGCAGCAGTACTCTCCTCCTTGTCCTGAGCAACAACAATTTTCACCATGTCTGTCCACACATGTTTGCCTTTGGTGACTTGGTAGGTGAACAAGAGCAAATTCTATAGCATAATCTACACTGCAGAAACAAAATGACTTGGCAAAATTATTCGCTTTATGTCTGTTACGTGACATATCTTATATGACAATTACTGTTTAAGAAAAATTATAATCCTTTCAGAGTCATGAACAGCTTGTTAACTGAGTATGATCAGGAGTTGTTTTAAGCTCAAACAGGAAAAGCAATAGGCAGTCTTCAAACTATTTTCAGTAATGAAAAGGCACTAACCTTGCAATGAAGTATGCAGCAAGCTAAGACATCCTGTGAAACAGATGATGTTGAAACAAATGTTGACCAGGCTAAGCCAGTCTTTGAATCAAAAACTGCATTACTTACTAAGGGAAAGTACTTCAAGATAATCAATTCACCCTTCAAAACTCCTTACTGAAGGGTTGGAGGATCATGCTAAGCATATGTTTTCTCACACCTAACATCTGCAAGTCGGTAACACGTAGCAATTGTTTATCAGCCTTCTAAGTGGTAAAATAATTTTGTTGGAGTTATGCCTTCAACACACCTGCCATACACAAGAAGATTCAGTCACTATTTCAAAAGAGTATTTTGGGGTTTTTTTGTAACATAGGACAGGGTTAATTAGGAATTCAAGAGCTCTAAGAGCACTCTGAGCCACCATCTCATACACATCACTTGATGTCCATATCAAAATCTTACTCAAAACAATGAATAAACAAAAGTGTTGAATTATTCCCTGCAAATCCTCAAGGATCCTCAAGGCTGCACGAAAGCAAACTGCTGAAGTTAGCAGAAAAAGCAATTGTTTTTTCCAGACAACATGGAAATTCTAGCTTACTGATGAGTGGTGGTTACCCATAATAGCACTCAGATGTCAAACAGGCCTCTTAGCTACCTTAACAGCAACCCACGTGGGGATTTCTGTCAGCAGCAACAAACTCCAGTTAGGGTTCCACTATGCTTCCTTTTTGAGGCTGGAAAAGGATTCCATACAGTAAAAGGAATTAAATTCCCTTTTGAGGTAAGTCAATATAAAAATGCTATTTTAAAAACCAATGCACCCGCTGTTTGCCCTGAGATTATCTGAGGAGGACCACTGACCTACTTAAGATAGTGGTCTCCCTGATACCTTTTGGTGTTCATAATGACGTCTCAGTGCTGCAGTTTGATGCGTGTATGAAAAATAAGGGAAAGCCTGCACAGAAATAGGCCTGTCAAAGATCCTTCAAAACAGAATCTGCAGTAAAATCTCCCCTCAGTTACCACCAGCAGTCTCACCAAGGATTTTGTACAAAACCCTTGCAGAAACCTGTCCGTTTTGGAACCATGGAAGCTCTGTCCCCCACACTAAGAATCTCTCCTTCAATCAAGTATCTTGTAAATGCCCATCATTCAGTACTGCCCTCACTTCTGGCATTTCTAAGGACTGAGCTACACAGCCTCAAACTAGAACTAGACAGCCACTTTCACGAGCAACCTAACTCTTCACGTGGCTCCTGACTCCCAGGAGAGTTTGCCATGTACAGAGCTGATGAACCAGACACTGCAGAGGCCCTGCCCTGTGGTTAACTGCCTATGTTGGCACCTAGGCCTTACAAACAGTTGCAGTGTAGAAGTCAGTTCCTTGAGGTATATTATTTCAGCAACAAGTAACAGTGTGCCCTGAAAGTCTACCAACTTTTTGGTAAATGGACTATCATAGAGAAGTCACTAACAACCAGTACAACTCTCCTTAATATAGCCTGTGCCTGCCTAGCACTTCAAGTGTTGGATAGCAAGTAGATGCTCTGAAATCCCTCAAATCCTGTTCTGAGATGCCTTTGGAGAAAAAAAAAATACAAATGCAACTGCTTCTTTGAACAAATAAGCCATTTATTGACACTTGTTTGACCCAGCAGCAATAAAAGATAATCCTCACTGTTCTGCAAGACTACATTTATATTTGGATCACTTCTTTAATTTGATACCATTTTAAGATCCTGCTTCTGTACAAGATCCTGAACTAATACAAAGTTCCACAATACTGCCATGTAGATTATACTAACATCTGTGATATCAAACTGGTGCTAACAGCACTGGGAATTAGGGAGCTATCCCATTGACATGGTTTACAGAACCTTGCCTATTAGGCTCTCATATAGCAAAAACACAACAACATTTCACTTCTGAACAACTGGCATTACTTGGTTTGACCCTTATTTTAGCACTTGCTCCTCACTTCGCAGCTTTGAGGAGACTCCTCAGCATTCCTGCTTCTGTTTTCCTATCTATATGGAATATAATAGCAGATAACATACATGATTCAGCTACACAAGGCATCTATCATTTCTTCGTTTATAGCACTTCATGATAAGCCCGTATAAAGGCCAGTATTATTTCTCTTATTGTTGTCTCTTACACAACAATGCAGCTAACAGAATACAAAATGACCACCATTAATAAAATACACCACTTCGCTGCAAAAACATCCCAAAGCCTCCAAAAATGGAGTCCAACTTTGAGACAACACCGAAGCACTTACTTAGCTTTAAATCCCAGTGATTCAATTACACTCAACAAGATACTCTGCTGAACAGAATAGGCTTAAGACAAGGCCTAAGTGTTCTCCTCAGTCAGATCCCTAGTGAGCCTGAAAGCTATCCAGTCTCAACAAAGGCAAGGATTAATCATCCTTCTGGGGATACTTACTGTTCTCTAGGTGGAAAACCAACTTTGTTATAAATAATCCTTTTTTTAAATTAGTTATGGATTGCCCCCAGAAACAACTTTCTCTGGCTTCTCCCACCCAAAGGGCCCAGCACATTTTAATTAGTGGAACTTGGTCTCTTCCCCTGGTATGCATTAATTTTTCCACAAAAAGAATTGACTCTCCTACAGTGGCAGGTCAAATTATCAACCTAACTTGCGAGTTCTCTCCTACCAAGCTTCCTAGCTTCCTTCTGGAAAAATACTTCTTTGCCCTAGCTTAATGCATTTTAAACATGCACAATTACACTACGCCAAGACTCTGTATTTAAAAGCCTTGCCTTTTGAATTCTTATCCAAGAAAACTAACCATATAATTTGCGGTCTACTCACTTGTATTCAACATAACCAGCAGGGCTTTGGTAGCGAGAGTGCTGCAGTGGTGACTTGTGTAGGAGGTGGTCAGGGACTTCATTGTGCTGGTCACAGTTCACAGAATCACAGAATGTCCTGAGTTGGAAGGGAACCACAAGGAGCATCGAGTCCAACTCCTTCCCTGCACAGGACAACCCCAAATTCACACCATGTCCCTGAGGGCCTTGTCCAAGTGCTTCTTCAATAACGTCAGGCTTGGTGCCATGACGGCCTCCCTGGGGAGCCTGTTCCAGTGCTCCACCACCCTCTGGGGGAAGGACCTTCTCCTAATATCCAACCTAACCCTCCCCTGGCACATCTTCCTGCCATTCCCTCCGGTCCTATCGTTGGTCACTACAGAGAAGAGATCAGTGCCTGCCCCTCCTCCTCCTCCCCTTGTGAGGAAGCTGCAGACCGCGATGAGGTCACCCCTTAGTCTCCTCTTCTCTAGGCTGAACAAATGAAGTGACTTTAGCTGCTCCTCGTACGGTTTCATTTGGTTCCAGCCAGCTCAGCAATGGACAAAATGGACGCATTGCATGTCAAAACAGAACTAGAGGAGCACATAGCACCTCCAGAAAAACATATACATAAAAATGGGCAGTAAACATTGAAAAGACAGACTCTCAGCAGGAGATACAAGGGAGATGCCAGAGCACCAAGAATGCTGAAAAACAGAGGAGATACAGGAGACAATGCCAGGGCAGGAGAGACACCAAAGCACAGGTAAGAGAAAAACAAAAACAATGCCAGGGCAGGAGGGCCAGCAGTGCAAGAAAAATCCTGAGGCAAACAAGCTGCACCAAGCAGGGACAGAGAGGAGACTCAGGAGGAGGTACAACTCTAGAAGGACTGTGGCTAGCAGAGGAACCCATGGTGAAATAACTGAGTAGGAAAAAAGGAGCAATAAAATGAAAGGAACAACAACACACTGACCCCAGTCTCCTGCGCCACCCTCACCTCAAAGGTACCATGTAGGATGTGTGGCATGGGGACTGGAGACTAGAAAGGGGAAGGAGAAGTGTCCAGAGAGAAGCTGAGGTATGTTTCTCCAAGCATGTGTTTGCTTGTTTTTATTTTCAACACCAGAATCAGTAATTAAAAGTTTATTAATTGCCAATAAATTAAAGAGATTGAATCTCCCCTACTCAAAACTGGTTTTTTTGCCCACAACACTTACTGTTTCAAAGGGATAAACAGCTTAACTGCCTCTACCGCCATCTGAACCCATGAACTCTGCGGTCTCAAATTTAATGACAAACCACTAAGCCCTCCCCTCCAGTGAGATCAACAGCAAAAGTTCTCCCATTTCTCAGTATAAAATAGCTGCCATCATATCTTCAGAGTGCTGGCTCCTACACACAGCTGGGATGCAAGGAATGTATGGAATTCCACTACTGGAAAACATGGGAAGCCATCAGGCATGACAGGACTAGACACTGTGCTTGCCCAACTCTTTGGATATGAATATTCATACCCTCATGTGAGCTAAGTACTATCAAAAAAAAAAACACACCAGAAAATCTCCAGCAAACACGCAGTGCCTGAGCTGGCATCTCCTTGGTTATTTTTGTTTCTTTCAGTATCAGTGCTACACACCAAAACTGCAATTTGAAACCTAATATTAAAAATAAATTTAGAAAGAGAAAGTACAGAACAAGCAACACCATAAATAAAAACATAATTCCTTTCCAGTTGTTTCATCTTAAAAAAGTAACAAGATGTTTATAAGATATTCATATATCACTGGCTTTTTTTTTTTTTGTACAAGTGGAAGTAGTTAAATCTGAAGACTAAGATTTCCTTGTCATAGCTGTGAAACAAAGTAAAAGAAAGTCTCTGCTCCAAAGACCTCTAATTCAAATAATCAAGGCAGACAAGAGGAATGTTCTTATCCTCATTTTACAGATTAACACAAGGAGAGATCAGATTACTTCCCCAAGGTCACCTTAAGAGTCTCTAACATAGAGCTCTTCTATAGTTTTGTACTTTGACTACAAGAGTATTTTTTTTAACATCTACTACTATGCATATTTATAAAATGCCTTTTCTGTGACTTGTACAAGGTAGCACATTGACTTAGTCAAAACAAAACCCCAAATGCCCAGCCCCAAAAGCAAACTGTCAAGCAGAATTAAGTTTAAAACTAAGTAAACTGATGCAAAATGAAAATAAAACTCCCCATTCCTCCCCCTGCCGACCTGTGATTGCATAATCTTGTCATGTGCTCCAAAAGCAACAAATCTGGGAGACTTTCCTAGGTCACCTGGGGTTAAAAGTTCCGAAGTCATGAGTTCAGATCAAGACTATGTTTCATTAACAACCATGACACTGAGTCGGTATCAGGACCCAAATTCAATTATTCAACATTTCACTGATTCACACTGAGAATAAACGTTAAGACTGCAAACACGCAGAACATTGGCGAGACAGTGTTCCAGACAGAGAACACCTTTAAATTAACACACAGGTAACATTTTGCATGCTCTTCAAGGATAATCCCATCTAAAGCAGTTCCCTTTACAAAAGAAAAAGATAGACCAAAAGCTGCTTTGGAGACTCATAGCTCTTGGGATGCATGAATTGAAGAGAAGACAAGACTGGAGCTACTGCAAGCATACAACAGTCCTCCTGGTCATAACCTTAAGAGGTATCAGTATCATGCTGCACCAAAAATCTGAAGAAAAAACAACAGAGAACTAAATCTCTCTGCAACACTAAACTAGACCATAGGGCAAACTGTTAACATTTTGGTGAACTACATTTTCTGTGTTGCCTACTGGGACAGCCAGCACCAACTGAATACCCACAGAGACAGTTGTGAGACCATGTAAACACGATCTAGCTTACTGCAAATTGGTACCCAGTAGCTGCCAGCATCTACCCGTCAACAGAATCAGGATGTAGAATAGAAATCGCAAAGCCTCTCTACCCACATCCTTAATCCAAAAAATCTTCAACCCTTCCCCTTTTCTCCTATCCCTCCAAGCACAGAAAAGTTTGGCATGAACAGATACTAATCCACTTTCATAGGTTTGCCCATGTATGATCCAATCCAAGATCTCATTAGGTACACAGCTGATTCCCAATATGCTTTCACAGACTAGGAGGTGAATGCTAGGACAGTCTCCTCATCAACTGGTCAAGAAATCAAGAATCAGGGCTAAATCCTCAGCTTATATGAACTAATGGAGATAAAAAAATGAAGCTACAATACTTATATCACCATCAACGTGGCTAGCAGGCTCACAATTCACACATCGACCTCAACATGCATAAGAATGCAGATTATTCAATATGAGTTTCAAGTTGCAGAAGAGAATTAATAACAAGACATGCATACGCATATGTAAACTTTCTTTCTGTTAAAGGATATAAAGAGAGAAAGTTGCCCTTGGATGCAACACAGTGACAATAATTTAGCTGAGTAACTAGATAATAAGGGCTCATAATTGGAAATAGATAAGTACACAGTCAGAGACATGGAAATGTGGTATCAGTCAGACATAATTTAGGAAGCGCCATTTAGTGTCAGCAGAAAACACCCTGGCCTCAGGATTTTTTTTGTGTATGAACTAACCAGGCAGACACTGAAATCATTCTACAGTATGAGCATAATGAAGCATGCTAATTTGCTAAAAACTGTTGCTAACCGTTTTGCAATTCAGTGAATTGGAATTGCATTTTTCTAGTTGAAACCAGCCCCTCCAGTGCCTAGTTAACATGTTTATGAAATGACACTGGACTCAATGCATTTTCAGATTGTTCAAACAATTCAGGCAGTGGCTGGAAGTGAGGTACCAGCTGTACCATACTGGCCTGCATTTTGTAAGAGTAGCACTCTAGAGAGTGGTATTTGTAGCAGCTTCAAAGTAGCAAAAACTCCTGAGGTTCTGACTAAGGCCGGGGAGGCGGGGAGAAAAAAAAGAAAAAGCAAGGAAGAAACAAAAGAAATAGTAATAAAAAATCTTTGTTGGAGAAATTATTTGAAAGCAATAAGGTAGAAAAGCAAAATACTAAACAGGTATACTATCCTTTCTTACTCTGCAGCCATGAGATATGAAATACCAGTAACTGTACAAAAAAATTAAAGACAGCCTTTAGTTATTTTAGTCCACTATCTGTGCGAACAGAAAAAAATTATATGCAACATCAATATTAATGGTGATCGTAAATAATGCATTAAACTGGGTGCAGAGGGGGAGAGGAAGCAATTTAAACACAAGTCTTTTACACATTTTCAACCATTTATTGTCAACTTTGCCCACTGTTCTAGGAGGTTTTCAACCTTGCATTTTTTATAAAAGTGACGGACTTGTTTTAATTTTCTTACGGGTATATGACACCTTTCATGGTGTAAGATGCTAAAATTGTATTTATAGAGTATGCCTAAGGTACAGCCCCCTGTAACTGAGCATCAGCTGAGTGGGGAGCAGAAACATATCAAAGGATCAAAAGTGAATGCACAGCTAAAAGGGCTACACATATTTTATGTACACTTCAAGAAAATCAGCAGCCCAATTTTAAAACGTATCTTAGAAAACAAGCAACAATTATGATAAGCTGAATGATAATACACTTACTTTTCTGAAAAGATGTGTGGCATAGTTGATTCAAATGATTCTGAAACTTGCAGTTTCAAGGACTGGGGGTGAAACTGCTACTTAAATCATCTCTGGCATGGCTTACTGATACTGGTAGCAAGTCAACAGATCACCACTGACATTGTAAAAACGATCCCGTGAATCTGAAGTAATGGATCTCCAATCTGCTAAGAAGCCAATACTATTTATGCTGGGCCACTGCTTTTCACCAATAAAAATTATCAGTAGACTGTATAATGGTTATGACTATAACTGTCTTGATCCATCTGACACACTATGGCAGGCTATCGAGGCATTTGTCCTGCTCTCTTCAATCTAAACATCTATGAAGCTAAATTCACTCAATTTATTTCATTTACAGCATTAAAAAAAAAAAATCTTAATGTGGGTGTTCAGAGTTGAAAAAACTGCTCACTCTCACTCAACAGTACTATTTCTTAGTTCTGTTTCTTCCCTAGTTTGAATTTATCCCACAATAGCTTTCACAGAGTCCTCAAAAGTAAAGAACACAGATCCTCTTCTTCACAAAACAGAGACTAAGTCTGAATCTATCTGTGATAACGTAATGCTCCAAAACCACAGCCAATTCACTACCAAAATACAATTCAGAATGTATTTCACATCTTCATAATGCAATAAATGACACAGACCACTATTACTGCAAGGAAAGACCCCATAACCATTTGTAAATTCTTTGACTAGTAAATGCTTCAGTAGAAGGCTTAAAGTGTTATTTCTAAGTAAGTGAAACATCTAATTTACTGCTGCAAAATTCAAACATTACACAAAATCTCATATAAACCATTTTTTCATTAAAAGGTAAAATATGACCCTCTCAAGCCCAGACTTGCTGAATACATCACTGTTTATCTTTAAAATTTTAAGCTAATTGCTTTGGTGGTCAAAGTGCTTTGATACAGGTAAAAACCAATCAACAGCAAACTTGGGTTAAATCACATAAAAAAATACATGTACACACAGAAGGAACCCAGCTGTGCAAACACTCTAAATTAGGCGTGTTCCAGATTCTACCCTTATTAAAACAAGTACAAAGAAAATCAATGCAATCCACTGCAGCTTTTGGCACATCACTTTCATAGAAAGGAAAACAGCAACTGTCAATCAAAGCATGCTTCATTTTAAATTTGAAGGTTTAAACCTCAGGTGATTGTGGCTGGCACATTAAGTTGTTTCAGCTCCAGTCTATCAATAAACATAATTACCTTTTTCTTTCACCATGGCAAACAAATTTTCTTCGTAGTGGAAGCAGCAAGAATTAACTGAAATAATTTAAACACAATCTCTTTCCCAGCAGTGTTTAGCTGAGGTGGATTGAAAAAAAAAAAATAAATAAAAGGCAGCTTATTCCAGATAATAATCTTCCTCAGTCAGATTTCCCACAAGATCTGATCAGGTCCAATTGCTCGTCACTGTCTCTTTTCTTCTTGTGCCTCTTATCTTCTTCCACTGTGGTCTTTTCCTATGGCTAACGACAGCTCATACTCTGCTCGTGGACTCTGCCCCTTGTGCTGAAACAACCAGCTACAGCTGCTGCTGTGGAACAAATGCTGAATTCCACCGTCCCTAATCTCCAGCCAGTGACACCACCTTGCATTCCTCTGCCCTCGCAGAACTGAGCTGGCAACGTAATTTGCTCCCGAATGACTGGCAAAAGACTGCAAGTGAGAAGATGCGAGAGAGAACAGGAGAGCTGTTCAAACACACACAGAAAGCTGAAGTAGCATTTATGAGTTTCCTATTATTTTATTTACTCAAACAGAGCCAGGATCAAGAGGGGAAACACAAGATGAACGTGGGCAAGTGCTGAGGCAGGCTGCAGCACAGTAGCTTTTCTATGGTGAGCACTGTTTATCCGCTCCTAGTTTTACTTTAAAGCTGTTACCAAACGCCAATTACTATACCACAAGACATGCTAATAAATAGTCTCTCAATGCCTTCACCACTCAGTGTGCAGCTGGGTTTAGAGGCATAGCCAGGGAGTACCACAGACAAAAGTTTTGCTGTGAGTCAAAATTCTTTATTCTGAAATACCAAATAATTGTAAACTACAACCCCTCATGTTATTCCTTTTGAGATGATAGCCATACGTACTCACGGAACTGAGAAGAGAGTAGCATACTGAAACAGCAGCACTTACACGTGAATTTCAGCCCCCAACACAGCCCCAACAAGTCAAAGCACCAATGTTGAATCTGGGCATCAAAATGACCTTCCAATTTATGGTTTTCCAGGTACTAAATTCCACCTGAGAGAGAAAGGACTGGTCAATAAGCTGATGTTAAAAACACAAACAAACCAACCCTTTACGATATTGCCAAGTCTAATCATCTTACAGCAAGATTCAGAATATTCCTGTTTTCTATTAAAAGATACAGGTCAGAAAGAAAGCTTTTCTTTTATAAGCATACTTTTATTCACAGTTAGGAAGAAAAGCTTGGACATAAGATTACTCAAAACCCTGAATGTCCATTAAAAACCACTTAACATGTATTATTTTTAATACATATATACTGCCAGTATCAAGATTTTGGGGAACCTCTATCACTACTACTGTATGCCACTTTTTCCTTATGTATAAACGACTCCATTCCTCACTTCAGCTAGCTACCAGTGACTTCATGAATACAAACCTACGCCATCATGCCTTTGCTTGGACAGTAAATTTTAGTATTTGTGGTTCAGAGGTGGAGAAAATGACAAAAGGAAGTGAATTGACTTGACAAAGTAGTAGAGAACTGGGTTAAATATAAAGATATTCTGGGCTACATTATGGGCAGATTCATTGGGCTATAGCTTCAACTTCACAACAGCTCAGTGCAAAATGTTCTTTAGGTTACATGGTGGAGGTGCAATTACATTTCTACAGCACCTTAAAACAAAAGCTAAGTTCAGCCCAGAGTTGGAGGAACCCCTATTTTTTGACTGCTGGACTTGAACTGGAGCTCACACCTCCACAAGGGAATTCCTTCTCAATGCTACTGTATGTAGGGAGAGAGAAATCAATGTAAGGAAACAAGCTGCAGGCATCAGCCAGGCAGAGCAGCAGATGGCCGATACCTGCTGGAAAAAAATCAGAGCATGCACGCAATGTTAAAAATATTTGCAGTAAATACATTCTAAATGTTTTGTATAAATTCCACCCGGAACAACAGAAAGAAATTAAACAAGCCAGTCTGCCTCACCCAAAAGATCTCTCTTATTCAGTGACATTAATAAATAAATAACTAATAGAGAGAGCACGAGAGAGAATCAGGCACATGCATGGAAAAAATAGTTATTCTATTTTAACAAATCTAGGCTGGCTTTCTATTGTTAGCGGTCTAACGTGTAAGAGAAGCACAGCCCAGGCAGTCTGACATTCTTGCTTCCATGACTCAATGTGTTACTATTAATAGCATTTGAGGCTCCACTGGGGAGCCAGGCTGAACCCCACCAACACTGAGGCATCATCCATTATGTCACATTTTTGACACATTAGAAACGTCAGGTTGTAACTCATCCTGGCTGTGTTCTTTTTCAAACAGTATTTTGTAAACAGTTAGGGGACAGCCTCCTGAAAGGGGCACATCTGACCCTCATTCATAAATATTTGATCTGATGTGCGGAGCTCAGTCTATAGATGCACACGCATGGATACTGTTAACCCCTTCCTGTGATCCTCAAACACCCTCAAAAGGCTTGCACTGATTATCATTCATTTTTTGTTCCAGCACCTGCTGACACAGAAGCTGCCTGCCGGTATCTGGACTTTCTGTTCTCCGAGTTCATTACCTCCATTTTTCACATGTGCTAGAGATTAGCACCGCTGTATCTCATCTCACCCATAGCTGAATAGAAGCCTTTCCTCACGCCGTTCAGCCACGAAAGCTGCAATGTTAGACTATAGCATGCACATAAAAATAAATTTAAGAATACAGACTGCAGTAAATTATACTGGAGATTTAGGAGTCAAATGTAATTTACTCCTGAATCAAGAGATACAAAGAGCAGACATTGGTATTGTATACAAAATCTTTTTACACCAGGATGGTTTTTGGTTTTAATCTCATCGTTTTAAGCCTGAAAACTAAAATCTGCCCTGCTGTACAATTCAGAATCTACTCAGATATCCTAAACTGGAGATGAAAGAGGAATAGATAGCAAGTCTAAAAAAAAAACCCTAGTACTTATTGCTATTTAGAGGTACCTATTGTAAAGGAAAGCAAAATAACCTTTTTCCTTTAAATAACATTTTGCACTATACAAATTAAATAGAGAGTCTCCCTTGAGTGCGAGTGTGGGTGGAAGAGTCACAATGAGTACACTAGTTATACAACATGCTTATGTTGCTGTTATTTTCTGGTGAAAAATATCCTGTGCATTCAGCAAGAGGCATGAGAGCCACACTGAGATCACTCCACAAAGGGAAAGAGTTAAACCAGTTTGTTTGGCTTTTTCTTGTACCTTGATAATGTTGAAAAAGTATGTGTAAGATACTAAGCGGTTTAGCCATGATTTAAGATTTGTTATTCTCATTTTAAAAGCTGTCTTTCATACTTTTATCTTGCTCTCATTCTTCACAGATGAGATCATGGCTTAGAAGTATCAGCACACAGTTTTTATACAATTGCTTCAAAACTGACTGGTATCTCTTGGTCATCAACCAATGAAGGAAACAGTCTGCTAGAAAACAGAAAGGGAAAGGGGAGAAGTTGTTCCACTAAATAACATCCAGGAAAATACCCTCTCTGTTCAATGTCCTTGCTTCCGGCAAAAAAAGTCTGGCACAAACAGTTTTGACAAGAAAGCCTGCCACAGGCTTCCACAACTTAACCACCGTACAACCTAGGTCCATTAAGGGCCATCGCCTGTGTGAAGCCTTGATTGTGGCATTTTGCAAAATGCTCCCTTCTCCAGGAAGGAAATGCCACTCTCTCATGACCTACTCTAATTGTTATGCCTGCTCAGAGGAAAACCAATAACGGCAACATGGGATTTCTTGCAAAAGACCTGTGACCCAGCAGTGGTCCCAGTGCCCTGAGGGGGAAGCCTACAGTTTCCAGTTTTAGTGTTCTCAAAAGCTATACAATGAAGTATTTCCTGGCTTCTGTTTCTCCTGAATATATCCTGCTCCAGCAATCTATTCCTCTGATGACTCTCTCTCAGCCGCTTGGACAACTGACACATCTTCCATCTTCTGAAAGCAGCTCAAGCAGCAGTGCTTCTGAAGGACTGTATGAAAGATGGCAGGCAACCGACTCGGGCAAAGCTGATGACGTCGCTGGAGTTTTTTCAGATTCACCCAGACACACTGCTGAGCAGAATTCAGCCTGTACCTGACAAAACTGTTCCCCATACTAGGTGTGAAGAGCTGGGTGTTTGCTCCTGAAGACAGACATAAGGTGTGTAGTAAGGCTGCTCTTGCACTTGCTGTTCTTTTGTCTCTCCAGGTTCTTACAGTACCTCTCAGTAAATCTTGTAGTCTTCCCAAGCCTGCAGGCAAGCTGCAGAGGAAGTTCATTTATGGCAGTCATCCTGTAGCCTTCCATACCCTCCACGCAGTTTTTGCTCTGTAATGACTTCATACTGCAGCTTGTGCAACAGTCTTAGGCTGCCAACCTCTGCTTAAGCCCATCTCCTCACCACATGGCCCTGTGTGGAACCAGCAGAACGTTAAGGAGCTATGAAGGCCCCGCAGACCGACCTCACTGCCTCAGACCCTCTGTTGCCCTATCACAAGTTTTAAACAGCCTATAGGAGCGTATACAGACCCACCAGAGAGGAATATTGTTCTTGCTTAGGACTTACTATGGTCCTGCAATCCCACATCTTGGGATAATCACGTTATCCTTACTGATAAGACTGATCCTCAAGCAAATAATGCCTGATGGCCTGCGTCCTACACGCAACTTTTCCACTATGCTAGGCTTTTCTTTGTAGCCTGCGTCATGCTATTTTGAATATAATCAGTCCGTAATATTGGTGTTTACAGTCATGTGTCATCATTCCTTTAGAGTAAATGAAATTAAAACTTACCAAATACATCACCTGATTCAGCAAAAAAATAGTGTATTCATTCTGATCTGCCAGTATTTGGGGGTTTAGTGCTTTTTTAACAGAACCATTTAATATTCTTTCAAATTAGACTCCGCAGGAATAAAACATTTCTCAGGTTTTAACCTAGTAGGAGGTCTGAATTTCTTAAAACAAAATTTAATTTTGAGGTTCTCACAAGCAAGATATTCTTAGTAGACTCCTTTTCTGTGTGACAGCAATAGTCTGCAAAATACAGATAAAACAGTAAGAGTAATGTCTAATTTATTGCAAACAAGGAAACAAGGACACTTGGCTTTGCTCTAAACTTTAAGAAGCCTATAACACATATTCTTATGTAAAAAGCTCCTGAAATCTCCAGATCATCTTATCTTTAGAAAGAGATAAGAAAAGATGGTTCCATTATACTTCTTTGCAGTGGCCCCAAAAATATACAAAGCTCACTGCTGGGTAATCTTCTGACTGTAGGTATGTACAAACATTTATATTATTGATATAACATCTGGCCTCCAAACTGCTTATGTTATTGCTAATCCTTAGAAGAGATCATGCTTTCTTAACACCTATGTGAACTTTTATGCTATGCCCACATACTTGGCACTGAACTGAGATATAGTACAGTAATATGCTGTAGTGACAGTGCTTTAAACTCAGTATTTTTTAAAAAAAACTATCATATAAAATCATCACTATTCACCCGCTATAAATTGAATTCGTGTAGCCAAATCATGACCACAACCGGTACCGTTGCTGATAAAAATATGAGTGTACTGTCAGTAACCATTACTGACAGTAACCACAATTACTGTTAAAAACTGCAAATAACTTGCACAGAGGCAAGAATCCCCAACAGGAAAGCATATATGCAAGTGTCATGCTTTACTGCCTAAGGTTAAGGAGATTTGATATTGATAATCTACTTCAGAATTGGATTAACTCTGCAGAATAACCCCCACAGCCTGTCTTGGGAGTTTTTGCCTCAGTGAAATCAGCAGGGATGCAGTAAAGCCTCACTAGTCTAAAGAGCTTCTCCATGAGAGGTCCCATGAAACACCAGATTGAAGCAGCTTCCAGCCAATCAGTTAATTTGTAGAGCAAAGAAACAAGTTCTTTGTTTCGCAGTCTCGAGAGACGTGACAGAGTATCTTACTAAGCATTAACCTTTACTGTATGCCTCAGCAATACAACATCCAGCAAAGCATGCAGCAATGCAAGTCCATGCTCCCTGAAGATGAGGCAACCCATCATGTGGACACTGAATATATACCACCCTTACATTTAATCAATTTTCACTGTGCCAAATGACAAATTCCTTCCCTTCTGATTCCACATTAAACTATAAATAGGACTGAAAAATGGCACCTTAATCTGTCCTGCAAATATATCTCACTCCCAACAGCTATTTCCCAGTCCAGTGTCCTATCAAATGAACCACAACAGACCTCAAAGATAAAATATGCTTTCCAAGTATATATGACTTGGCTACATAGTGTAATATTAATATATTCAAATGAGCTTTTACAACAAACACATTTTTTATCACCTTACCCCAGCTTCTGGAACTTTTCTATTAGTGGCTCTTCAATTTTATCTGCTAGCTAGGGAGGTCACTTGCTTCGGTATGTAAAAACTTGTATATTTGTAGCTTTCTTTTAAATTATTTGTTGCTGTTTCAGTAGTAGGATCGTCATAAAAATATTAAGCAGACACACAACAGATTGATATTCAAAACAGTACAATAACTGATTCCAACATCTGCACCAACTGGAATTTGTAAAAGGTAACTACAAAAGCTATTTTGCTGCTGCTTCTTCGTAAGAAGGTTTGCTCACAGTTGGATTACACCAAATCAGATGCCTTATTGCCTCTATTCCAAAGGTAAGTAACATATTTTAAAGTAGAGCTGGCCAACTTAAAAAATAAACAAACAATATTGAATCTTCCAAGTACTGGTGTATACTGATAAGCTAACTGGGTTTATATTTTGCCTTTTACAGTTTAATGCTTCTGTGTTTTACACAGAAACTGCATAGACAGCTCCACCGTCTAATTCACTTGGTAACAAACCAGTGATAAACATTCCCTGGTGCCATAGTGTTTCTGCCTCCCACCATCAAGACCTGCTCATTAAAGGAAAATAACTGAAAACTAAAAAATCAAAAGCAAGATAATGTAAAACTGTAATCACAATCTCCCATTCTAACATTGTCTTCTTTCCCTGTCAGCTGCATCTTGTCTCCATCACCTGGGTGAAGAACATTCCTGCTTCCCTTTCTTCCCTTCTCCTCCCATTAACTATTTGCCCGTTTACTGAAAAAAACCCACAGATGTCTACCAAACATCTATCATTCTCTCAAACTAAAAGTCACGTTTAAGTTCCCCATGTATGAAAGTCTACTTAGAGATACGCCCATCTCTCAGGCATAAAGGAGGAGAAGGAGCCAACAGCAATTAGTATTCATCCTCTCCTTGACCAGTACATGAGGGACATAGGGGAGCAGGTGAAGCAAGGGAAAGGCCATGTACCAAGCTCCTCTCTGCTCTTCTACTGCCTCCGTGCCCCAACATCAAAGCTGCAGTGAGCAAGGACAGCCATTTCCTATGCCCTTCTCTCTGCTCTGATGTTTTCCCACTATTTCACCTTTTGGATAAGCAGAGCAGGCCCAAGGAACGGCTTTCAGAGGAGAAGAAATAGCAATTTCTATTTTTCCCCATCCCAGTGCCACCAGTATGTTACCCACTGGCAGAAAGGCTAGAACTTCTTCAGCTTGAAGCCAGCTTCCATTTCAGATTTACCCGTACCTCTCCTGCCTGCAGGAGGCTGTGGTGGCTCTGAGCACCCACGGGCGGGGTGGCTGGGAGAGGGGCTGCTCTCGTGCCCCATGAAGCGGCGGAGGGCAAGCCACACCTGCTGTCCAGCTTCAACCCTGCCCAGCGAGGGACAGCACTGCTCCCTCGGTTGTTCGATTAAAATGCAAGGTTATACAACTGCAAATGACGGACACAGGAGAGGAAGTTTCAGTCAGACACAGAACAAAAGCAGGAGTCCCAGTAAACAGCAGTGGGGGATGTGTAGCCACAATATGGCTCTTTCCAGTCAGAGATGCCCGCACCCGTCAGTATTACAGAGTTACAGAGCAAGCGAGATCTTTGCTTCAATTCCCCTTAACAATCTTCACGCTACTCCTATTGCCTCTGTATATAGCCACCGAGGAGACCACAAAATTTTCATTATTTCTTTCTACTTAAAGCTGATTTAGCTCATCTTTCTTGGTAGCACCTAGTAACAGTAGGAACTGTAATTTTGTTCTTATTTATTGGACGACAGATAACAAAAAATTTAGGCGGAGAGGGAGCAGTGAGCCCTACAGAGGTGAATTCAATTGCTCTAGACCGTGCTACATTAATGCAGATTAATGCTAAACCACTGATGTACTACTAAGCAAATTAGCTTGGACTGATCTCAACAACTTGTCCCACAGCAAATGGAAATCTGAAACAGGAAGCCAAGGGTTAAGAAGACATTAAATGTTCAAATATTTCAAGTAAAACTGTGACAGTGATTAAATTGGAGTGGAGATACTGCAAATGGGCAGAGCATGAAGAACTGGTCCTAATTGATTACTTTTTCTTTTTAAATTTAATTAAAAAACAACAAAAAAATCAAGCTAACTGTGCGTATTTACAGAAGCTAAGATTATTAGGGCCTAACACAGGGACTGTCAGCTATACTTTTTACTCAAATACAAAACCCCTACTCAGTATTTTTCACAAGTATATTTGTCTGTGCTTCTCAGGACAATGCAGAACACATCTCCATTTGACAACCCTTTATTCCTCTGAAGATGGACTAAATCCCTCACTTATCTCCACTATTCTAGATTGAGCAAACCTAATTCTATTAATTTTTTCTCATAAGCCTTTTATCCTAATAATGTTTTCACTGCCTTCTACTAGCTTCCCTCCAATCTATCAGTACCTTTCTCAAAATGCAGTGCCCAAACCCAGAGACAGTATCCAGCACAGCCCTCTTCAGTAACAGGAACAGAGGAAAACTATCTACCTTGCTGTACATATCTCCTGCTAACACATCCCAGAAAAAGAATAGCTTTTTTTTTGCAGCAGTATTATACAGCTGATCTATATTTACATCATGACAAGTATCATTATCATCCATATATTGGCCCGGAGTAGTGTTAGTTATTTTCCATTTCTTATCTGTGCAAGTCCAGCACTTTACACTTTGGTCACTGAAATTCAACTGCATGATTTCAAACCATCTAGCTGACTTATCAGGACTATTCTGAATTCAGACACTGTCCTGCAGAAGAGTGACATAATGTTCCTAAACCTGGATTACCACAAAGTTTAAAAGCATGTTCCCTATTCAACCATATAAAAGTCAGCATTATAAAAAAAAAAAAAATTATAAGGACTGAGGCCAGGAGAGATTGCTCACTTGAAGGAAACCATTTGAAAAGCTGTCAAAAAGAACCACCACCTTACATGAAGTACACGAGCAGTCTGTTCAGCAGCTCTCAGCATCTAAAGAGTACCAGCTACTACAATGCCAGCAGAACCTGGATTTTTCTCTCTCATATCAGTACTTGCCACATTCAAGATTGCTGCTTAGCTTTGGACACCTGACAAGTTCACACAGCACCATTAAAATCCTACAGCTGTAGGTCACATCAAATATACATTCTGTGGGGAACTACTATGAACACCACTAGCAGGTAAGACCAAAGATTAAAACAGGAATTTTTTCCATCTGTGCCTTCCTTCTGTCCAGGTAACAACAGGGACTGGTATTAAAGAAACTGCAGTCCTCGGGGTGTTCTTGGACACTCCTTGGTATTAAGAATGGAAAATGGCAACGGGGCACCTTCCTCTCCACTTCCCCTCCTCAGGAAGCTGTAGAGAGCAATAGAATCACAGAATCATTAAGGTTGGAAAAGACCTCTAGGATCATCAAGTCCAACCATTAACGTAGCACTGCCAAGTCCACCACTAAACCATGTCCCTAAGCACCACATCTACATGTCTTTACCTCCAGGGATGGTGACTCCACCACTTCCCTGCGCAGCCTGTTCCAGGGCTTGACAACCCTTTCAGTGAATAAATTTTTCCTAATATCCAATCTAAACCTCCCCTGGTGCAGCTTCGAGGCACTTCCTCTCGTCCTGTCACTAGTAACTTGGGAGAAGAGACCAACACCCACCTCACTACAACCTCCCTTCAGGTAGTTGTAGAGAGCAATAAGGTCTCCCCTCAGCCTCCTCTTCTCGAGGCTAAACACCCCCAGATCCCTCAGCTGCTCCCCATCACACTTGTTCTCCAGACCCTTCCCCAGCTCCATTGCCCTTCTCTGGACACGCTCCAGCACCTCCATGTCCTTCTTGTCCCGAGGGGCCCAAAACTGAACACAGCATTCGAGGCGCGGCCTCACCAGTGCCGAGCACAGGGACACCATCCCTGCCCTGCTCCTGCTGGCCACACTATTGCTGATACAAGCCAGGATGCTGTTGGCCTTCTTGGCCACCTGGGCACACTGCTGGCTCATGCCCAGCGGCTGTCAGCCAGCACCCCCAGGTCCTTCTCTGCTGGGCAGCTTTCCAGCCTCTCTTCCCCAAGTCTATAGCGTTGCATGGGGTTGGTATGACCCAAGTGCAGGACCCAGTACTGAGCCTTGTTGAACCTCATATGATTGGCCTCGGCCCATTGATCCAGCCTGTCCAGATCCCTCTGCAGAGCCTTCCTACCCTTGAGCCAATCAACACTCCCGCCCAACTTGGTGCTGTCTACAAACTTACTGAGGGTGCACTCGATCTCATCATCCAGGTCATTGATAAAGATATTAAACAAGACTGGCCCCAACACTGAGCCCTGGGGAACACCACTCGTGACTGGCCGCCAACTGGATTTAGCTCCATTTACCACAACTCTCTGGGCTCAGCCATCCAGCCAGTTTTTAACGCAGTGAAGAGTAAATAAGGTCTCAGTGCTTCCTAATTTTTCCTGCAGCAGTCCAGTCTGCTCCCTGGCTCACCACTAAGCTGTTTTCATGCTCTCTGGATTTCCCCCACACCTTTCCCATCCTCTCAGGTTCCTTCTATCTTCCTTTACATCCAACTGATCCAACACAAGCAGCCATTCTCACAAACACTGCTTTAAATAAAGACTGTTACATAAACAGTTACTAAACTCATAAAGGAGGTCGGTTAGGTAATATGGTATATATCTCCTTTCCCTCAGGTGTATACCACTGTCACATGCAAAGAGTAATCAGTTTGGAAGGGTGCATAAGGTGCCATCTGTACAAGCAACAGATGAGAGTATCTCATACAAGAAGCAACATCACACAGTTCCAAGCCAATTTTCTCTTTGAAATTCCACTGCTCTTTTGCAACCAACTTTCAACTTTTGCTAGTGCTGAATATAAGACATTTTTCCACAGAATCCTTTGTATCGGAGTCTAGTCTCCAGAGAATCAAAGCCATGTGCTGAACCAGGCGTTCTAGGCTAAGACAGATTTTGTTGCAGCAAACCATGCAGCCAGCAATCCCTCTCGAGGGAAGCAGTCCCTTACAACCTCCCTAGAAACGGGAGGAAAGGTGGCTCATCACCATGAGTTCATTGACCAAATGAACTCAGGGAAATGCAAAATGAGTGTCCTTTCAGTGATTCAATGCCTCTTTGGAACTTTTTTTTTTTTTTTTTTTTAAGTTTTCTTCAATTTTTTAGATTACTTTTAACTGTCAGTATCATGCCAACATTTACCTGATGCGGCGAGTTTAACCTCTAACATTCCCCTTATGAAGGGGATGGAACTTCATGATACGAGTGCTAAGTAAAAGCAAGTCATAGGTTAAATCACTGAGACTCAAAAGACTCACTTCCTGACTACTAAATAGCTCTGCACTTGTTGATAACTCCCAACCTTCCAAAAACCTAAAATATGGGCCTTTCCTGATGGTTATGATTCCACATATGAGCAGCAAGGAAAATATTTAGTGAGTTTCCAAATGCCTTAAACAGGGTGATTTCTAATCTCTGTTTGTAAAGCCAAATACAGACAGCAAACTGTCTTTCAGCAAGATGTATAAGCTGCTAAATCTTGTAGTACTTGAGGTACCATAATCCCCAAGCAGGCACATGGCCTAAGAGACAGACTCATGCATTTTGTGTCTTAAGGTCACATACAACTTTTACAACCAGACCGTTTTCAGTAACCATTCCACTATTTTTGTTCTAAGTAGGTGAGATTTTGATTCCAATTGTTCTAGTTTAAGTAAAGCTGAGACACCAGACACCTTGTGATCTTTCAGCTCGCATTATTCGTGGTACTGGAAAGCAGTACCACAATACCCATCCTATCGAATAGTGGCACTCAGATTGCCAGAGGAAAGGAAGAAAAGCCCCAGTGGTTATTTGCATTATCTATTGCAGCATAATGCTAATCAGAACCTGTCCCACTGTCTTTGTGGCTGCTTACAAACGAGTGAAGAACTGCAAAATTGCAGATTTCTAGATTGATTTAAGCCCCATACTAATTAGAAGAAAACTGCACCTGTGCAAAAAGGTGGCTCCTAGCCTGCTACAATGGCAAAGAGTTTCTTTGGAGTCCTGCATGGAATGATCATATAGCTCGTCACTGTTCATTCAATTAATTTTCTATTCTAAATTGTGTTTTATAAAAAAGTCTAAATTGTCTGTAGAAGTTTTCTCCAGAACACCAACGTGAAACACTGCGGGGGTGGGTGGGGCTGGCAGTGCAGAATGAGAGTTGCTTTTTCTGGTTCACAGCCATATTATATATTTGCCTCATGTTTTAGCAACACCTTAATTAAAGTTTTAGTTTTAAAATAATTGATTACTCAGAAGCAGTAACTATCTGAAACAACATGTGGGTTTTGGCCAGAATTACTCTTACAGTGTGAAGTTCATTGGGTACAGAGCTGACTATCGAAAAGCTATTTGCACAGAATAAAAAGTGTTACCTGGCACTGATGAAATTTGAAAGCAGATCTTTGAAAAATACTTGCCTACCACATAAAATCACTCAGCATTAACATTTTGAGGAGCTACGCAGAGTGGCAAGTATGTAGCAGTTTTCTTGATCTGCCAAGTACAGGCAAAATTTCAGTACATAAGCAGTTTGGGTTATCAAAACTGAGGTTCATAAAGCAAGTCCTAGAATATCTCTGAAATTTATCTGAAAGCTTCAGATTAACATTGATAGCAAATTTAATAGATTGGAGTTTCCAGTAATCTTTCTTTCTTTTTTTTTTTTTAATTTTTAATGGATTGTAACAAATCAGTTAGGCTGATGAATTCCAGATACAAGTCCTCCCACTACTGACAGCTCTATGAAGGAATAAACCAGTGTTTAATATTAATTAAAAACACAAACCAGATTTTAGGAACTACTGGGAGGAGCAAAAAGCATTGTTATGACTCTGTACATATACCCATGTTATGCTACATGTTGAATATATTTCTATTCCCCAATTTTTCAAGGGTTACAGTAGAATTAGGAAAATAAAGGTTAAAAGGATAATCAAAGGCAGGGGCTGGCTCCGGCACAAAGAGCACCCAAATAAATTATGACTGCTTATCCTGGAAAAGGAGGTACTTGGTTAAAAGATACAACAGAATTCTAATAAACTTACAAGTGACAAGAAGAAGGTGAACACAGAAAGACTTTTCATCACCTCTTCCAATTCAAAAATGAGGCAGCTTCAAATGAAACTACTTGGCAATAGGTTTAAAACAAACAAAAGGGAATGTAGTTTCTTAAAACCCATAGCAAAGCTCTGGAACATACTACCACAGGATGTTGTGCATTCAAAGGGTATTTTTTTCTAGCTTGAGTACTTCTGCAGATTAAGGCCCCCTTTGTCCCAGGACAGCTACATGGAAAGAGCTGCACCTATATCCATCAACTGCTTTTGACTATTCAGATTCTAATTTGGCTTTTTATTTTTCTTTCTGTCCTCTCTGTCAGTGATACTTCTCCACACCTGACCACAGTTGCTGTCATAAAGCATCTTGCTGCTACACAAAAAATAAGCTAACTGTAATGCAATTTAGCCTATTCACCAACCAAAAATCAAGATCTGATGCCAGTCTTCACTTACCCAGATCCTCAGGAGTGTCATATAACTGCTCACGTAAGTAATAGTCATCTGGATTCAAGTAGGGCAGCTGCTTCAGCAAGCTCTGCTTAGGAATGAGATACAAGACCTCTGCAATATCCCCATCCTCAATAATCGACATCCTTTTGACTGAGTGTCGGAATTTCACCTTTTCCAGCACCAATTCTTCAGTTTTACTTGATCCACACAGCTTCCCAAAGCTGTTCAATATGGTGGAAGATGGCATTTCTATTCAGAAGAAGCTCGGGAAAGCAACCTAAAGTGCATGTAGTCAGTCTACTACTCACAGCACACTGCCCTTACCAATCCTTCTCTTTTTCTCTTATCCAGCAAAGGAGATTAAGGAAGATATATTTTTAGTGATTATCTTCAAGAGATTATGACAGTATGCTTGATCAGGTGACTGCCATCTAAAACAATTGTAATCAGTTGCAACTCATCCCTGCGAATGCAAAACCTGGAAGCAAAACCATAAAGAGTATCTGAAAATCAGATTAATATTCAGGACAAGGGGAAGAACGTAACTGAGGTATATAAGAGGATTAGTTTAAAATCAAAAAACCTTGCTGTGTCAAAAATCTTTTTATTGAAGAATCATCTTCCTAAGTTACAAATGCACATCTGTGGATTTAATCTACCATGCCCCTGTTCCATGCCAGGTCTCTACGTGTGCTACGGCAAAAAGGTTAGAGTAAAGGTAGAACATGTTGGTCCTCCTTTTTGAGGAATGTACAAAGGCTGGCTAGCACTACTTCATAAGCAGATTTCTTTGGAGAAATCCTTTCTGCAGCTTTCACTGCCTGTTCCACACAAAAGCACTTAAGCTTTCCCCTAACTATTAAGGATTGGTTTGCTTGTGCTCTTCCTCTCCACTTTCCTGTGTGGCTGACAGGAGAAGCTTTGCAGATACTGTGCCAACCCTTCCTGCTTCGCTTACAAGAAGTATTTACATTAATCCAATTCCAGTGACTTGCTAATCTAATCATCTAATGAATATTTCTCCCTGGGTAAAGGCAGAGTTAATCATCAACGGGACACTGGAAAGTCACAGAAAATTCCAAAGTGAAAGATAAAAAAACCCCCAACCTTAAAACAACATTTATCATCTGTAAGAGAAAGTTACAGGTAGACCCCAGAGCTGGACCTGTTCAGAGACAACTTCAGATTCTTTACTCAGCCAGACTCTGAGAGACAACTGCGCAGACAGTGTTTGGCCCAGGCTTTCAATTCCCCTTAACATACAGAAGTTAGCTATAGCTGCAAAATGACCGGTGTAATAATTGCACTGCTTCCAGTAAGGCTTTTGCTAAATTAGAAGGTGAAAAAAAACCCACCAGTAGGCTTACTGAGCACAGTGAGAAACTGTCATTTAATTCTTCCCTCAAAACCCAGAGCTCAAGTACTATCTACAGATAGGGATGGGCTTTGAAGAGAAAACTGCTTTATTTACTATTCTAAAGAAAAAATATCATCTCACAAATCCAGACTTTGGTCATCTATTATTACACACCTCCTATGAGGTCAATTGCTTTTTATTTTTCAAGTAGTATGACTTCCATGTTGTCTTGAAAACAAGCCCGAAATCACAGTTCCCCTTAAACAGCCATTCTCGTAGATTTTATAATCAGTCACGGACACAGTGAGGCAAAGCCAGAATAAATCTGCACCACTACACTAATTTTAATGGGATGATGCTAATGTATATTTGAGGAAGAGCTGGCTCAATAAATACAGCAATTCGAATTGTGCCTTAGAGTATCTTCTATCAGAGCAAAGATCTTAGAAAATGTTGTGTTTTAAGTATTTCCCCTAGAAAATGAAGCTTTGCAGCAATTTTCAGTCCCTCCCAGATTTCACAACTTACTGACCTGCACACCGCAGCCACTCAGTGGAAAAGACAGATCTTCTGGAACTCGAAAAGCTTCTACCACTTCAGCTGAAGGTAGATCACCATTCTGTGCTTAAAGCAGAAGGACGACTCATAGGAGACGGCTGGATGCACTCTAACACAAGTATGTCTCAGCTTAGGACAGGATAAGAGTATCATTTGTTGCTGGATAATTGGTGAAGGACATTGACATCAGACAACAGCAGTGCCAGCTATCCAGCCTCACCAACACGTCAAGGTGGACTTTGCCCTTTGAGGTAGGTGAGGCAAAAGCACACATTGCCCTGATGTTAACTCTGCTGCAGAAGTTAATCCTCTGAAAGCACAAAGGTGAGCTCTGCAGTAACTTTTTAAACTGTTGGAACATTTGCTACAGCTTGGCTGCCTAAATCCTAGAAGCTTGTCCTTCATTGGAGTTTGAATGCACTGGTTTAAGACTGACTCTCACTTTTCTGTTGTAGCCATGCTGATTCCAACCTTCCACCTATATTTCCCTTGACAGTCATTACACCAGCTATTGTGCAATAAGTACTAAACTAGTATGATCTGTTGCGCAGCAGTAGTCAGAAGAAACTGCAGTCTTCTCCCACAGAATCAAACACCATATAAGCTGTTTAAAACCTCTATCGATTCTTTTCACTTGCCGTTTGCTCAGAAGAGTTGCAACGAAAAGTGATACAGGTGAAGTGGCAGAGCAAAGGCATGAGAGGCTGAATCTACTTTCACCCATGCAGGGATCTGCTCCTGCGCTTGGCAGGCGTGACTTCCACAGGTAGAGCAAATCCAGCGTAAGCTTGGGAGGTGGCAGAGATCAGTGCCCTTTTTCCACAGTATCTCTGCTACAGGAGCAGTCAGCCTGTGACCGCTGTAGAAGGGTTCGATGTTATTTCAAATAGTGAAGTGCAATCCAGTCTCCTTCCACCACCAAGACACATGGGATTGGTGGGGGACCATGGGAACAGCTCAGTTTAGACGAGCATTTTATGACTCTAACATGTCACTGTAGAAGCATCCCGCTTAATTAAAAATAAGGTCCCCCTTCCTCTTTCTCTGAGAGAGACTACTCTAATGGTGCCCCCTTCCAGCCCTGCCTATTGCTGTCATTGTCTGACTACTACAGTCTCAAAGACCACATACTAGCTGCTGCTTATAACACAAAGCAATATGATTTTTCGGTAGTGTTTTTAAGTACAGGGTATGTCTTTAAGACCCTCCATCCTGTTAATATAGAACATAAGAGGACAAGGAGTAGAAGTGAGCAAAACAAGACCAGGAAGCATCACAGTGGTTCTCGAGTCAGACGAAGGGCTGTTTGGAGCAGTTGGCTCCAAGGGTCAGATCCTTGTGTCCAAGGTAAAGGACAAGGCCCAACACAGCCATGTACAACACACTGTTACCAAGCATCGGGATTTAGACTTAGCCAGAATCAAAAAAGACAGTGGCAATCTCCTACCATTTAAGTCAAGCATTTGATTAAATGGAAAAGATTGATTTCCAATGTTCTTGCTGAAGAGAAAAGAAAAGGGCAGAAAACACTAGGGCACAACCCTGTCCTTATGTTTCTTGAAACACATTCTCAGGAATCCAGGGTGCCCAACCCAGAACTAGTGTTGAGGAAATTTCCTCAGTATCTGCCAAGTAGCAAAATATTTTTAAATCACTGCCAATTCAAAGCCATACCTAATCCGAGTATTCAGTGCTGAGGGCTCGAGCCTTCACAGAGCACAGCTTGAGGTATGGGCACTTTCCAGACTGACAGTTTTCCCAAGGGACTGGACATGAGACCGGAATTCAGCAGATTAGCTACTTTAAATATTTTATCTCATTACCAATTTTATAAATATTTTATTTATAAATATTTTCAGCCATATCAAGACCATTTCCTATTCAATCCCCTCTGAAATCACCACACCAACTGGCTGCCCGGATGATAAGAATACATATATGTTTCATATACAACCAGGAATAGAGGCTGCTGTACTAATGCTACTAGAACAATAGTAACAACTGTAATCCACAAATAAATTTCACAACAGAATAGCAGGCACTGAATAATAGCAAAAATTAGACACCAAGGGCTAAAATCATAATAGAAGAAACATCCCTCCATCTTCCCAAGCAACACTGAGGATTAAACTGGCCTTTCAGCTAAATAAAAGGCAGAAATGTGTAGTGCACTAATGCTTTAATTGCTTCTGCCATCAGAACTGAACTTCCTGCAAATGCATTTCAGTGTGACTTTATTCTTGCCTTGAAAGCAACAAAAACCCCAACGAAAAAGCCAAGAAACTGAAGTCAGTCATGCTAGTTCAGCAAAACCTAGCTGCAAAGAAAAATCAAATAAAACCACAGAAAACAAGGTGAAACAAAATGAAATTTTCCCTTTCGCTCATACCACTTCAGATAGTAACACATTTATTGCTCAGATAGATAGCCCCAAATAATGTTTCATGCATCTGTCCAAGGCAACAGGATTATCTTCTTCTCCCATGTAAGAATTCTCGAAGATACTGAGTGAGGAGAAGAAAAAAAAAAGGGGGGGGGGGGGGCCTTCACATAAATGAAAAATGATCAAGCACTATGCCTATTTATACCAAGAAATATAGTTATCCAAGCAATAACTAAAACAGCAAGAGAGAAAAAAAAGCATTCTAACATTCAAGTTCACACACACACAAAAAAAGAAACAAGTTTTCTACTTGTGGTAAAATTACGTGCAGCTTTTTCACTTTTGACATACACAATTTACTTAAGACTGCAGGCTAATGTACAAAACACTCAGCTATTTACTGTAAACTTGAGGAAGCACTTCATCCACATAATGGAGACCAAAAAATCCACATACACATCTTCAATTTCTTTACCTAAATTTCCAAAACAGGCGGTCATCTTCTGGGCATACTGACACAAGCCATTCTCACTGTAGGGTTTCTCACCAAGGATCGGTTCACTCATTGCTTCAGGAGCTGCCGTTCTCTGCAAAGTCAACCAACTACTGCTTGCTTGAGACTGATAAGAGAACAGAGCTTCCTCTTCCAATTTATGTCCATTAATAATTCAGGTACTACATAAAATTTGCTGAGCTTTAAAAACCGGTAGTGCAAAGCTACTTTGTGGCTTTGGAAGTAATTGTGGTTTAGTCCTTAAAAAGTATCTCAGCTTATTATATTTCAATAGTTTACAGAAAATATTTTCAAATTGCAACAAAATCCCTTCTCTTGCTGCACAAGGGGAAATATTATTGGGATTATGCTCAGATCAGTGAGACATTTAAAATATTCACCCAGCTCAAACCCAGAAACAGAATTACCACCACTACTGAAATGTGTTATACTACAGCAGGCAGACAGCAGACATGTCCACTGCTATAAGAGCACCGCTAGTTCATCACGTATTATCACTTCTCAGTGCTATGTATCTTCTGGGGACTAAAAGCCAAAAAAGAGCCCAGGTACTAACATCATCATATTTTCTGGTACTTTCTAGCACAATGTGTTTCAGAATAACTAAGGCACCACAGCCAAGAGCAACAGGAAGAGGGTATTTTCTCAGCTCACTCGCTGGAGCATGAACCCCATCTAATCTTGTTATCTTCTCGGGCTGAGAAGAAAATACAGGAGAACTGACTCAGCAGTTATGCTCCAGGCCAGCTTCAGTAGCCACACATACCTGTCTGTTCTGCTCTTCAGAGACAAAGGCAGAGCACCATCAGACTAACTAGGGGAGAAAGAGCATAAGAAAATCCACTACAAATCTCAAAATCAATGACACCTGCTTAGCTAAATATCTGCAGAATGGCTTTGGCTATACTCTTGACTCAGGTAACCATTACCAGTGAAGAATAGGTGCTCCTCCTCCACCACACTTGTTTTTTCTCCATTCACTTAACACTTGCTGCTTCCTCACTAAGATCGTATTCCCTCATGAAAAAATATTTAGTAGAGGTCATATAATGACTGCTGATATCCATATGAAGCACTGTTACTACTAAGCAGACACTTCAGAAAGAGATCTGTGCTAGTACATCCAGATGTAAATTTCACAACAGATTGAAAAGCCTGGTTATTAATATTTAATGTTACTTCAACAATTTATTGTCTATAAAAGCATAAGATATATTTAAAAAAGAACTCAGGGCACTAGTATCTTTTATTGTGCTAAAGGCTATGAAGGATTCACACAGATAGGAATTTTACAGTCTGCAGGTATCTACCAAGTTAGTTTACTGGTTTCAACCACACATGGTTCTATAAGGTAAGCTATACTACTGCCTATGGCAGGAGGAACATAAAGACGGCAAAGCCACAGGGCACCTCTATACTCGCAAAAAAAGAGTGGCTTACTGAAAAGAGTTAACTCAGGTTCAAGCGGTATCAAAGGTAAAACGATTTGTGTTGTAACTCAGCTGAGCAACCCAATTAAGCATGAGTCTCCCATATAGGCTTGCTATCAAGCTGCCAAGTCAAGATTTTTTTCTTCACTGCTATTAGAGCTGACATTTAACTAATCATTAGCCAAATTCCATCCAAAACACCTGTTTTTGCAGCACACACATGCAAAACACAGTATTGAACTGTTACGAAGTGTGTCAAGTCCATGAAGTCTGTGAATGTCTGTATGAAAAGACAGTAGCAAATTCAAGTCTGAATAGGATGAAGCCACATTTGTAACATCTTACACTGCATCAAACATTCACTCTTTGAAAATCCATCTGAGGATCTCCCAAGATGGCACACTGCAAACTGGATCTCAGTTTTATATGTTAACAGCAATATTTGCATGCACAAACTATTTGGTTAAACTAATTCAGAAATAAGCAAATGTTAATTTATGTCTTGATTTCTTCTTGGTGCTCATTCCAAAACATACATGAAACATCACTTTGCCCTTTATTCTTCTGTTACAGTTTGCCACCAAGAAAAAACACAAGAGAAAACACAACTACATTTCTATCTCAGACTTAACTAAGACCACATGGTGACAACTTCCTTTCCCAACTGATGACATTTGCAAAATCTTTCAGCTGAATTAAAGCATTGTGCTCAGCTTCCTGTTATCAACTACGTATGATAACTTTCATGGCACATGAGCCTTTGATAACAAAAGACCAGCTTTGCAGTGCATTGTACAGCTGGACAGGCAGCATAACAAGCTCTTGGGAATGCTTTTCCCTTTGCTGTACATTCAGAAATTGAATCTGACTCACTTCCCTAAACCCCAGCATCCACCAAGTTTATCCTTTAGTGAAGCAGTGCACATAAAGATTAAACAAACAAAAATATCTAAACAATATGCTTGAGATTACATCTAATCATCTTTTTCTCAGACAAAAGAGAGAGCAACACCAGCCATTTACCATCATGTGCAATCATTAGCTGGGCTGAAATAGTACACAGGAAAATCAATCACGAAATGAAATATTTAAATGATGTTAGGGGAAAAAAACCCAATAACATCAGTTAGCAAAGTATTGTCTATTACCTCTGGAAGCCTTAAAACATTCCTTTCAAGCATCAGATATTGGCCACTGTCAGGGATCAGATACACATCCACCAGAAATGAATGAATGGTTTAAATCAAGTTCTTAACTACACTGTTTCTATATTGAGTAATACACTTCCACCAAGAACGCTGCAAATAAATAAACATAAATTGTTTTTAAAAAGCATCTATTAAGATTATCTAAAAGCAAGAAACAAAGCTATCTGTAGAACTTCAAATTCACTAACATAAAACAAAATACTAACTCTTTCTACCTTACTGTTCTGTGAAACTTGGGGGGGGACCCCAACAATTTTCACTTTCCTTGCAATTCCCAAACTCACCAACTGAAACATTTTTAAAATCTACCAAAAGACTTCTCAAATTATTTCTTCTACCTTCTGCAGGAAACTGGTATCTGTGAAGGTTATCCAATTTCATTTTAAAAATTTTTTCTTCTACCACGTTTAAAGCTAAAGCAGAGATAGACAACTAAATCCCCAACCTGCCATACAAAATGAGTGGTGCCGTTGGAGACAAAGTTGAGAATTCATATATTCAGAACCGGACCTTGACCTGCCAAAGGGACCAGACTAAGTCGGTTCATCACTCCCTTTCCATCCATTTGATCTTCATGCAGAATGAATTCTGCAATCAATTCTGGCTACAGCTGTCCTTTAACAACACAAAACAAAATTACATCTCCTGAATCTTGAAGTGTCCATGCTTTCTAACACGTATGCCTAAAGTCATCTTTTCACCGAGGTCTCCCTTCCCTTTACCACTGTGCACTGCCATGGCTGGCTACTGTCACTACCCAGAAATGAAGTGCAATTTCTGTGGCACTGCACCTGCAATGCAGATTTATTTTCCTATTAATGACCAAGGGCCTCAGGTATGATGCTACACTAAGACAAGTACTAGTGAAGAATGTCACCAACATCCAGATGAATTACTGCCATATCCAGAACAGCCTATGGAGATCCTATTCTACTCTACTTAAATAAGCAGCAAAACTATTTGCTGAAATCCATTTTTAGCATTTAATGCCATCACAGCTACCAAAGTATCTGCTTCCATAATCAATTATTCAAATTATTAATCAACAGTGAGACTAATAATAAGACAGTAAGACCAGAGGGCTGGAACTTTAACCTGGGATTTGAGAAATATGCACCCTCTGCTCTCCCACAGAGTTGCTGTTTGTCCCTGAGCCATTCCCTTAATCTCTTTCATTGGGTTTCCCTGTATCACTTTCCCTGCTCACAATGGATTTGTAACAATAGGTACATTAAAAGACTGAGGTTTTCAGGTTCTGTGATAATGGGAACTATAGAAGTACCACAGATAACAACACTAGGGAGTAACTGGTCAGCATTAAAATAAGAGATCTGGTAAAGCATAGCTGCGTGCTTCTCCTTGATCTTAATTACCTTCCAACTTCATTACCATATTTCTTAATGATTTTCCAATAGATTGCAGCCCTTTTAACACTAAAAGTGCTCATTTCCTCTGGAGAATCATGTTACCAGATAAGGCAAACATAACTAATTCTGTACATCTTCTCTGACCTGAAACTCCAGTTTTAGCTATTCTCCCCCAAACAAGCAAAAATCAGTGTTACTCTGGTTGCTGTGACTAGAAGAGTGCACAGTTATCAGGTTATGACAAAAGGCATGATTTAACCAATGGCTATTTACCATACTTTATCATCAATTCCCATGTTTATTTTAGACTAGCCATGGGTGGGTGGGTGGGGCGAAATCTCTTGTCCTCAACTATTTTCAGACACAAAATAACAGCGTGTGCATTAATGGATCCACCCATTGCATTAATACAAGATGAGGTGGCTTAGCATTTTATGTCCTGGCAGCACAAGGCTGATCTATTGATCTATAATGGCAAGAACACTGCACCATGTATTCTTACAGCAAAACCAATCCTTTTTACTTCCACGTAGGAAAAAAACCAACTGGAATTGCTGACAACTGATGCAATTTTGTAGGTAGGATATAGTGAGAGCTATATGAACTATAAATACAAAAACTGCTGCACCCCCAAGACTCTCTGATTGAACAACTGACTCAACAACACAATTCAAGTGCTTGCCTATCTCAAAGCTTATAAATAATCCCACGAGTTCCATGAGGCTGCACACTATGCTTGAAGTTAGAGACGCCTAAGCCACTCCAGGGAATAATTAGCAAAAAGGATCCTGGCAGAAGCTGGCAGTCCTTCAGATATTCAGTAGGAAACTTTTTTTTTTGCTATTCCTCAGTAATGTTTAGGTATCCTTTATTTAAACAGATATTTGAGAAGCAAATACTGTGGAAAAAACATTTAAAATATTTCATTTTCTTCTACTTACTTATGATCATTACTATGTAACAGTTCAGCCTGTGACACCCTGTAAAGAACCACTTAAAGAACAACAATCAAAATAAATAAAAAAATCAAAACTAAACTGTATTAGCTAGAAGCCCCAAGAGCTAGAGATGGTTCATTAAAATAGCTCCCCATTGTGTTTCACATTCATTTTGCTTTTCCAGACAATCACAAAGCTAGTTTCAAGTGAGCAAAGACTCTCAAGATAAATATAATTCCTTCAATCAGACTTTTTTCTTTACTTTTCTTTTCTTGAACTTTGACATTTTTCTTCCAGCTGAGAGGAGAAACTCTTTGTAACATTCTCCTTGCAGTGTAGACTTCATAGTAACTCAGACAGAAATATGCTGGGAAGCAAAGAGATCAAAGTTCAGTGTTCCTTCAATCCTCATATTTGTGTCTTGTACCTTTATAAAGGGCTATGTGTTATAAGCGTGACAAAGAAAGCACCACTCCTCTTGTTATATATTAAAATAAACCGGGTATTATTATACTCTCTCTTTTGACAAGTCACATGATTACAGAATTATACACAGCAACTTTACTCAAATGCTGAACAAAGAATTGTATCAGAATAAAGTCTTCTCTAGGTCACTGCAGGACCTCCTGAACATCTTAGTTTAACATTCCCCATTCTCTCCTAACAGCGGATCTTCTACTGTAGATGTGGAACCAGCACATATGATCATAAGAAGAATTAAGTATTTCTCTTGCTGCATCAAACTCTCAAGGTCTCCAACATCACAGCCATTCTCGGAGCTGGCATAACTCTTAAGGGGTAATTTTTGCAGTCCTACTGCCCTCTCCTAGCTTCAGTGAAGCCCTAAAAGAGATTCCTTCTTCGTACTACAATGACTAATTTCAGTACCTACCAGAAGCCAATGCAAACTTTTTGTCAATGTCCATCAAAACCAAGAACAGGACGTTACCTTTCTAGATAGTGGAAAGTATGGCACTGCTACAGGATGCCAGAAATGACATCAGATCAGTTCATCCACTGCCAACATTCCAACTAAAAGCAGCTTTAAATATGCTGTGCTGGCTAATCTTTGTTTTGTAATTAAATAAATCCTCCAGCACTGTTGAACCCTTCCTCTTGTGGTCAGCACTATCTTCTGGTTAAATCAGCTGCGCATACGCACAAGTGATCAAGATGTCAAAAAGTAAGAAACTGTCAGTTCAGCAAAATTATGACTCTACGAGCAGCTCACTTCTCACACAGGGATCACATTCTGTATAGGCAAAAATGAGGCCTGGACACATCTGAAAATATATTGATGGGGCAGATGAAAGACTTGGAAGTCAGCTCAATTTATTCATGACAGGAAATGACATATAACGTACCATATAACTACTAGTACCTGATAAACTGAGGTTTTGGACCTCTTGGGTATCCCATGGTCTCATTTTGCTTGGTTTTTTCTTCATAGTTGAGAGGAATCTACTCGAATAAGCTCTGTAATCTGGCACCAACAGGAAAGGCAACAGTCAGAGGAACGCACCAAACTTCCAAAGCTGACAGGACATTAAAAAGGAGAGAAACATGTCCTTGACTCGACGACAGCTACACCTGGGTTTGTTCTTTACCAGTGCCACTCAACACAGAGCAGCCTTATCTCATGATATTTCCCTGACGTACAACGTTGTGAAACTGTGCCTATCAAATCTTATGAGAGTTATTCAAAGACAGTGCGAAATCAAGAGTCTTGATCCTGCAGTGGAAGTGGAGGGCATTTGGCATCTAGCAAGCTACAATTCTGAATAGAAGGTAGGAAATAAGGTCTTACAATACTGGGAAAAATCGTTCCAGTGGTATCATAAAGTATAGGAATGGTGAATGAGTCAAATGGAATGGCTACAAAGAATCTAAGACCACTATATAGCCTACTTGATTGATATTTACCATATTATATTTGCAACAATAATTTGCAGCAGTATTTCTTCAGCAAGAATTTCTTGATCATCTCCTGCCACTGCTTGACCAAATGCCATCTGTTGAGGTCATTTGTTTTTGCCAGTTAAGGTCATGAGTGTCGGGGGCTACCAACAAAAGTAGTTTTTCCAGGAGGTGAACTTTAAACAAAAGTGTGGTTTTTAAATTATTTTTAAATGAACCATAACTAAAACATAAAGTAAAGTCAAGATGGCCCCGGCCATCTTTGAGAGAGAATCTGCTGCTGCATTCTTAGTCATCATCACAGAGTCTCTACACTTCTGGTACTTAAAATACATTCAATGTTGCATCTAGACAGTTACTCCACAATGGGAGGTCTGATTCTTCAGTTTATGTAGAGTACAAACAACTATTACTAGTGCATACCAGGAGGTTTCAACATCCCTTCTGGTATTAACACTCTCTATGCATCTTCAATTTTTTGGTAGGAGTTTTGCCCTGGTATGATTTAGGAATAGTTCTGCAATTGAGAATAGCAAAGCACAACAACAACAAAAATTAAATAAAGTAGGCAAGCCGGCTAACCTGTCAGGCTGCGCTAATAAAAATTGATTGATGAACTTCTAGCAGCACTGAGCAATATTTTCAGATGAATCAGTTAAAACAGGTGCTGACCACCACAGGATTTATCAGTAGAGAACCTTATGTTATAAACATATGTTGTGCATATTTTCAGACTGAAACTAGCTGGCAGCTTCCAGTTACTTCCTTTTTAACTATGAATGAATCAAAACATAACACATTATTTTGTAGTGGTTTTCCGATTGTTTTGTTACTGAGTTTTTTCCCCACATTTATGCTTTCTTTGGAATCCAAACCCTCCCAGTACTTTTCCTAGAATCAATTAATTGATTCTGAAAAAGTAAAAAATTTCAGTTCTCCAGCTGCTTACTGGATTAGCATCAAAATAAGGTCAGGCCTTCCAACTCAAAATAGACAGCTGACAAAAAGAATCAGGGGATCAGTCTTCCAGAATGTGAAAGCCAGCAGGTGAAACTGATTAAAAACAAAAGTAAAACAAAACAATCTGTTTTCATTACCCACTTCAATGAAATGACAAACCATTATCCCCCAAAGTATCTCTCTATACATTAGATTTCAGAAGGACTAGACTCTCAACCTCCTCCTAATGCTAGGGAAGAGAAAATGCGAGCACCTACAGAGTAGCAGTGAGAAATAATCAATCCTCTCCTGTGCCTATCAGTGTGGCAGTCAGGAGTTTATCTACTAGGACCCAACACTGAGAAGAAGTTTCCATATCCACACAAGAGGTCACCTGCACTAGCCAAAGCAGGCAGAGATACAAGCAAGACTTCTCGAATTCTCAGTATATCTGGTCAGGAATGGAGGAGCAGATATTCAGCCTAACCTCACTACAGTGAATCCCCACGGGACTTGGACAAATGTTCATTTGATCAGTACATTCACATAGTGATATGGTAGTTTCCCACATCACAACAATACAGAAACAGCTGATTTTAACAAAATGCTATTGTACTGTACGTCTGTGGAGATTAATATAAATTAATGTAATAAATATGAAAGTTTTTTAAAAATAAAATAGTAAAGAAATAGGGAGGGAAAAGAAGTAATTTTGCACACCTAATTCAGCATACATTGAGAGAAACAACAGAAATAGAACTGTTATATCTAGTTCAACATTAGGTTAAGCGTTTGGCCTAAAAAGACTAATTAGCAATGGAAGAAATATTTTTTTGTTGTTATAGTTTGGGTTGTGGTTTTGTAAAGTGATGTTTTTCATAAAGCAATGTACACAGTTCTTTAATATATGTCTACCTGCACATTTTTTAAGCTCCAGAGCCATAAAGATAGATGATATCTGCATGAGACATTATTTTTAAGAGACAAATATTGGATTAGACAATGCAAAGAAAAAAATAAGACTTCACTTCTTCCGGCTCTAACCCCTGAAGCCAAATGGGTACCCCAAGGGTTTATTTATCTGTTCAAGCAGAACAGAGAAAACAACTACCCACACTTGAATTACCGAGAAAGCTAAATATATCTTTTCATACTTACGCCTCTTCCCCCGCCTTTTTCTAAGATTGTGATATAAAAAAGGATATATGTTTAGTAAGCAAACTAAGATTTGCATGCCTCTTGCATGCAAAGAGTATTCACTTTGTATCACTTCGTTGTAACTTACCACCAAAACTGTGCTGAATGTGCTTTTGGTGTTTAGAAGCAAAGTGCTTTGAGCCTCATCTCCTAGTAACTCCTTGCAGGTTGCTACATGCTGGCATTCCGCACTGCAGTCATACCTGCAGCACCTTTGAACAATGAAAAAGTACCACTCACCACCAACAGCCACTCAACATCCTGCTGCCTGCCTCTCTGTGCAAGAGCAAACAGAAATGACAGACGGTTGCAGGACAGCCAGGAACTTGTAGGTATGCTCAGTAAGTCACAGATCGCCCAACAACGTTTCCTCAGGTTAAATGCCAAAGAAAGCTGCCCTCAAAAGCACCCTAAAACAGATCGGTTATCAGCTTTTCATTCAAAGCATTAAGTAACAATACTTTGAACTTTTATGCCACCTTCCATTACAAAACTCTAAAATCTGTTTGTAGAGAACCGACCCCACAGAAATAGCATGCCATCATCATCTTTACCTAGAAGACCAAGAAACCGCAAAACAGAGCGGTGAAGTACCTCTCACAAAAATACACATGGAGTCAGAGCTGGATAACAAGCCTGTTTAATTCCACCAAGTTGTGCTCTGCTCCTTATATTAAAAAATCCAGTCCAGGGGAAAAACACATGGGTACATGCACACGCTGTTCAGCCACGTAACAAAGTCCACTCTTCATAAAATACAACAGACCAGGAAGGTGTTTAACTATTAAATCAGTAAAGAAAAACAAACTAAGAAAAAGAAATTGCTCTACCAACAAACATCCCAATTTCAGTCCAACAGAACTTTCTCAGCCTGTTTTCCTTCTGTAAATCCAAGAACTAATGTCCTGTAGATGGCTTAACCGATGTAATCTATCAATAGAGATTTACACAGCAGAGCTATAGCCCAGGACAAACCTTTGACGTTTGCAGAGCTCTGATGTATTTCTAGTTCCATTTCTGCTCTCAAGCAGCAATGTTTCTGACCTCAAAAGCCACAGCCTTTCAGAGTACAGATGACAAGCTGGAGGAGCAACAGAGACCCTTCAGAGGTGGCTCACTCTATGGCTTTCCTCATAGTATTTCCTGGGTTGAACAGTACTAAAGGGAGTGGCCCAGGCAAAATAGGTGTGTCTGTGTTCCCAAACAGTTTAAAGGAAGAGTGAGTATTTTCCTCTAGATGTTCCATTAGTCATCAGGACTGTGGTATGTTGTCTTTCAAACAGTGACATGTTCCAATGTACTGACCATCTCAAAGCAGCTGACAGTATTGATAACTAACTTTTTCATACAAAAGGATCCTAACTAGCCTTCAAGGTTGACTGCAAACAGACTTGATTTTGTCCTGAGACTGTTTTCTTTCTGTTTCACTCTGCATCTTCTCTCCACTCCATTGCTTTTCTTTCACGGCCATATTGCACCTGAACAAAAGAGTAAGAGCCTGTGGAAGACGGGGATCAAAGAGACACTGTCTCCACTTTCCACAGGCACTTACAGCGGGGAAAGCCGAGGTCCCAGGCACCTTCCCTAGGTTCCCACAACACCCCACCCGCACAGAGGCAATTAGGCTGACCATAAGTGTAGACTTCCAGGCATTTCCTTCTACGCAGTTGTACATATCCAGAGACAAACTGTTCCATGAGCAGCTGAATTAATGAATCTTTTTTTTCTGACAGATTTGCATCCAACATCCTCAACACCCTTTTGGCAATACCATTCCCAGAAATACTTTCAGTTCCTTTCCATTTGTCTGCTTTCCCAGTTCCTCTCCATGTCCTTTAAATCGATCCACAGAGCCCTTAAGCTGTCTTCCTTAACTGCTTCAATATCTTCAATTTCCACTCATACCTCCTAAACCGCATACTGTCTTCTTCCACTCTCTCATCTTTCCCCTGTACCCCAACTACTGGTTAGTATCTTTAAGTTCTGTTTCCCTGAAAGGAGGAGAGAGGGAAGACTGACAGAGCAGTTGTATAACCCTCATGTCCTAGGAAATGAGACTGAAAGCAGGCAAACACAAGCTGCAGAAGCTGACAACTTACAACCCGAAGCCCTCTCTAGAACACACTTACTGTACTCCGCACATTACTATGGACTGAGAGTTGCTGCTGTAACAAGGATCCCATTTTATTGCCAAGATTTCACTTTAGATGACAAAAAAAAAAAGCTATTTCTCCTCTAAACATGTAAGAAAAGATGCCAGAAACATACAAAAACTTGCAGGTTCCTGGGTGGGAACTGCTGAATCCAAGCAAATTTTGGCCAACTGCTTTTCATTCCCTGCTTCAAACACTAAATCCTGAATTTCCTGAACTCTTGACTTCATTTTTCCCACAATGAATTGTCATCTTCTCAACCAGCTTGTTAAAAATGTACACTCACGCAGACGCACAGACAAATGTAAACACAGGCACAGAATCTGGTCTCTCTACCTTTATTCTCGGTCTGGCATTCTTCTCCTCTGGCTTTATACATTTTATTTGCTGCCAAATTAAGTGAAGTGCAGGACAGGGCGTTCACTCCATTTGGACTTAAACATGCCTGACTGAAAATGATTAGCTCATCAGAAACACTGCTTTCTCTCCGCCCCCATTCTTCTTTTTAATAATCAAAGCACTGCACACTTTAATTACCATTACTACCACTCTGATGTGGTAACCAGATACAATTTTTCCTGTTCTACAGACAAAAAAATTAAAGCACTATATTCCCAGGAAGTGCTGACCGCTAGCATTTATTTATTTTATTTACTTTGCTCCCAGATACAACTGCGTGTTGTGTATCTGTCTCAGGTGAAACAGTGAAGAGGAGTTCTATGGGTCCAGAAATAAGTTCTTCTGTCCTCATTAAGAGACAAGTTCCTGAAGTATGCCAGTGTGACTTCTGCAGTTAACCACATTTATATCTTTTTTGTTTAGGTGAAGAGATGAAAGGGAAGGAAGATGAGAATGATTCAACATACATCTACATATTGTACAAGTCACCACACTCACACTAGCTATGTATTATTAGTAGCTATAGCATTAGACGCTATATTCAAGACACATATAAACTCAGGTCTTCTATATGGCTATGTACGTACATACATATCGCCTCTGTAATAAAATTGATTGCATGTTGGTCTTTACTTACATTAAGCTAACTGACCATACCTAGTAGTTTTGTACACCATGTGAGAAGTGATGACTTCTCACACATTGTACTAGTCCCAAGTCTCATGTCAGGAATTTCTGTACACATTTCCTAATGCTGAAGGTCTAGCCTCCAGAAACTCTGGGGAATTCAAAATTTGCCAGCATGCTGTCATAAACATTGCCTGTTGTTCCCATGAAAAAAAAAAAAACACGCAAATCTCGCCAAGTGACAAGACTTTGAAATACTGCAGTCTATTATGCTCAGCAGAAAGATGTTTTTGTTGGCTATTAAAGCTCAGCAGAGACTTGCTGGCTATTAGTTCTCCAACAATTTCATCAGATTTATCTTATTCCATCCTACACAGTTCTCAGGCCTATTGTAATTCCTACGAAGTGACTGAGAATAATCAATCCCCGTGCTGCAAGGGATATGCAGAACTACACTGGTGCCAGAAAAACAGAAAGACAACAGTGTTCTCCGTGACTCCACTACACAGACCAACAATCTGACATTTCTAAAATTTAAGGCTTCATTTGTGTGCTTTTCATTTTCTTGTAATGCCTTTTTTCCCTCCAGACTTCACGTAACCCAAACAGAAGCACCCACAATTACAAACTACCTACTATCAGAAAACCTACTAATCAAGAATGTTATCGGCTACTTCGGACAGCCACGGATTCATGAGGCAGCACATTCCTGTTGTGTCTAGTGGGACAAACGCAAGGCATCGCAATTTCTCCTTCAAGTTTTAAAAGCAGTTCTTCCTAGACAACATTAGACCTTATTAGCTCAGCCTGCTCCCCAGAAGACTTTACCCCTGTTGAGATATTCTTTCCATACTACAGATGAGGAAAACACTGGGCAAACTAAGTGATTTGTCCAGGACCACAAAACTCTATGCCCAGCTTAGAAACTGTGTCTAGCTCTCATGAATCCCAACCCAATGGTCTAGCCATTACTTCTTAAGTAACTTAAACAGAATTACTTCTGTTTAAAGAAAATTATTTACTTAAAACAAAACAAAATCACAGAAGAAAAAAAAGACAGACTTAAAGACGAATAAGCTCTTACCAAAGGAAATTAACTTACCCTGTTCCTTCATAGCTTATCTCCTTATTTCTTCTCACTCCAAGTCCTACATAATAGAAAATTCCCCTACACAGTTCCTGCAGATGCCACAGCCTTTTCACCAGAGCTAGTTTATGAGTGACAGCAGCAGAACCAAGAGTTCACAGGAGGAAAATTACAAGCAGACTCTTCCTCGTTACTTCAGCAAACAATTTCCCTCACCTCCCAATCTAGGCTAAGACTCCTGATTGCTAGTAATTCTTCTCATTTACAGCTTCCAGTGGTGACTCCTCCAGAATTTTTTCCCCATCCTGTGAAATTACTGCATCACTGTCAATGCCTCTGTCTCGCAGCAGAAACAAATTTACAATAACTTCCTCAGAGCTTGTGCACAGCAATTATTTTCAACTGTAACTGCTTAGAACAAGTGTTATGCCACGTATTCTGGGCTCCAGAAAATGAAACTTTATAGACATATAAAGTGTAGCCAGGCAAACACTCCTTTCTTGTGCATTGCTAATTGCATCTTAATTATAGCATTTTTGCATGTATTTATGCACCTTTCATCCTAGTGTATCCCAAAGCACTTTGTAAACTGTCACACGGTTTTAAAAGGAGGCCTATATTAGTACAGAACTACTCGTACCCAGACATCTCTAGAATCCAGTGCAGCAGCCTGTAGATAAATTCATGATGAGAGAGATCTGGGCCAACAGCAGAACACTCAATCTCTGTAGTTAGATGAAGACCTTCCCTCCCCCTTCAGACATCATTTGAAATTCTTACATATCCATTTCATCTGATGATCTCAATGTTTTAGAAACATTAATTTACTTGTACAGTATTTTAATTAGGTAAGGCATAAATAAAGATCTAAAACCTGCAATGCCTCCCGCTACTAGTCAAGAGGAAGTGCTTAAGGGAAAAAGCATAGGAACTGGGGCAAATACTGAGCGATCCTTCTAGATTCTCTCTCACATTGCAGCAAAACAGTGGTTTAGCTGGAGACTGCCTCCAGATCAGCGTTTAACAGCTACCAATGAACCCGTCACTATATTTTCTTCTATTTCCTTTTGAAATACCTCCCCCTCCTTTTCATTTCTTTTCACTCTGAAGTAGTGAGCTCCATCCTGTATTCCAGTGCTATATGAAGAAACACTTCCAAAATAGCTTTTTTTGCTTTTAAGCCTCTCACCTGCGGTTTTGATCAGGTTGAGGCCAAAATTCTTACATCCTCAGGAAAAAAATAATACAATAAAAGACAATAAAATACAATATCATTCTCTATATGCTTTCTCTGCACAAAGATTTTAAAATATTTTATTGTGTGTCTCAACACCACTCAGTTTTACAGGTAAACCAACATAAAAGCCAAATTTTTACAACAAAACAATCTGAAACAAGACTTTACATCTGCAAGAATATAAGCTGTTTATTTTCAGATGTCTAATTTTAGGCAGCAAGTTTTAAAAATTCCACCCATATAGACACTAAGTTATTTTCCGAGGTCACACATTGAGCTAGTGACAGCCCTGATGAAAAAGCCCAGGCATCCTTGTCCTTACAACCATTATCAGAAGGCAAAGAAACGGAGTAAACTGCACAATCCCCAGCATATCCACGCAGGCAGGAAGGAGGCTGAGTCAATTTTACTGGGATTTCAATGTACACTTGCAAGAAATGCAAATATTTCAGTTGTGATACACTGAGCTTTAAATAGTTTCTACTACTACAATGGCAGTCTCCCATTACACTTCATTTCAAGATTTACTTAACAACTTTGTCTTTCCTTAAGCTAAGCTAAGCATTTGCAAAGCTACAATAACATGCAACCTCCCTCTGCTTTTCTACATGCAAAGGTAGCTTGGGAACTTGCTGATACCGACTGCTTTCCCCTGAACTGGCTTTTAATTCAGGAGCCAGGCAATGGATCACAGATGGATAACATGAAGATAAAACATTTGGGAGACACTTGACTGTCATATGCTTTCTGTTACCAAAAAACAAAATAGGAACTATTAAAATAATCTCATTAATTAACTTTTCTATAAATAAAATATATAAAATATATTTTTTATTTTTATTGGCATCTTGTTGGTTAAGCAAATGTTTTTTCTTTCAAAAGGAAAGTGTGTTAAGCTTAAGCAGTGACTTTTAGTACCATCAGAGGCTGGCATTTAACAGGTCTTTACAATAAATAACTTTGGGCCAGATCCACAGCTAGGTATGGTTGATTTTGCTCCCTGATACTAAAAAAAACCCTTTCTCTTTGAGAAGGATGATGTTAGTGGAGGGATCAGTTTACATCAGCTGACAATCTGAATCCTCATTTCTTGCCATCTTTTCTCCTTCAGCTTTGGGGAGTTACTAGATTATGTACTACAGTACTGAAATCCTGATCTGTTGTTTCAGTCATTGCCCTTAAAAAATTTACTACAGATTTTTTTGAATGGTCCTAATTTTGATACAAGTTGGTTGCAACTGTGATCCACCTGCCAAACAATTCCCAAGGAAAAGAAAAATATTGACATTCTGTCAGTGGCAGAAAAACATTTAAATCCTTCATTTATTCAAGGAGGACTCTTAACCCTCAAAGAAGTCAGCTTAAAACTAAATGAAAGGCCTGGCTGAAGGAATAATTCACAATGAGTAACAGCTGTAAAGCCAGTCAGAAAGCAAAAAATTGTCTCTATTACACTAAAATAAAGCCTAGGCCTGTAAGCACTGTACCTGAAAGAAAACTTAGTGATGCTCATGTGTGCATCTTGCACATGTGAATGTTTGCTACAGCAAGCTAGAACAGACCAGAAATGCATAAGACTACTTTCAGTGTATGTCACTGCAAGCACAACAGCATTTTTTTAAAAAAGCAGACAGTTTAAATAGTGCCTCCATTCTTCCTATCCAGTTTTTAATGTCAGTGAAAACTTCTTCTGTTTTGAGTATTGTTCAGAGTGAGGCAGGGTTCTGTTTATGCTCTGCAAAGACATAGAAAAACTGGGAAGTAAAAACAATTTTCTCTATAAAAACCTGCATGAAAATGTAGAATTTACTAGCCCGCAGCATAAACAGTGATAGGCAGAAGTCAATATTGCAAATGTTCTTCTTCAGCCTTAACACAAGCGGCATTATCTGTATCAGGATTTTTAGTACAATACATCAACACATGACTGGCAGCTCTGGAACTCCTCAGTCTGTGACATGATACACCAGGACGTCAGCAATACTCTATATTATGGGTTCCTGAGACTGCCCGTTCTCAGTAGCCAGCTTCCCACACGACCTGGTGGGAGTCTTTAAAATGGAAGCTCACTTAATTTGCCAGTGTCTTTGTGGTACTACATCTTTTGCAAGAATGAAAAGAATATGGTAATGCAATCTCTAAAGTGAACACTTCACTGTTCTTTTTTTATAAGAAATTTAGGTGTGGCACTGAGCAGAAAAATATCATACCCAGATGGAAGGAATGGATGCAACTTTCTAATGTATCACATTCAGCTGTCAGCAATCACAGCCTATTACACCACACAACTCCTTACAAGGATCACTGTCATTACAAGGAACTGATCAAGTTCCAACTTAAAACATGTAACATTTACAAGTTCCACTGGAAAGCTGGTGGAGGGATTAATTTTATTCTAGCTCCTATACTAAATTCGTTAATGGGATGTTCAAAAACTTTTTTCTTGTGACCGTATCATCTATTAGTTAAAATGGCTCTTCTCCCTTCACAAGTGTCATATATTTTTGGATGTATGTCCTGACAGGTACATTTTCTCTTTTGTTAGGCTGAAGCAACACATCCTTGTTTAGAGACCTACCCACCACCATGCTGACATCAAACATGGCATCAACATTCTTCTCTACAGTCATTCTCCCCCGGAAAACTCCTACTGTACAGCAAAAATTCTTCTTCTTAGTCCCCGAGCACACGAAGGTCTCTTACTGCATTTCAGCCTATTTCTACGATTTGCCCTAAATCCCTCTGTACAATATGCTAATCCCCACTTGACACTGAATACGGCTCCCAAACACGTGTGTGCCACCAGTACTCTTCATTAGCAGACACCTATGTTTCTCCTGTCCACCTTACAACTCATGCATGAATGGTAATCTCTTCCACCTTAATTAGTAATTTCTCAACAATAAACAGTCAATCTTACAAATTTGTCCATATTTCATTTGCCCTGTTTTATATTACCACATCAGAAAAAGACCCCTTATCAGTCACTCTTGCACTAAGCTGTTCTGGTGGCTCAAGCTGGGTCAAAAGCATTCTGTACCCCGAGTAAAAACACAATGGTTAAGTTCTATCCTTACGAATTTCTTCAACTGAGTGTTCAATTCAGCTGACATCCTCTACATTTCCAGAATAACCACTGCAGTGTTTCAGGAGAAAACAAGAAGTGTAGCCATTTTCATTTTTATTTTAATAATGGCTACAGGCTCTACTGAGGGTAAGACACTACTGGTCTAAGATCCTTAAGAAACATAGTAACGTTCCTGTGCCAATTAAAATCTGAATAGGTGAGATAACCACTGGACAGGAGACAAAATCAGGACATAGAAAGAAAAGAGTTAATTAGTCTAAATTAGCACACCACAGATCAGTAGCAAAACCAGACAGAGAACCTAGAGGTCTTAGAACACTCTAGGCAGGAACCCACAACACAGTTTTTCAGGGTTGGCTGAAGTACAGATGCACCTGATGGCAATAGTAAAAATGAGGACAAATGGACAAATATACTCCAACTAAAAAAATAATTGTCTCTCTGTGATAACTGTTGCTTAGATAAATCACCAATGTATCTGAATACCAAGTCTGAAAAATCTGCTAGAAGGGGCAAATCTGAAACAGTTAAAGGCTTTTATAGTCCTCCATGTGCTTTAAGTATAAAGCACAGTTGATAGGCAAGAATACTGGAAGAATTCAAATGATGCCCTATAACTTTTTGTTTTTTTCTGCAAGGCAACTTTTATCACAGCCTGTTGGACTATATTAAAAATTCTTTCATTAAGATTTTATTACCATTGAAATTACTACGTATGAGATGTGACTCTACACCAAGAAAATTTCTTTCATATCACAGTGATTAAACCAAGGTGATATAGAAATCTAAAAAAAAGGGGTTTTTTGCAACCTTAAATTCAACACCTGTCTAGTCAATAGCCTTGCTGGAAATATCAGGGTGTTAACCACTAGTGAATCTGAGTAAATAATGTTTGGGGGGGGTTTTTTGGTTTTTTTTTTTGTTTGTTTTTGTTTTTTTTTTTTTTGTTTGGTTGGTTGGTTGGTTGTTTTTGTTTTTTTGTTTTTTTGTGTTTTTTTTGTTGTTCTTATTTTATTATGCTAAGGAGAGAAAACTGAAAGTGCTAGCATAACAGACCTCAGGAGTATCTGCACTCAGTTTATCTAACAAATAAGCAGTAAAGAAAGTTAAACAGTCAGAATACGCAGAATTAAAATTGATAGCAGGATTAAAGTTGATAGAGGTTGTTAAATCAAAAGAAAGGGAGATTTATTCTTCTTTTAACTCACATTCACATGCTTTTATACCTGCATGTTTTCTTTAGAAGTAGGGCAATGGCATTTGCTTCTACTTAAAATGCATAAGGGATGCTTTGCAGAATCAGCAGTTCTATTTATTTAGTTATTATGTGTGTTTCAAAGGACAGAAAATGAGAACCACGTCCACTGCTACCTGCCATATCTAACCAGTAGTTCCACATTGCTATTCCTGCTACTCAGTGCCCCACACATTATAAACCACACACTAGACGCACAAAAAGCTCATCTGACTGCAACTCCTTTCTCCATTCTGCCAAATTTGCTGCTAGAGTAAGCAGAATTCTGGCCAGGACTTACCTGTGGGACAAGAGACCAAAGATATGGAAGTTCACATTGACCATCACTTGTTTGTCAGGTCATTCACCATCAGGCAGACAGCATTTAAAAAGGAAGAGCCCTAACAAGCAAGAGCAATGCTTTGGGGATGGAAAAGGAGATCATTGCTTACATGAATGCTGAAACTCTTGCGGAGTCAGATTGTACCTTATGGCTAGTGCTTTCTTTTACAAGCAGCCCACTGATATCCTTACTGTCCCTTAAGATATGAGTAAAGATGAAAAGATTTCAGCCTAAAAAAGTACAGCCTGTGCCTACCGGCTGCAGACCACAGTGTGTGGATTGGATTGCTGAAGGGCAGGAACCCCTACATTCAACAGTCTACTGCCAGCAGAATCCCAGAGTCTTAAAAGAGAATCACAGAATGAATCAGGCTGGAAGGGATCTCTGGAGATCTCTGGTTCAACCTTCTGCCCAAAGCAGGGCTACTACAGATCAAGATGCTCATGGCCTTTTTCTATCAGCTTCTGAAAAATCCCCAGAGACTGCACAACCTCTCTGGGCCATCTTATCAAGGGCTTAATCACACTCACTGTGGAAAAAAAAAAAGTTCCATCTATTTAGCCAGAATTTCTCTTGGTGCTATTTGTGACTGCTGACTTCTGCCCTTTCACTGTGCACCAAGGAGACTCAGGGAAGGGGGGTTATATAGAAAACATGGATCCATTCAGGTAGTTGAAGCCAGCAATTGTACCGGCTCTTAGCCTTCTCTTCTCCAGGCCTACACAAAGCCAGGTCCTTCAGCTTTTCCATCCAATGTGCAAGACTGCATTCATCTTTGCCGAACATTGCAAGTTCCCTGCTGGCCCATTCTTCTAGATTGCTTAAGTCCCTCTGAATAGCAGCCCTGCTCTCCCTCCAGTGCATTGACTGTTTCTCCCAATCCGACATCATCTGTGAGCATGCTAAGGGGGCATTCTGCCCCACCATCTAGGTCACTGATGAACATGTTGAACAGCAGTAACTCCAGCACCAAGCCCTGAGGTACACCGCTGGTCACAGGCTGCTAGTTGGACTTCAGAACACTGATACTTTGAGCCTGAAGGTCTAGCCAGTTTTTCACAAACCTTGTAGTCTGCCCATTTGGTCCATAACCCCAGTTTGACTACAAATGTGCTATGGGAGATCAATTTCTTTGTGTACTGGCTTGGAGAATAGTGAGTTCACGCAAGTTCGAAGCTGCAGCCTTGCCACACACCAAAGTCCAAACAGAACAGGTTAAAGGATGATCACCACTTGGTGAAACTTAGCAGTTGTTTGTGCTAAGAAAAGCTGTTTCATCATTTCAGAAGCCCGAGGTGTTCATATGCATGCATCCCAAATGGAAACAATCAACACTTGGGTCACCAGCTGGGAATTCTTCCCTTTCCCCTGTATTACTAGTAACATCTTACTCCTGTCCATTTTTTTGCTATTACATTCACTAAAGGGATACCAGCAAGGTCTTTTAACACCTCATTCTCTTGTTATTAATTAATCCACTCTCCTGCAAAGAACAGAGAGCAGCTAAGATGTGGTATGTTTCTTCTATTTAAAGAATGAGCTGTTATAGTTAACCAACCCTCCCAGATGAATCAGAAAACAACTTCACCCTTCGGCATCTGAGAACCTGTGGAACAATTTTATGAACAAAAATTAATACAAGCCAATGAGATTTAGCTGGCATTTAACTGAGCACTTAGTCAGCAATTTATGCACACTGATGACACCCACACACTAATTCTACTAATTTGTATCATGAGTTTTGCATTCGTTCCACGACAAATCAGAAGTGAAAAAAAAAACCAAACCCACCCAACAAATCATTTCGCCTTTTAGCAGGTTGTTTATGTACGCTAAAGGGAATCAAAAGCCTAACCCAAGGTCAACTGTGCTGCCAAAGAAGGCAGTTCAAAACAAATTCCACATAGAGTACATGTCTCTGATCAGAGATTTGAAAGGCTGGATAATGCATACCTCACAGACACCTACACTGGAAACACAAATCCTTTGTTCCACTCTGAGCACTTGTCCTTTTTATGTAGACACCTTTACATGGATCACATATTCTCAGAAGCTCAGTTTCCAGATAGCTTTATTATAGTGTCACTAATTTTTCCAGATCAGAACTATTTTCAGCTTCAGATCAAATGCTATTTTTAATCTCAAACTCTGGCTCATTGCTAGGCTTAATTTTATTGTGTACTTAAAGATGCATTTAGGATTGTTCTCATGCTTGTGCTGTGCCAAGAAAATTATCCTGGTGATCTCTGGACTAAATTTACCATTACCATTCTTTTTTAATCAATCTAAAATACTAAAATAATAATAAACTATGGTGTTACCCATCAATTAAAAAAAAAACAAAACACAAACCCAAAAATCTTTAAATGCTGTATTGAGTCTTAGACTCCAAATTCAAAAGAGGCCATTTTGTATCAAAAGATATGAGACTTGATTGTCCTCATCTCCAGGCCACCCGTACCCTATTCCAAGGGGCACCAGAATACCTTATAGAACCGTCTTTTAAGATCTTCAGCTGATCTGACCATATCAATTCCCCCCTCACTTCATACTCATCTGTCTCAGCAAACATAAACATAGTCTTCACTATTATCATCAATTAATTTGCAAAGCAGTAATTCCTGGAACTTCAGAATGACTCCCATTTTCCAAAAAGTCATATTTAGTGAATTTGAGAGTACAAGCAGCTTCCAAATTAAACTAATAAGGTGGGTCATCACAGAAAGTCATTCTTATTGTTCTTCAATTATATTCACTTAAGAAAAGAAAAAAAAATCTAATCCTGGGAATAATCACCAGTACTGATGTCCTGATACACATTGTACTCACAGTGTCAGAAATTAAAAACACTGCTCCTCTATGCAAACGGTGTTACTTTTGGGTAAAACCACACTAAAACCAGAAAAAAAGCCTAAGTATTTCTGTCCTGTTGAAGCTGTTAAAAAAAAAAAACTTCTAGCATATAATGCAATTAAAGTAGATGAAAAATCCTGGATCTCTAGAAGGCACTGCTTCCTATTCAACTCTGCCATACCAGAATACATGCTCCTTTCCAACACAAACACACACACCAAAATCTAAAGGCATCTTCTCATACGCTTCAATGCACACTATGAATAAAACTATCATAAGGCAATCTGACGGGAGATGAGTTGGAAATACCTTGGAAATACCTGAAGTGGCTCCAGTGCCTTGGAGAGGCAATTAACTGTCCTGTGTTAGAACTAAATAATACAGATGCCTATTTAAAGGTAGCTGAAATGCATATTCCAGACCTGCCTGTAGTGACAACTCTTGCTTGCAGCTCAGGAGAAAAAAAATTCTATTTAAGGGAAAAACTACTCTTGGGGAAGATGGCTCCAAATCTTTCCTTACATTAATTCCCAATTAAACTTCTTTCCTTATGTAAGCCCCATTACACACTGGAGCAGCAAGGTCTCTGCAAACAAATACTCACAGACTCATAAACTAGGGCTTGACAAACAAGCTTGCATTGTTGCCAGTCCAAGTGACCTCCAGGTTATGTCCCTGCTTGCCCCATCAGAGGACTAGAAAAAACAGCACCATGTTCTGTGATGACAGTATTTATTCCAGAACTGGGGACAAAAGCCTCCACCTTTGAAACATGTGACAGAAGATTTAGCCGTCCTCAGAACAGTATGAGAATCACCTACACAAGCACCGCCATGCTCTGGGAGAATGCTAGGAAGCAGAGAGTCATTACCCAGCCGGGACCACTGCTGGCACGCAGCGGCTGCTGACAGCCTGCCAGCACGCACCCCGGGCACCGCAGTAACAAAAACAACTTCATTAGCGGGCAGCCACAGTCTACACTGACTTCAGCTCCTGGCCATTTTCCACATACAACTCTATGCATGGGCTCAGTCCCTAGCCCAGGGTAGCCACGGCTTCACAAGCAAGGCTTTAAGATATCAGAGTATTTTATGACTGGTAGTGCCTACCACAACGGAGACCGGCTCTTTATTTGTGATCCTAATGCACCATCTCATTGCAGCATATCTCATTACTGTCATATTCCACAGCAGTACTACTGTGGAAACAATCAGTTCAACAGCAAGAGACTGTGACTCTTGGGAAGTCAACGCACTTAGCGCCTGAGAAGATAGAAGATAAAAAAACACCTCTGCATATCCCTTAGAATTACCCCATAAAAGCAGAGGCCTCTTCTAGGCAGCTCTGAGTATAAAAGGGATCTCCCGGGCTGCTGAATTAGTGCCTGTGACCAGCACAATCCTTTAATAATAACATATGACAGGGCCCTGAATTTGAAGAGATCTTCAAACAACCTACTCCAAGTGGCAGAGAAAGGAGTCAGTCAGAATATTCTCAAGTAATTTTTCTCTGCGGCAGAGTGGCACAGGCACAGCACAAGAGTGATATTCCAGCTGTAATTTAGAGAGGGAACATTACAAACAGCTCAGAGCAGTTCCCATGCACCCATCCTTTCCTCCTTTTTCACAACCTTCCTGAATTTAAAAGGGAGATACAGCTTTTTCAAAACAATCTCGGCTGAGTCATTAATAAGAACAGCAGCAACAACAAAAAATTACACGCTGGGACTAACTGGCAAGATCTGGCAGCAAAGGAAGCCTCCAAGGCACAGAGCCAGACAACTGGCGCTCATTGGCCAGGTGGTGCATTCGTTTCTTGGGGAACCTGGCATTAGTCTCACCCAGCAGCTGAACCACAGAATAATTCTGGCTTAAGCATTGGAAAAAGTGTTTAAAGACTTTCTCTCTCAGCTGTGGGTGAAGGTGACATACACCAGAGCCAAGGAAAAGCAAGTGTAAATTACTGCGCTGGGAGCAGGAGGTAGGTAAAATTTAGCAGATTTAGGAGTCCTTAGTCCCTGATGCAACCTCAAGGCAACGGTCTCACACAGAAGAGGGACTTGGAGACTGGAGACACGGCACTGTGGTATAATACTGTGCTGCCTGCAACCCACCGGGACGCTGCAGTGTCTCCGTCTTTATAATAATTACCTATGATGGCACTGAGGACATGTAGCCAGGTAGACTTATTTTTGAGTGCTTGCAGTCTTCATATACAGACTGTAATGGGTTTTCTGCCTGCAGACATTTCAGAAAATTCATTCAAATTAACTTTTGAAATGGATTACAGAAACAACTTTTGTGGACACTCCCATTCGTAAGAAAGAGTGACCTTAATCAATTTCAGTTAGCTCATTACAAGAATAAATTAAGATCGGTGAAAGCCCCTTCAACTCTGAATTCAATTCTTTAGTTTGGATTAATTGTTCCTATGTCTCTCCATCAGACTGTGTCAAACTATGAGGCTGGAGAACAAATGGAAAGAAACAAAACACATTCCTGCATTATCTTCCTGGTCATCACACTGTGAGCCCCCTGTAACACAACATGCTCTCGCACGAGGCTGTTATATTCTTGTTTCTAGCACCAAAATAACCATGGCTGTAAAACTCACTGTTCTGCATAAAGGGGAAGTATTCTAGTAATATTTGAAAGTGATACATTGCTACTGGGTTGCTTGGACACAACACTTCCATTGTTCCATTCATGTATTTTAGCTTCTTCTCTAGGGCTCTGACATCCACTCAAGTTTCTGGGCCCTTGTAACTCCCCAGGAAAGTCTCAGGCCAAAAACAGGACCAGCAAACAATTGATGAATCTGTCATAAACTAAAATCCTTCTGTCATCTGACTTCACTGTCTCCTAAACTCGCTACCAGAGTTGGTTTTGTATTGGTGACTATACCAATACATGTGGGACAGCACACCCAGGTACCCTCTGCAATTACAGCTTTACTGACTGATAAAAAAGTGGGAATTGTTTAGTATTTCCCACGGATATTTGGCAGCAAAAAGCTCATGTACTCCGGAAGGGCACCCCTAGCAATACCTAGGTGCAGTCTTTCTCCCACCCCCAGTCCCCTGAAAAAGTCAGGTTATGGCTGGAGGTCACTGAGGGACAACAGGGTGTCAGAAGTGACAGGGTCCCATGCCTTCACATCAGAAAAAGCAGCAAAAGCAAATGATGCATCTGTCAGGCCTCAGTCCAAAGGCAATCGTGGCTGAATGCTGTGGATGATGCCAACTGCGATTTGCGCTGCACTCAGCCCCCAGCTTCTCCTCAAGTGCAGACCATATTCAGAGACTGCAGAAGGAGCTCAAAGCAAAGGAGCCAAAACAGCCTGCATTTTACAGAAGTATTCAGAGCTGAAAATAGGCTCAAGGATCAGGTAGCAGTTTCTGAGCACTGAGACTTTTCCTTATAACCGGGGTTGCCAGCTGCCTCATTTGGGGACAGGAATAACCTGTTTTGATAGATTTACTGCTCTTGCCATTTCCCCCTAAATCTTTAATGAAGTTTTTATGAACCACTTCCTTCAAACACCACCCTTTCACCAGTTGACAATGCAAGGAAGTTGCATTTGCAGAGTGGAACAAAGTCAAGCAGACAGATGGGAGGCAAAACAAGCTGAGAAGAAACTCACGCTGCTTGCCAAGCATCTTCCTAATATTTTCCACAACAAGCTGTAAGCAGTATTTCCCACTTTCTTAAATATCACATCTTCGCTAGGATCACGATTTTTAAGTCACCTTCTACTCTATTACAGCATTACTAAAAGAACAGAATTAGTCATACAACCTTTCTGCCTAATTGGAAGAGTGGCTTTCCTATATGTGTCAAGAATCTGTATTTATCCCCTATGCATCTGTAGAGCAGTGAGCACTGGAGAAGTTGAGCAGCATTCCACTGATCAAATCAGTGTGACACTGACTTAAGAAAATCAGCCCAGTGGTAGCATGTTAACTGAAGGCTTCACCAGTTACTTTGAAATTCAGATGAGCATAAACCTTTGGGACTCCAGAGACTGAGCTATACTGTCAGTGAAACCTGAAATAGCATAAACCCAGGAGAAATTTGTCCTTACGCTGCCACCTATTTAAATTGCTATTGGTTTGCAATATGCATGCATGCCTGAGTGCGTGTATTTAAGTGTGTGTGGGGAGGGGTGATCGTGATTCTCTGTGTCCAGCATTACTTCACTACATGTTGTGGAAGTGCCAGTATTACCAGTACACATCTCCGAGCGGAAAGCCAGCAAGAGTGAAGCATGGAAGAGCAAGAAGGAGGTGGTAACTAAAAGTCTGCAATGGCATCCAAGATGTCTGAGCTTACACCCCAACTCTGTCAGACTTCTTGAGGAATCTTGGGCACATCGTTTCTATCTCACATGTTAAAACGAATGTGCACTGGAAAACAATGGCTGTTCTTATTTGCCTTAGGTCTAAACTGAGACAGACAAAAACCTATAAATCCTTAACAGTGCTTTGTCTTCTTTAGTTGTAGGTTTCCTGGAAGTTCTTACGTAACACTCATGCAGGAGATGAAGGAGGAACAGACCAATCTGTATGCAGCATTATAGAATGTATGCCAGCCAACCACACTGTCCTCTCAATTACACATGTAGCACCATTCGTCCCAAAGAATTCAGAAGAACTTTACAACCTTTAGTGGAACATGAGGCAGGCTGATACAAAGTCCTCATACACAGAACTCCCACAGTGGTGAGCAGGAGAGGTTTCACATTCAGAGAACCTGCCTGATAGGACTTGCAAATGCAGTAGCAGGAGAGAGTACTGCTCGAGGGTAAATCCATACCCTGAGAGCAGAGCAGATTGTCTGAAGCCTATAAGCTTCATAGTATGACTGAAAGAATTACTTTTAACCAGGAACAACTTTTTCTCTTTGTTTTACTGTCCATCTACATTTTGTCATGGAATGAAAAGAGGTCAAATATTGACTCTCAGACACATGCAGCTATTCCTATCCCCTTCAAGACAAAAAAAAATCCCTGAAGATAGACCAGGGAGGAAAAGCAGAGATGAAAAGAGGTAAAAATGAAGGTGACCTATCGCTTCGCTGAGTGTTCTACCTGCATGCATTCAAATCCATAGCCTAATGAAGACAAGTTCAAGGAAGACAATCTTGTGTGGGATGAATTCTACCAGGGAAGTTGCAACAAAACAACAGGAAACGAACTGCACATGCAGTACTGTATAAGCAAGCTGCAATGCTTGAGCCTAGAAGCTCTCTCTTCCATGGAATACGATGATTTCTACCAACACTGAGACAGGAAGTGCAAAGTACTATAATCAAGTAACCAGAGCCGATCATATCTATAAAGTAAACTATTCAGTGACACATCTAAAAATAGAGCAAGCAGTTATATGTGGATTAGGAAAACAAATAATAACTACCTCATTAAAGTTTGATCTGGGATTCCTGAAATGGTTTCAGGAGCTTCAATGCAGTCAGAATCTTGACTTCACAGGGTATCAAACAGCACCTTCCCAAGGAGCTCACCGATACGCTGCAATGCCATCTCAGCCCTGACGCAGGGAGAGGACTGCACCCTGCAGAACTGCAGGCAGCCATACCCTTTCACCTTTGTCCAAGCTCATTCGAGGATGAGTCAAGCCTGACACTGCCTTACATTACAAAAACTGCATGTGGTGATGAGAGCCATGATAAAAAAGATCCACAGAGCACAGAAGACAAATGTCTTTAAAAATTTTAAAGTATAATTCACAAATACCCAATGTCAGTATCATTGACAGGCTAAGCATCCATCATATTCCTTACTCACAGCAATTTCCTGGTGAGAGCTAAAAACAAAAAGCCCAAAGTAATGTATTCTGTGTAGTGGAGTGAATTTTATGTCTTCCTTCCCCTATCATGTCTGTTTATTATTCTATTGTATTTCTAGACTTGTCAATGGGCAGGCAAACACTTGTTAGAAGTACTGCTTCCAGACTGACCGGCTTTGGTACTTCATGGCAACTTTCTCCTCTTGAAAAGACTAAACAAGGAAGGAAAGAAGCAAGCCTAAGGAAACGAAAATGCTATTTGTCATGATGAGGCCTCAAGAGGAAATGGTAAGCTTTTCTCCACTCTCTTGCATCAGTAATTTGCTGGTAAGTCTCAAATTCTAAAAGCTCTTCTAAGCATTGCTGACATCATCAATTTCAAATTCAAACTCATTTCTACTTATCACTTTCACGGGCAAAAAGGGAGACTGTCAGGTATATCTGCATAAGGAAAACATACATGTCGTTGCTCCTCCTTTCACCTTATCAGTGTTCAGCAGGTGTGCAGGTAAACCTGGCAAGTAATACTGCTCATGGGTACAGATTCATCTTAGGATTTTTCTGAGAGACAGTTTCAGTTGAATAGGAATTATTTATTTAGAAAAAAGGCTGACAAATACAGATACATAGCCCACACTTCTTTCAAGTATTTGGTTTAAATTATTTTCTTTCTGTAAATGAAAGTTTATATAGGACTGGATGAGAAGCCTGCCTGGAGAGCGTGCCAAATATAACACCATATTCATATTTCTGAAGCCACCCCTGATACTGCTTAAAACAGGCAATGCAGCATGGTAAAGGAACAAGACAGGGATGCCAACAGAACTGGAAAACAGAATTTCCAGGCAAACTATTGAATCTCTTGCTTTGCCTGATTAAGACTGTCTGTGTGTCACCTCTCAAAAATCAAATTCTAACTCTCTGAAATAGGCACCCAGAAACTATGGTACCCAAATTTAGTAGGTATCGTAAAAAATTTAGCAAAGTGTTTTTCAAAGTTTTTTTAAGGGAGAGAAAAGACCCACTCCCACCATTCATTTTCAGTTAAATCAAAATTCAAGGCAAAAAATGAACATATGGACAAACATAAAATTTTCAAGTATTTACTTAAACTCTTTAGTACACCAGCTTTTTCATTTGTAAAGTGCTGCTCTCTTCTCTACTCCCTTACGGCTTCATGTAGCACTGTCACTGCAGTATCCAGCTACCTGAGTACCCAAATTCGTTCAAAGCAGCTTTCAATATTAGTATCTAAATCCTGCAAAATACCCTAAAATCTTTGGAGGAATACATACAGGCTTATACATACTCTCTCAACCCCATGCTATACTATTATACATATATTAGCACTAGAAACTTGATAGCAGCTATATGCTTCACTAGCGATGGATTAAAGCAAGTTGCATTTCTTTTAATTAAAAGACACCAATTATTTAACTTTTTAAAATGAGAGAGAGAAGTCAGAGTCATCAACAATGGCAGGTCAGTTGCTCTGAAATGAAGAACAGTGATGCTGACAATGTCTAATCCTCCTCCCCATTACAGGTGTTCTGGGAACTCCATGGGGTTCCCAGCAAGGGAATATTAACAGCAAAAAGAAAAGTCTTATAAATCTGGCATTAAACCTGTACATCTTCACTCAGCAGCTGAATTTGCTAGACAAGATAAAATAACATTAGGCACTACAGACACAAAGCCACATAAGCAATATCTGCCTAATTTAACCAGACAGCCAAGAGGCAGGGGAATATTCCTAAGTCTTTCCAGTTTTCCATTCCTTAGCTAACCCCACCTATTTGCCTACTTATGCACTGTTTCTCCTATATGAATTGTAAGGTTTTACGTTGGATTCTTCTGCGACTTTTTAAAACTTAACTATATAGTAAAACATTGGTGTCTGCTCTTTCTGTTGGGTTTTTATGCTGCAGTAACACAGTATAGCTTTCAAAACAAAAAGACAATTATTAAACATAATTTTCACAAGTCCCAGACTTTTGAACTTTCAAAATGGAAAAAAGTTATACTGCAGTTACAGTTAAAAAATACTAGGGGAAGGTTACTCTCTTTAAAAGAGAAAATGGGTTTTTTTGCCCTAAGTTTTGTAAAGCTATGGAGTCCATGTTTTAAAGAGTCCAGAAAAGCTTAGGCCTGTTTCATTTATGATTTTGATGGTTACTCAGAAGCCAAAAATAAAGAGGACATAAGTGACACAAGCTTTAAAAAAAAAAGTAATTTAAAAAAATTAAGTATCTTCCTAATGTCAGCCTCATCACAGCCTGCCTTTCACCAAATCCCTTTTATAACTGGTAAAGGAAATACTATTCATTTGCATGCAGCTGCAAAAATAAAGAAGGTCATCTTCTTACTCTCATTTGAATGTGAAATAAAACACAGTGGTTTAAAAAAAATAATCTCAATATTTTTAAGAATAGGAACAGATAAGATGTTATTGATTATCTAACGTAATATATTTTAGATAACAATTATTCAGAACACCCAGTTAGATAATTGCAGCTACTTGTAATATCAGTCCCAGCTCTCATGAAGTTTCTGTTCCACTGCAAAATTAGAAACAAACTGCAATGAGAAGAAATACATACTAATGGAAGATGTAATGTTTATACTCTTTCATTCAAATGAATCCCAGAGAGCACTACAAACTTAACTAGTTATTTGAAAAAGTGCTCCAAAACATAAAAATATTCTGCTAGCAGTAAAGTAGTCTTTTGGCATTATCTGCCACTACAGGCAGCTTTCCCTGGGCTAGAAGAGTATGGCAACCTAACTGTAGTTGCAGTTTATATATAAAGGAAATAAAACAAACAAACGAAAAATTCAGCCAGAACACTGGACAGTGTTTAGGGAAGAGGAATGAAAAGAATATGTAAATAATTCTGCATCAGAAATAATCCTGAATAAAACATTCTTCTTTTCTCCCTTCTATTAAACAAAGGTCAATAAGAGATTATGGAAAACCTATGTCTGCTTTACATGTCTGTAATTCTAGGGCCCTCAGATTCACAAAAATTAATTCCAAAATCAATGGTAAATCATCATTTCCAAGCCTGTTCATTTCACCTCTAGTATTAGCAACATCAATTGCTTGACATAGGATGCAAACATTATCATATGTACACATCAGTAGCTAAAAGGAAGTTTCTAAAACTAAGTTTCACAGAACATAATTCCATGAAGATTTAACCTCTACAAGAACATATAAGTAACGGAAATACACTTTCTATTCTCTAAGCTCGCAGTTTGTTTTCATTTGATGACATGTGGAAGTTTAGAATCCTTATATGGTAAACTCTTAAATACTACTAACAGAATTAAGTAGCATTCTGTCTCAAAGTACCAGCCGCTACCCACGGTGGGCTTGCCGAGCTTCCTAATCCTAGGAGATATAAGCTAAAGGTCTCATGTAGCTTGGAGCGCACCTTCCCCATCGCACTGAAAGAGAAAGGAGACATATGAGGGGGCTGAAGAATTCACCAACTGCCAAGACACACTGCAGACTGCCAGCAAGTGCCCTGAGGCATACCAGCCTGCAGTTGATAAGCTCTTAGCCTGTGCACCCTGTTTCTGTGCGGTACCATCACTCCCACAGCCCCTGCACAAACAGGAATCACCGGGCAAATGCAGCTGCCTGGGAAGTGCTGTACAGCAGGCGTTTAACAGCACATTCACCGGTTAGATCCTGCGCAAAGTACACCGCATTCATGCCCACGTGTCCACGTGTGTCCACAACATGTCCATGCTCTGCAAACAGAACCATCTTCTCCACAGGCAAAAGGTGAATGCAATTTGAAGGTGGTAACAAGATTAATGCTGCTACTCCTTCAGAATACCCCAAAACCACTGACTGAGCAGTATGTTCTTTAAGGTGATTAGCATGCTTGCCATCATCTCTTTTTACTGTATACAAAAGGTACTTTCTGCCAAGACTTCCACAAAATACAGTTTATTTTAGTGAATTCAGAGGGTTGACAACTGAGAGGATTATAGGATGTCTACCATGTCTACCTGGATTTACATTCAGAACACACACACCTGTGAAGAGCATAACACATTTTAAATGATGTGTCATAAGGCAAAAATTGTGTAAGAGTGACATTTACAAAATATATACACTAATTTGGTTTGGGGGGAACAATCACAGAAGAAAAAAACTGTTCTAAAAGTAGTAAATACTATATAAATACATAATATATAGCTTTCATGGATTTTAAAGTTCTTAAAATGAAAAGCAAAGCCTCAAACTTTAAAAAGAAAAGCAGAGGCTGTACAGAATTTTTCAGACAAACAATTACTGTGCTGATGTTAATACTCTAGTGACAATTCTTTGCATTTTTAAAAGGACACAGAAAGTCTTTCTGCAGAAAAAGGACCATATTTCTTGTGATGCAGACAATTACATAGTTTTCAGGGTTCCACAAAGAAAGTTAATATAAAGACTACTCAAGGGGAGAATATGGACTGGCAAACTGCAGAAAAAGTACTGGCCTGATCAACTGCATCTCTTGCGATTTATTTCAGAGAGAAATGCAGCTCAGATTTGGATAGGGCTAGAAGCACCGGTGCCATGCCCAGGGCTGGTCATGGCACAGGCATCTAAAAACTGTTAGCTAGCATGTACTCTTAACTTAAAAAAAAAAAAATGCAGTACCACATATAGCTATAGCACCTTCCCTTACTTTTTTCAGTCTTACAATGCTCTTAAGGTAAGTGTGTAAGCATAACCCTCTCACCTTATACCCAGGACTTCAGAACCAATAATTTTCTGATTTCACTAAAACTAGGCATTTGGAGAGATTAGTCTCACAGACTCAATTTCTTTCTTTATTTCATTATTTTCCTGATTCAATCAAAAGTCTGTTGCAATGAGTTTCAAAGTCTAACCAAGCACTCTCATTTTGTCCCTCTACAGGTTCCCCATGATTTGTATTTAACTGAGTGCCCTGATATTTTTGTTAAGAGGAAAGAAAATAGATGGTCCTTATCTATCTCTTCTACACCATTTACAATTTTAGCGACTGATATGAGACGGAAAGGGCATGAAGAATGGAGCCTAAGACGATAATCCCAGGGGGGCTTAGTCTTTCATCATGTGTTTCCAGCATAGGTCATGTTAGTCTCCCTTTTCTGAACTCTCTCTAGTTTAATCAGAACTGAAAAATATCCCAGGAAAACCTGCATCACCGGTCAATTTATATGCCACATTCCCTACTCCCTTTCACTTGCCGCTTCAGTCCTTATAAGCAGCCTAAGAAGAGCAAGTGCTCGAAAGATATTAATCGGAACACAGAGTATTCAAGTCATGATGAATATTTAAGAGAAAAAAAGAAACCTAGTCTTTATATTTTCAGCTTCTACTGTACTGCCTAGCCAATAGTAAACTATTTCTAGTAACAGCTGCTAAGAACTTTGAAAAGTATTTTTAGGATGTAACCAAGCTCAGGGTATTTTTAATCTATGATTATACATTGTCTAAGTCAGATGAGCATCAGTTAGGAGGTTTAGTCAGACTCTGTTCTTGTTATCATACCCTCATATAACTTGAGACTGCTGCAAAACAAATCTTTACGAAGGGCTGCTTAAGGAAGAGTAGAACACAGAAAATTGAGCCGTCCTATCATTTCTTGGGCAAGGAACATCTTCAGGAGAGCTTCATCTCTTTAGACTCTGTAATAACAACAGTAAATCAATAGAAACTGCAGCTAGACAGACTGAAGTTTTCCTGAGTTCCATACACTGTGACACTGATTTTAGCCGTACTGGAAAAATTCATTAGTTTCACAAGGTTACTTCAGATTTTCTCCAGTGCAGCATGAGATGGGAATGTGGCTGGTCTGATGAAAAACACAGAATTCTGCCTTGAGGAGGGGACACTGGGTCTTTTTTTACTTGTTTATTTCCTCACCATTTCCAAATACTAAGCAGCTGAGGTGACAGAATAACATAACCTCAACCTTTTGCATGTATTGCCAGATTCTGCTAAAGACAACTTTCCAACCATTTTTTCTTATCTTTGGGATTCTGAGAGAGCCTCTCATGGAAATGAAGGGGTAGGAGGTAACTATCTTTGTCGGAAAGGCAAGATGGCTTTGCACTGAGTAGTAAGGGTATCTTTTCCACCTCCACATTAATTACTTCTCGCTTTGCGCAGTATTATGTAACATATTGCTGTGAAACCGTCTTGCAGTTAAGTTTCCCTACCCAAAACAATGAGCGACCTGCTCCCTGAAATTGTGCACTGGCAGGAAAATAGAACAAATCAGCTGGAGGTATCCAGACTGCACCGCTGACAGCAACGAAAGAACAGGTTACTGTTAAATGGCTGCAAGCCAGCAAAAAGCAATACCATCCATGCCGGAGTATTTAACCAAACTGGGAGACCCCAAAAAATACTGCTTGTTTCTCTCCCATAACACAGAGCTGAGGGCGTAGGAGAAGGAATCGCAGCAGGCCACCAGTTTACACTGACAACAGAAAAAGCAATAAAAATGATTTTAACAATCCCCCTCACATTATTCTCTGCCACAAGCAATAGAAACAGGATGCACATAGATCCAAACTAAACCTGTAATTGTTGTAAATTAGTTATTGAAACTCAAAATTTTTCTCTTCTGTTTGAAGATCAGCTGCTTTTATTACACCAAAGAACAGAACAGGAAAAAGGAAATATAACAAGGAGAAAAAAAAATAGCACTACAGCAACAAGAGACAGAGGTACCTTGATACCCTGCCCACCCTATTGCTTCAGTATGATGTTATCTGGTATCTCAGATCTATTTCAGCACAGGGGAGCCCATCTCAATGGGTGAAGGACAGGGAAGTCCAGCTAAGTGTTAGTGTTTCATTTTAGGTTCACTGCAGTTTACCTACTCGCACCCCTGGAAGCATGTGCAATTTCACAGCTGAGGGAAAAGGCGAGGGTACCAGCCCAGCCCAGACAGACAGGCTGTTTACCCCTGACACTTCAGTGTTAACTGGGAAGAAACACAGATGCTGTAGAAAATTACTCCTACCCTAGGACACTGACCCTCTTTGCCAAGGGAAATGAAAAGTGATTAAAGGAGTTGGGAGAGTCAGAGAGGGAGCACGACTCTGAAGAAACATCTGGGATGTGGATACCCCGCTCCAAGACCGAACTGAACTTGTGAAGCATTGTGCGAAGATCCACAGAGCCTAAAATTTCTCCTTATACCTACTACACTGAAATAAAATCAACCTCTTGCTGGAAAGACTAACTTGCCTGTTTCTTTTACAGGTGAAACCTGTAATTCCAGAGTCATCACCTGGAAGGATGGAGGTGCTCCAACGAGGTCACCCAGTGCAATTACAATGCTGTGATATCTGCAGTCAAAAAAGACCAAAGCTTACCTGCTCTGGGGCTAGGCTACCTGCAGGAGAGCTGCAGATGCAGCTCCAAAAAACTTCAGAAATTGAATTACAGGCATCCAGTTCCTTTGGACACAAGAACGTCTAACAGCGGCCATAAGCCATTTCACCTTTCTCTTATTCAAACCCATTTTATAGCTAGGAATGCAAACCTATTTCACAGGAGTTCTGAGATGCCTAATGCCAATCAAAGCAGTATCTACAAATCATTTCTTCCCAAGGGGTAAGCTGTTTACACACTAGAACAGCATGAAAGCAAGATGGTTAAACTGAGTAAAAATACAACTCTAGGACTGCAACTATATAGTCTGACAAGTCCAAATCTGGTAAACTAAGAGAACTACTTACAGACGTCCACAGATACAAAAGCCTTGCAGATTGACACAAAGGAGGTTGAGATTCAATACAAAGATGCAAAAGCTATCTGAAATTTAAGCCAGGGTGAAAAAAAATCTGATGCGGGCAGGCTCTATACTTACCCAGGTAAGCACTCAACCCTGACAACTATTCAGAGTAACCAGACAGAGAACCAGCAAAGAGTGTCAGGAAGTTTGGTCTAACACTCTGAGAGGTCAGTATGTGCAGTGTAGTATCGAAACAATCCCTTCACCTCAAGTTTCAATAACATCCAGTGCTGAACATACAGGCAATACGGGAAGAAAGCTGAGTGGGATACAGGTAGAAAATGGGAAATTCCAACTGAACTGAGGGCACATTACACTCAGTGTATGTGCTCAAACCAGGAGAGCCTGATGACCTTAGAACGATAAAGGGACGAGCATATAAAATCACAAACTACTTAGCAAAAAAATTAATAATCTGTTCAGAAGCATATCATAAGAGCATGCAAGAACAAACACCATAGCTGTGGTTAATAAACAGAAAACAGGCCCAAACAATTCTAAACCTGGTTTTCTGATCTAAATGCCCAATTTAAAAAAAAAAAACTTCATAAAAAATACACTGTGCTCCAATATCTTTTTGGATAATTATTTTTAGGTGAGGAAAATTCAGTATATGTAGTTTAGCAACAACATTTTCCACAGTGCCATTTTATACAGCGCCACAAAGGAAATTATGAGTGTAGTTGGAGAAGATGGGAAAATTACAGGTGAACAAGGAATTGACTACAAGGGAAGAACAAGAGGTTATGCAAAAAAGGGATGTGCGAGCTGAACGCCAACAAAAAGCAGAGAACTATCTGGCTGCAGTTTTGAGTGCAGAAAACATCAATGGTGGGGTCCTGCAGGAAAGCTGGGGGGGAAGCCTAGGGGTCAGAGCGCTGCCTGGAATGCCGCTCACACCACAGGTGAGCCGTGAGCTTCCCACCTCCTGCCTCCCCACCTGCGGGCACAGGGGAGCTACTTGTCCGGTCACCGAGCAGCATCACAGCCAAGGATGGCCGAGCACCATCCGGTCCTGGTCCTGAGCCTGCACAGCCTCTGCAGCCCTGCCCGTTCCCCCCGCCAGCCCCAGCCCCCTGAGGGACAGGGGTTTCTCACAGCCGACCCTCTGAAGCCTGCGCTTTGGGCGGTAGGCCCTGTCGGCAGCCGTCCGAGCCCATGGCCGGGGAAACGCGTGCGAGGGCTCTCAGGTCGGTGATGACTCCCGGCGATGACTCCTCCGCCGCACCCATCAGGAGTTCTGCCGGAGGAGGCGGCGGCCGGTGCGCCAGGCAGTGAGCTCGGAAGTACCTTCCTCTGCCCGTCCTGCTGGCGGCTAAGTCATATTTAAGAAGTTGACAGTCTCAACACTTACACTCAGAAGCAACCTAAATTTGAGGCCACCATCTGAGGATGGCAAATGGCCTCCATGCATCAGTTTCAGCTTTCAGTTTTTGTGGAAAATATATTTAACACTGACGTGCTACATCTTGCGATTCTTACTGCTTTGCTTAAGTTCTGTAGGTACATTAGAGCTAAAATCATGCAAGGTGCAGCTTTATTTCAGCTTTCTGATCTGAATAAAGTAAAAAAAAAAAATATTTAAAATGCCATTTTTACAAGGATCCTCTATGCACCAGGCTGTAATGGCCAAAGTTAAAAATGTGCCAAACAGATGTTAAAATCTATCTCGCAACCCTTCTAAAGCAGCACAACGCCAGCACGTACCTCTGATTCAAAGTGCTCCCTGAAAAACAGCAGGTCTCCCTTTATCTCCAACAAAGAATCCACTACTCTGCCATGCAAAGTGAATTTTATTAACTTGATTCAGGGTCTGTCACTCTTTTTTCAACATCTTATGTGTACCTATAATATATGTCGTGGTTAATCCATTTGATGAATGGTGTTTATTTGTACTTCTCTGATGAACTCTCTGCAATTTGCCTGCCAGTCCAGCTCCTTTACAACAACTTATCGGAGTCAAAATTGTTAAAAAAGCTTTACATACTTTGCATTATTAATAAAAAGTAAAGAAATAAAGGCTACAAACTGTTTCTTTCTGCTGTCTGTTTAGATTAACAAGTCCTCAGGCACTGATCTTTCACAGTATGTAAATGGTACTTGGCACAATGCCCATAATTCACCCCAGACTTGCTGGGCTTCCCAGTGCAAATCTAATAATGTAAAGCATTTTTTAGAGCAAGATTCACCTTATCTATCAGTAGTTGCCAAAAAGCTAAGCACCTCCTCCACACTAAATCATCAGTGCTTTCTCTCCGATTAACATAAAATAGCAGCTATGAATATTAATGTATCACCCTTGTCATATATCTTTCAGGATGAATGACATTTTATTCCTCAGCAACCATTCAGACCAGACACAGTAAATGCCACCTTAGTCATGTGTCAATGTATTAATGTCAGTTTCCTCAAAGAAAAAAAAGTAGTTCACAAACTAAATGCTTGGCTTAGGTCAACTCAACACAACCAGTGTTAAAGGCATCTCTACAGTTTTAAAAGTGGGAAAAAAATGGCCTTAACAGATTTAAGTGAGCTTAAATCACATTTCCAAAAAAGTTTGTTCTTCCTCAAAAATGAAACCTTGTGACACTAGCAAAATGGTATTATTCCTCCCCATTTTTCTGTAATGATTTCTTAAATGCACAAGGCAAACTTTTCATGGTAAGTATATTTCTGATAATAAAAATCCAGATCTTTAAAAAAAGCCAGTAATTTTTTTCATCTCATGACTAAAACTATTTCTCCATTCAGCAGTTGACGTTTTCAGACTTTAATGCAGGGAATCACAACACACCATAAAGTAGCCTACAATAAAAGATTAAAACAAGGAGAAAAAGGAGAAGCTTTTTATGGTCAGTCCTCACTACTAGGCTACAGCAAGTGGAAAAAAAAAACTGAAAGAAAAAAAAAACCCCAAACAACTGTAGGAATAAAGACATGATTGGCAGCACAGTTTTGGCCATGACCAATGGTTCCAAACACTGCTCGAGCAAAGGACCACCACGGAGCATACCCAGGCATTGGCTCTTGAGGTGGCCTGACCACTCGAAAGGGAGCAATCTGTGCGGCATTTTCACACTGTGTGTATCTTCAGTACCTTCATCTGCTGGGCAAGCGCTCTCTCACGTATCACCGTCAAAAGCCCTATGACCCTGCAAGTGCAGCCAAGAGCAGGCAGGTTTACTTCGGTCATCAAGTACAATTTCACTGCATGTGACCCAAACTGGATGCAAACAAAAAAAACCAAAAAAGATAGTACTGAGAAAATCACTGCCTTCATAGATCAGATTAGTGTCAAAGAAGAGACAATGGTTTGGAAATTAATATTTTTTAATATCTTGACCTTGATCATGTCCATCTTAAAACACTGAAATTATACTTACTGTTTCAAAGGAAAGTCACACCTAAAACAACACAGCTGCGAATGGATCATTCCTGAGTTAGCTCTAGATTACAAGGGGCTCCTAAAATGCAGCACCAGCTCTCCCTAACATCTTCTTGGAAGCCTGAACTTAATAGAGGTCTCCTACAAATCTTACTAGTTTTGCAACAGCTGATACCAGGGCCCTTCTAGCAGATACCTCAGCACCCTACAAGGCAGGATGCCGGGTCATTGTTTTAATTTATCACCACAAAGGCAGGTCATCTGTAGCATGATTAAATACACCTTGGGGAATACACCAAGCACAGGGCACAGCAAGAGGTTCTCCCAGGTAATACCAGGAAGGTCACTCCAGACTGAGGTGTGCTCCCAAGGACAGACAACATAGACCACTGTTTTAGTCACAAGCCTGTCCGGAAAAATCACTGGACAAGACCCAAAATCTGTAATGCCCTAATAAGAATACACAGCCATCCTCTCCCCACAAAAATGCCATGGAAATCAGTTAATTAACAAACTAGGAAGAACATAATTACAGACTGTAGGATATCTTTATCACTATGAATATGTCATCATATTTATCACTGTTTCCTGTCACCACATACAAAGAACATGTTTTCAGTGCTGTTAGTTTCATTTACAAGCTCCAAAATAATAATTTCTCACCTCTGTTAACATTTCTGGAAGTTATTTCTGCCTTAGAAAAAGCCAACATGAGAATCTGTGAGGCATGTTACACAAAGCAGCCTGAGGGTTTTATCTGCCTAAACAACCAAATAATGGTGTTAGAAAAGTGTTACTTCTGCTCCCAAGCATGTTCAGAATCAAATTTCACAAGAAAAAGAGTGACCCAGTTCAGCAATGTAAATACATGTCACCTCATTAGCTTCAAAGTTTAGCTGCGATAACATTCAGATGCTACAGCTTGCACTTCAGACAACAAATTCCATAAATATTCTTTATGATCCACAGGACCAGATAAAAAGACGGTCAGACCATTGCAGGGGCAAACTGGCAGAGGTCACTTCAAAGACCACATTCTTACAGCTGAGGCTTTGCTAGGGAATCCTGTGAGCTGTATTCTTCAGATGTTTGCGTTGTTTAAAGCAGCAGGTCAGCAAGCGACACCAAGACTAACAACCCTACAGTGAAACCAACACCACCAGAGCATGCAAACTAGTCCCAAAGCCATCCCAGAATTAATCTCTCTACATTTGCCTAAGAAAACCACTCTGGGTATCTTCAATTTATTCCTAATATGATCTGTCTCCTTCACCTGTGAAAGTTATTTAAAAAAAGTTATTAAAGCTGGATTCATTTAATTCATAAAGCTTTTTCTTATAGCTGTACTGAGGGGTCAAAGATTACCTGCTTTTGTAGTTTGATGTGTTTCATATTTCTTTTTTGGGAAAAAGCACCAGCAGGCCTTTGAAAACATGAACATATGAGAACTGCACAGTAGTATTAGGATCCTGCAGCCCTCACGCTGTAACACAGCTGAAAAAGGGCTTTCCATCATCAAAACCTTTCCACTTCTCTACAGCTGTTTATAATGAGAGTAAAGAAACACATCTTCTCTCCAATCCAAGCTGGATGATTAATTAACTGATACCACAGCAATGCTGCATTTGCTAAGTTATCATCCTCAGGACCATAATTAACATAGAGGAAGTTCCAGTGGGAATCAGGCTTGAATGACATCAGTGGTAACAATTAACGCTCCTGAAGCTTTTACAGCATTCAGAACAGCTTCTTAGTTCTCTGAGCCACCCTCCAGTTCTGCCAAATGCCTCTTGGAGGCAGCTAAGGTTCAGTTTGTTTTTAATGGACTCAAGAATCATCCTGGCTGGCAGAAACCTCTGACCTAAGGTTTTGCTTCTAAAATAGCAGTGCCTTGTGTATACCTCCCCTTATCCCCATTTCCAGAGGGAAATCCACAACTGAAAGGGAGATGGGGGTACATTTCTCCCCTCAGCCTGCCTTTTGGATTTGTTGGTAAATTCTGTAATTCAAGGAGGCAAGAGATCGTAATGCTGGTTAAATATGCTTAACTATACCCTAGTATTGTTTTGGCTTTCTTCCCCAAACATCCACACTCTCTAAATCTTTACAGCTCTTAGCCACGGATATTCATGCCTCATGGCATAAAACCCAGACACCGGACTGAAAACAGTATGTTATAATATGTGAACATAGTGGATTTTTAATGTTTTTGCTTTACCTAGTGGAGATATTCCCATTTTTGCCCTTGATTAATGCATCAACCCAGCGTGCAAGATTTCCCAATTCCTCCCCAAAACATCGGTCTACCCACAGGCAGCAGTTCCTAATGAGGCAACACAGTTCTCTCCCCTCTAAAACAAACGCAAAGAGAGGACGTCCCTGATCTTTTATTGCCTAAGTGTTTCTGCTGCAATGATCTACTTGCAGCTGACATTTGAAACTTGAAGCTAAAAAGGAATCCACAGATGGGATTTGAAGGTCATCCAAACACAGCTTTAAACCTGCTCTATTTTGCTCCCTAATGTAGCCTCGATACAAGCCTCTGGCTGTAAGTTATCCTCTACTTTTTTTTTTTTCTCCAAGTTGATCATCTGGTATATCAATTTATGACTGGGCAGGTAAAAGCAAAAATACATTTACAGAGATTTTCCTAATAGCATTTTCTTTTAAAGCAGTAAAACTGGAAAACTTGATTGTCTTTTAACTTACCCTGTTCCAAGGAAAAAAAAAAAACACAAACCATTCTTTTTCCCTATAATCACATGACACCTAACTAGAAATAGATTTGCATCATGAAATGCTGCGGTAAATATCTTGTATCTTTTCAGGACAGTGTGTTAGAGATACTGTGACACTCCCTAGGCTACAAAGTGGACTTAAAAGAACTTGTATTTGTAATTCAAAACTGTTGTTTTTTGTGCCTGTCTACATTTGAGCAAAAAGGCTAACTATGTGTTTGCATAAAAAGCTGACTACAACCCCATGCAAAGGATTAGCCCACATCTGCATGACACTTAAATCCCACTTAAGCCTATTCCAAATATCATTAACATTCTTCTTGCACAAATGAGACAGCACCACTCTGGATTAAGTAATAGGAGACATGCTTAGCATACTGGACTAGATGTCAGAGAAGGAACAACACAGCACTACTAGACTACACTATCATCTGTGCTTTCTAACTCTCAGATGTAAGAGCCTCATCTTATATATCCTCTCCTATACCATGACCTGCATCTGCCATCATAGATCATGCTAACCACTGACACCTGGTATGCTGAATCACACAGTAGGAGAGAAGCTGCAGCATTGAAGAAAGGCTGAGTTAGCCTGTACTTAGCAGTGGACCATCACAGAGCTAGAGTCAGCTCTGAATGGCATCAGTAGTAACACTTATAGACACTAAACTTCCTAATTGCGGTGCTCCGAATCTTGTTAAACACACTAACAACAATGACTTGCTATAAAGACCCAACTATTTTAAATTACATACTTGCTCAGTAAACCACAAATTCAGGCTCACTTATGAGGTGGACAGAACTAAGTAATTAATGTTTCTGAAACAAAATCCCAAAAATCTAGTGCTGAAGACCAATTCACACCGCAAACTCCAGTCTGAGTTTGGACCATGAGTAGATATTGCCAGAGAAGGCCTTGAGCCACCTCATTTGTCCCATGTCCTCAACAGGCAGTTCTGTTCACCCAATTGGTGTGACACTTTGCACCCAAAGGAAAGGACCAACATATAGATGACAGCTGATGGCTGTGATGGCGAGAGGTCATGCTCAAAATGGGTTCCATGACTGCTGTCTCAAGTTAATTTCATTCCTTGATTCACTGATTTTAAGGCATCTACCATCACCCAATCTGACTTCCAGCAATAAAATTTATGATGGTGCACGGCAGTCTCGGGAAATGGCTGCTAACCAGATACTTTACAATGAACTTCACTAACACTAGCACAAGTGTAAGCATGTTTTCTCGCTGAGTGATTCTGTATGTGGGCTATGCGATACTTCATCTCTCATAATTTACACTTCTTAACTGTTTCTCCTATACCAAAACTGAAAATCTTGTCGATGCAGGTAAGGTGATTTTGCAGATCAGTTTTTACAATCTGCCTGAAGATTTCTTAGAGCAGTTGTAAGGGAAGTTGTTCTGCAGCTCCTGACCCCACCGGATGGCAGTGGTTAGGCTCAGCCCTCAGCTCATCTGCACAAGAATAGCAGCACTTGTGTCAAGTATAGAACTGCTCTTCTGGACATCAGGAAAGGCAGAAACCCACTACGGGCAATAATTTTAATTATTAAAGAGCTTGATCACCAAATGAGGGAGCATTGATTTAACAAAGTTCCTTTACTGTATTGCACATTAGGATCATTAATCCTCAAAGCTTTGTAAAATGGACCAACACAGCTGTTTGTGAGCAGCTGTCTTCAGCCCAGAAACCAAAGGGCCACAAAAATAATCCGAGGGCTGGAGCACCTCTCCTACGAGGACAGGCTGAGAAAGTTGGGGTTGTTCAGCCTGGAGAAGAGAAGGCTGCAGGGAGACCTTATTGCGGCCTTTCAGTACTTAAAGGGGGACTATAGGAAGGATGGGGGCAGTCTCTTTAGCAAGGCCTGTTGTGACAGGCAGGACAAGGGGTAATGGTTTTAAACTAAAGGAGGGTAGATTTAGACTAGATATAAGGAAAAAATTTTTTACAATGAGGGTGGTGAAACACTGGCACAGGTTGCCCAGAGAGGTGGGAGATGCCCCATCCCTAGAAACATTCCAGGTCAGGTTGGACAGGGCTCTGAGCAACCTGATCTAGTTGGGGATGTCTCTGCTCATTGCAGGGGGGTTGGACTAGGTGACCTCTAAAGGTCCCTTCCAACCTAAACCATTCTATGCTTCTATGAAGTCCAAGAGGAAAGGAAGTCACTAGGTGTTAGCTAGACTACATGTTGACAAAATAAAGATAACACCTGAAGCTATACACGTTCATAATCCTGCTGGTTTTCATTCTGTCCGGCTGTGCCACACATGGAGAAAAAATTCAGTGACAGGCTGGGCGGCATACTGGGTAGAAATCTGTAAGAATGCAACCAAAAAGGATACAGGAATTCTGAAATGAAGCTCAGGGGCTTTCCTAAAACCACATCAAAAGCATAACCACAGCAGCAGTAGCCATACACAAACTCACACGAAGCTTGGGAACTAACAACAATTAAGTCACAGTGATATATGGATTTCAGCTCAGCCTATTCACCAAAACATACAGGTTCTTTCCTAAAACTTGAGCTACTGTGACTTCTCTTGTACTGTTACCCAAACTATCTCAATTAAAGATGTTACGTCATGTCATATGGCAAGTTACAATCATACCCCTGATCTGTAGACAGGAGCAACAGAAGGCTTTGAATCCTGCACACCTGGACTTCAGCAACAGCAATATAGCTCACACTCCAGTACATGGCACCATTTCCAATCTCCTAACCAGGCTCTGCCTTCAAGAAACCATGACCATCTCTTTCGGTCCTAACAAAACACTCACAAGGCCAACTTACAAGTAGAGGGAAAGTGTCATGAAAGTAGTATTCTACCTCATGTAGAGATACACCTGAAACACAGAACTGGTACTAAAGGGTTCAGGTTCCTAACATAAAAGGGAGAAGAATGCAAGCTTCTTTAAAGTTAGCAGATTGGAGACACAGGCCCATCACTGCCTTGTTACGGGAGGTACAAAAAGCAGTTATGGGCTGTTCATGTGACCCAGAAGAAAGCTGGACATAACAATCATGGAAGGAGGAAACCTCACCAATAATAATGTTTGTGGAATATGCACTTTCACCCAGAAGGGTGTTGACAGCCTCACTTTCAAGGAAATAGAGATACCGTTGTATAAGGGAACTTGTCCGCTGAATCTAATACCATCCCCCGTACCCAGTACACAATTAAAGTCAACACACAAACCAGCAGTAAATCATTCAACCACCTAGTAATGCTGTATTCACTCTCCTCTGCTTTTGGAACCATCCCTTCTGGAAAGGCTGGGGCAGAGAGCTACAGCAATACAGGGCTTGGGGAGATACCCAGGGAATAAGATGCACCCTAAATGCAGCCTAAAAGTATAGGTCCTGTAAGCACTAGCTCTGGGCCATCAGCAGGTCCCAAGTGCCCTTCAGAGCATTACCAAGAGAGAAGTTATTATTTGTTTTAACCTGGACAGAAACAAACTATTGGAAATTATTTGACTGGTTTCTATTTACTTGTCCAGCAATTTACCCCGAGCATCCCAGGCATCTTCACATCAAGCTCCTTCAGAGCTGAGAAAACAAGATGAAATTTCTCAGTAACCTGCGTAGCAAACAGCCACCTGAAAGACCCAGTCCAATCCTGATCTAACTTTGCTAATTCCACTGTACTTACTTTAGAGTTGAATCTGGCCCGTAGAGCCTACATTGCTCCATTTAACACAGCTAACGTGTGTGACTAAAACTCTGCTCAGCTCCAGATGGCCAAACGTCAGAGAAATTGGAAAACAGCGATTGCCAAATCTCTGCTTAAAAAAAAAAACAACACACACCAAAAAACCACAAACAAACCCAGAAGAACTCAAAGAGGGAGCATTAATTCAGCATCAGAAAACATAATGCAACATACAGCCTTTCCTTTTGTAGCTCACTTTAACAAGGTATTTACCTTGTAAACGGCAATGAAAAGATGCAAAGGTCATTAAAACATGCAATAAATCTCTGCCCCTAGCTACTGAACCACATCTCAGCTCTCTTCATCCTGCTGACAGTGTTTATATCCTCCAAAACAGAAAGCCACGATGCTCTAGATTAGGGGTAAGACCTTCCTGCCCCTACTGGCACATAAGCTATTCCAGAGAGGTATTACAACTAAGTAACAACTATATTCAGATACTGCACTTTCTTTAGAGAAGATAAGGCATGACTAGAAAGCAAACTATGCACTAGGCAAAAAAAAAAAAAAAAAAAAAAAAAAGGTCCTTGCCTGTGGTTCAGCTAACCCAGAAATCATGATCAGCAGCAGCTGATCATGAATAACTGAATAAAAACATCTATATACATGCACGTACAGTTTGTAGAGTTCCTCATGTTTCCAGCAGTTTTCCAACGTGGTTGTCAGGATTACAAGAGAATTCAGAGCTACTCAGTTCAGTGCAGGGTTTAGCTCAGAGGGAGGAAGGGAGAGAGGGAGGAAGGGACAGCAATATTTTGATTAATATACAGAACTGGAACTCAGTAAGAGTAGGATCAATCTCCAGTTTTATACAACAACCCTGCACTAACCTACATCTGACATCAGTCATAACACTCTAGAAAACAGCTGAAAGTAATTTTCACACCCTCCTTCTAGGATAGCATGTTATCTAGCATGTCCTAGATCAGATAAAGCAGATTGTGGGTAAAACATAGATTTTACCTAGACTCTTGTAACTGCCAGGATGAACAATTCCCCAAAGACCACCATGCCTACTTTCGTACTTTCAAATAGGAAGAATGTTTATTCAGCTTCATGTAGCTTACGAATCACTGTATACAATTAACATTCCTTTATACATGCCAAAGTATAACTATCTTCATTATCAACTAAACTTCTAAATAGCAATATATTGTTGAGGCTTTCTGCGCTGCTTTCACATACTAATGAACATGCAAAAAAACTTGTTATAAAAAAAGTCTCCAAAACAGGGGTTCAGACTGAACACAGATGAATAAACCCATACGGCCCACAAGACAGAACCCTGTAAGTTACAACATGCTAATGGTGAAAGGGACTTGGAAAAGCCGTGTGCCTCTTCCTGCCTCACGGCAGGATGAACTGTCTCTACAACTATTCCTCTGCTCAGTGTCTTCCTCTACCTCACACCATGACCCAAAATCTGACCAATTCGTATCTCTGACTAGCACAAATCTGGAAGTATTCTGCTGGCCTCCACAGTTATTCTAGATTTACACAACACAGGAGAGTATAGCTTGTCTTCCAAGAGCTCCGCTACCAAAAAAGACTTTTTGTCAGTATATTTTTCTGCCTATAAAATAAGCACTGTGACTTCTAAACAGTCATTCAGGCAAGAAATAGATCAGAAATAAAAGGCATGCTGATTATTTTTTGAAGCACTTATGAGAGATCAAATTGCGGTGTGTGTCTCACCCTCTGGCACTGCAAAATACTATGCTCAGGTGTAACCAACAGTACTGCCTGACATTTTCAAGACATATAAAACAGGAGAATAACCATTTTCAAAAGGCTTTTAACTTCCAATTCCTAGTGGAAAATTAATTTGATGCTAAACATTTGCACTCCCATGACAAACTACTAATATTAAAGAGTAGCATGCTTATGAAACCCATAAATATTAGTAGTAAATAATGTTGGACAGAAGGAAAAAATGAATTAAAGATTTCCTACTGGGTTATTTTGCATTACAGAAATTAAGGAGGGTGGGGCAGAAAGTGAAACTTAGTAGTAGTCAAGAACTATTTCAGTCCATGATGAGTATTGCTTCTGGAATACAGGCTGGGGAAAAAACATCAATGAATGCTTTACTAAGAACTCCACACTTGAAAGAAATTCTGAGCAGGCACACTAACATGCATTTTAAATGGAGCAACGCTCTCCCATATTGGTGTCAAAACATCATTTTTTTATCCTAGAACTTGGAGAACTCTTAGACACTCTAACTTATGTGGTCCACTGGCCACACTTTTGATATAACATTTATTGCTGGAAATCAGAAAATGAGAACACACTAAGTAAACTGAGCTTTCCTGCCACCATGAAGGAAGATATATTCTGACTAAAACTGTTAAGTTTGGAACTGTTAAAAGCATTACTAGTGTTTAGGCAGCAGCAGTGATTCCTGTGGACTTTAGTTTCTCTTCCAGTTATTCTTTCTGTCTTCCCAATTTCATTGACATGAAGTGTATTTTGCAAATAGGAAAACTACTTGTTACATTCACGAAAACACTTTTGATCAGTTCTGGCTGCATCTGTGGGGCTCTTTAGACATGTCAGTAATCAAAAGGGCATCGTAGCTGATCTCATAATTAATCCATTCCCAGTGAGTTAACACAGGACTTCTGTTGGCATTATGCCTTCTAGTTTCTTTACATGCCTCAGCTGATGGAGTTTCCTAATTGCCCTAGGAAATCTCTTCATAATTCTATTTGAAACATCAACTTGTAGAGCAAAGAAAGCATTAGTAGAAAAGAAATAACTATGTATTCAAGGAAAACAGCAGATTCTACTGACTGTGTAATTCAGCAGGATGGAAACACACCAGGGCTGTTCAGTCTCACTGAACGTTAGCTCTTTGCTACATAAACGTGGAGACATGGCACCAAACTTAGTTTTGTATTTTTCCCCTCACAAGTCATATGCTTGCCTGCGTGCTCCCCCCTCCCTTTCCAGGCCCTACGCTTGTGTGATATTGCTAGAGAAGCATAACTTCATGAAGTTGGGAGAGAAACCTAATTGCTTAAAAATAGGATCTGGCAGAGCACCAGCTCCTAGATCAGTCGGTGAAGTGTTCAGAGGTTTTAGGCAGCTAAGAGTTTTTCCTCAGGCAATTACAAACCAGTACTTCCCTCCACTCCCTTCAGAAAATCACAAAAATATTTGCAGCAATGGTAAGGACAGTTATTCCAGCACACACTCCCCTTGACTGACTGTTAGGCTACTTGGGGTGGCCAAAAACCAAAAAAATAAAAACAAAAAGCTTTTTGACATCAGAACACTTACAACTCCTTTCTTTAACTCTCCAAATGTTCTCTACTCACATCGCTTTTAATCTTTTTTAGGTTCAGGGCCAGTTCTGCCTCTGTACCAGCTTGAAGAAGGATTTCCACACTCACTCTCTTGCCTCACTCTGCTTTAAAAATACATCTCTTTCGCCCACTGTTCTCAGGTGCCCTTCTATTCCTCTTCCACTCTGTACAGCTCTTACTCACTGTCTGCTTCACCTACTGCTCTCGTGACTTCTCAGTCTCCAGAGGAAAGTGTAGGAAGCAAATTTAACAAGGGCAGAACAAGGCTTAATCTCGACCTTGCTTCCTTAGAAAAACTGAGTCATAATCTTTATTAGCAACATACAGATCTTATTGAACCTGTACATTTGGAGGGAGGGTTCAGCTATGGAAACCGAGTATCATATAAAAACCATTCCATGTAACTCCGATAATATTTCAGAAATAGGAATTGTATGGAACAGAGCATGAATTAATCTCCTCCCCTCTTTCAAATGGCTGCAGGGAGCACAGGTGATTATAGTTTCTTTAGCTGTTTTCTATACATAGGCTCCAAATCTGTTTATGTGTACACACACACATTGATACGCACACACACAACCACCAAAGGGACCTTTGCTGGGGTTACTCCTTCCCTGCAACTCCAGCCTTAGTACTCATTAGCTTCAGCTGGCTGCCTCCTGACCTACCCTCTCTCAGCCATTCCCTTGGGCAGCAGCACCAACAACCTTTACTAAAAATACCTCCCTAGCATCATAAAAATGCAGGATGGTAGGATTCTTAATCCCCTTCAGGCACATAGTCTTTTTGCTTTTGATAAATACGGAGTGGCAACAATGGACAGAGAATAAAGTGCATCTTGTAGTACCGGCCTGCTTGGCCTGTGTGCCTTGCAGAAAGGAAAAATAAGAACTCCCGGTACCCACAAAAGCTGTCACCAGAGGACAACAGAAAGAGGGGGGAATTGCTATTGCAAAAAGTCACAAAATCTCCCAAACCAAGACCTTGAACATGTTTAACTCAATAGGATTTACTGCCCAAAACACAAGACCAGCATTACTAAAGAAACCTTTAGATCTGCAGATTATCTGCATCAAGCAGGGAGCCAGACAGCAGGAAAACTCACAGCAAAAGAAGGGAAAGGATAAATCTCACCCCGATGAACTTCTGCACCACCACAAACTGTACAGAACAAGCTGAATGCGCAGTGCCATGCCAGCCTGGCCAAAGGAAGAACAAGATGTAGCCCTTTCATGCATGGCATTTCACTCTTGAAACACTATACCAAACATTACATGAGCCTCTCAACATCCCTGCTACACAGATTTGAAAAACCCCTACATTACCCAGGGACTGAGGCCATGTTATACCTAGGTATACAAAATACATTAAAGATACTAAAATCAACTGCCATTTGAGTCTATTTTGAGCTTTATTGACCCCTACAATTCTGAAACTTTCAAAAATCCCAATTTACAACGAAAAAAGTTAGATGGCTTTTTGGCTTTTTTTTAACATTTTCCTTTAAGTTTTAGAAGAGTAAAGCTAGAAAAATTTGCCACTGTCCAGCTGCAGCTCTAAAGGAGGAACATCACAAGCAGTGTTTCTGACACAAATGTATAGGAAAATATTTACTATGTTGCAAGCATGGAAAGAAATATGGTATCACTGTGGTAACTGTAATACAGTCATAGACATTAGCCATTTGTAATTTTTAAATTTTAAATTACATTTTTAGAAAGACAGAAAGCAAGATAATGGCATCAGAATTTTGTTGTAAATTAATCATATGTGTGAACCAGAGCCTCTTTCTCTGAAACACTGGACTCCAAATGTGCATTGCACATCTAAGTACACAAAACATTTTTGTCATTCATCTCAAATATCAAAACATCTGGCAACAGAAAAGAGAAAAAATATTTATAGACATTTTTGGACAGAGATTACTTCAGGTCAAGTCAGAAAGCATCCCTAAGATGCAATCATCAAATTCTTATATCAGTTATTTTGGATTTAGCTAGTGTTACTAAGAAAGAAATATGACTTTTCTTTTATAGCAGCTGCCAATCCAACAATGATCAAAGTTTTATTATTCTTCCTTAGATCAAAGTCTGGACTGGATGATTTTGGGATTATCTCCAGCTCCTAAAGTAGAATAAACAGTTTTGGATAACCACACTATTATATAACAATATTGTCTTCTTGCAATAAGTTTTGTTCTTATTTACATATGCCACAGGTTTTTAGTGAATTGCCTGATTACGATTTAATTGTTTTATTGGCTTACTAAGACAATAAAAAAGAAAATTATACAGGAGCAGCAGAAGGCCATAGAAACGTTCAAATCCTGTCTTGTGTATCTGCATTCATATGCGGAGGATATTCATGAGAACATGTAAAACTAAGATTAAAAAAATAAAACTGGGCACAATTTCAGTGAAGGTAATAGGTCTTACGGCTCTGCTCATTGTAAACCACTCAAGACATCTGCAGATTTCCTTCTGTGGAATAGAGACATTCACACACACCTCGGCACAGCCTGTTCGTGCATGTACACACCCTTCCGACTGGAATAAAGAAAGTACTCAGCAGAGAAAATTAGTATGCTTACATTATGTCAACTTTCATTAATAGGCATAAAATATTACTTCATGGGTAATATTCAGCACAAGTCGTCTTGCAACTAAACCTAATTTTAAAAGTGCTTAGATGTGTGCATCACTCAGGTGTGTTTTCATTCAAGAAATTTTTTTCTTTTGGTTTTCATTCTGAGAAAACCATTGATTTCCACATCGCCTATTGACCATGGCCTCGACTATATTCCTGTTTCACTGAACAAGATATTTACTATTGTCTTCAGTGAAGCAGCAAGTCCTAAATCCAACTCTTCTTTTACACCCTATGAATTTCATTCACCTTACATAGCATTTACTAAAGCCAGCTCTGCCACAAATGTAGGTTAACAGCAGTGGCAACACAGGACATCAGAGAAAGCCAGTACTTCAGCATACACTGTTTTGCAACTTCTGTATGTGTAGAGTCACAGAGTGTTAGAGCTGGAACATCTTTTTCAGGGCTGTATTATACTCTCTTAGCTATGTTCCTTTATCATTAACTAAGTTTCAGCTCTTATCTAAGCTGGTTGTCTCCCAGACTTTCTAATGCCAAAAATAAACTGAAAGCTTTCATCACTTGTTAAAAGGAAACTGTAATTTGAACAGCAGTTTTGCTGACTTCTCTGTTGATCAAAGATGCCTCATACAAGCCTGATGCGATAGAAACAAAATCAGCTTTATAATAACAGTAATTAAAGCAGAATCCTTTCATTGAGTGAAATCCCACAGTCCTTACTCACACAAGACCTACACTGGAGGAAAGAGCAGTTAAAATGAGAGCACATTAGAAACAACTAAGTTGAGGTTCCAGGTATAGCAAAGGGACTGATAAGTACTAAAAAAATGTTACAGAAACTGTTCCAGCTTCACACTTTGGATTAAAATGCATCCACCTCTATGACAAGACATGACCTGTTTTGCCATTCCGGAAACAGAATAAACATCTTTCTTAGTAAGGAAGCAATAAACCAAAAATTCTTATCATGCTGTCCTTGCAAAGTCCACTGTGATAAGACCACTCCGTTCTCTGACCTATCTTCAAAAGAATCGTTGCTAAGCGCCATGCCAATGAGTTACCAAGAAAAAAGTCTATGAGCATGAAATAGAAAAAGACGTTGTTGGCTTATTGGTGAACAACCATGCACTGCACTTTTCAGCATGCTCCAGAAAGAGCTGGGTGCAAGTCTAAAGGCTTTAGGGACCCAGAACCTCAACATTTGCTGGCTAGCTTGGACTAGTTTTCTTGCACCACCCTCTAAGTTGAAACTGCAAATATACCATGGGAAAAAGAAAGAACCTTTTGCCTCACCTCTGAGCACATTGTCTTCTGCATGTTTCCTATTTCACACTTTTACACATCAGTCTTTTCTACAATGATGACAACAGATCCTCCTTCCGCTTCAAAATGTAGAGCTCACATGAACAGATCAATAGTTTTCAACAAACGTAAAGTGCATGCAATCTTTTCTAGCCATGGGCAACTAACTCCACGGCTATGTAATTGCACCATAGTCATCACCACAACTGAGTTTGTTGAGACTGGCCACAACAAACTGTTCGCAACGGCACAGAAGTCAACACAGGCTGCAAATTCTGCACAAGAAATTGGGCAGGTACTCAGACGGGTAGGTCATATTCAGCCCTCGCTAAAGCTCTACACAATCAGCACCACACTAAGTTTAAGTCTAACTCCAATGTGTGCGGATAAACAAGAGGCACTGCATTGTGGATGGGGCCATCTTTCCTGGTTTACATGAAACAAACCGACTCACCAAAGCGCTAATTCTGGCTTACGAATGGGAAAAGGAGAGCGTAAGACTCCTCCATCACAGGTGTACCTTGCTGAAGCCTGTCTGGTCCAACCTTGTTTACAAATTAAGGATTTCCCTACATGACATATGGGGCTGGTAAACATACCAAATGTAATGCTCAATAATGTTTACAGTATTGGGACTCTCCTTTGGGTTTGAGCTTCTAAAAATGAAGTTCTTTCTGAGAACATGCCACAATAAGGGATGAGCATTTAAAAAAAATGCATGTCTCACAGAGTTTTCTCTGCTATTACTGTATAATGTCTAGGAATTTGCCTTTCCTTCTTTAATGAAGAACAAAACCTACTTATAAAGACATTGTAGCCTAAACCGTATGTGACAAAAAAATCGGGGGCTACTCGCTGGTCTTAGAACTTACAGACCAAAGTCTGCTTTCCACGCTGTGTTTCTGCCTTTATACTGCGAAACTAAGAAATACTACACCAGTCAGACGAAGTAACCATGTGTGGTTTTCATTTTCAATTACTAACAGATCAGATTAAAAATAATTCAAAAGAATCAATTCAAACCTATTAAAAGGAAAAAAAAAGAAAGAAATCCCCAAAAGATTGTTTTCAGATACTGCAGAACACATGAGGTTCTGCTGTTCTTCACTAAAAGCAATTTCGCTGGCTTTTCCGTCCATAAGCTGATGCTTATTTTCCTTCTGTGCAATTCCTTTCAAAGCCATGCATCTAAAATAGATTCTACCTCATTGTCCCAGTTTCCTCTTGTTGTTGCCATTAGTCTATGCAATTTTTTCCATGCATTCAGGACTAATTTTCATTAATCACAAAAGTTAAACAGCACAGACTAAGCTTTGTTGAGGGGAAAAAAAAGATAGGACAAAGAGGCAAAACTTAAAAAGGAGCAGCTTAAAAGAGATACTACTGTTTAAGTCAGATACCTCAGTAAAATAGTCTTCCCCCCCAAAACAAAAGCTCTGCCAGGCCTAAAGGTTCAGCTGCAGCTACCGATTCTCATGTACAGACAAGTAAGCACAGCTTGCAGTGACAATCCAGGTGCTGATCCTGAGCTACTTAAGCCACTAAATTGAGGTTCAAGCCCTGAAACAAGTAACTGGAGAAAAAAACATAAGTTATTACATGTATTTGGAAGAAATAAACAGAAAGTGCAGATAGGATTAAATAACAGTATGAAGTCAGTACAGAAGAAATCCAGGACAGAAGCTGGGGAGAAAAAAACCTTCAGAGCCAGTTCCCAGTTCAGCACTGCATAGGTATTCAAAGCGGGAAACAGCTGTGTCGGCATGACTGCACACACAGCTCTGACTCAGGTAATGCTGCAGAGCACCGAATCCTGCCAAGAACTTGCTCCTCCGGGCTAGGGAGAACCATACCAAGGAAAATGGCGAAATCACTAGGACTGGAAGCACTTGAAGCTACAGTAATCAACTACTCTAACCATGCCAAAATTTTCTACTTCTAAAATTAAGGAAACGCCTAGCCAGCTCCCACTGCCCCACTCTCCAGGTCGCTCGGCCTGACAGCGTTCAGTGACAGCTACGTACTAGTCACACCACAAATTAGGGATGTTATTACATGCCTGAAAGAAATACCTCTGACAACAAGTAGAAAAACACAGCAGTAGATTTCAGAAAGGATATGGCAGACAATATTGCCACCAAGAAGCGGCTGCTTCCTTTAGCTATGAGCAATATTGCTGTGAAAATCACAGACCACAATAAAACGTTGACCAGAAGCTCCCAGCAGCTACTTTTTAAACCAGTCAGCATGACCTCAATCAAAACCATTGCTGCCAGCAACAGCAGCCATGTCTACAGCTATCTGAGGAGGATGAGAATATTTGGAGAAGAAAAATAGAAGTTACTGGTGGAATATGTAGGAGCTCAAGATGTAGAATGTAAATTTCTCATTGAAAAATCGGTGATTTCCTTACACAAGTTCACAACTGTAAGATGGATCAATCAAGTGAAGTGCACAGTGCGGATGAAGAAAGACTTGTTACCAGAGCAAAACATAACGAGCTGAAGTTTATCACCCTCTGTTACAAATCTATTATCAACTTGTGTAAAACAAATGAGGAGCCTGAGAACAGGCCCAGAAGGCAGAAACTCCCCTGTTCTGACCTGGCTCTGAGACTCAGGAAAAGAAAAAATCATTTCAGTTCTTCTGTCACCTGTAAAATGAGGACAAAACCTCCCTCACACCAGTATTACAGTGATTTATTTGTCTGAAATGAGAAGTGTTTGATCTACATTGGTTAGAAAATCAAATAGGAAAAGACAAGGACCGTAGTATAAAATAAATTCTTAAGCTAAACAACCCTACTACTTTGACTACTGAGTAGACTAAAAAATGTAATTACTTTCTCTACAATACCCACACTTGCAGCATCAGAGTGGCACAGTACAACCTGTTAATATTAGACAGCTGTAATCTATCTTTAACACTGGCTTTTGTCAAAATTCAGTGATTTTTGTTATGGAACAAAAAAGGCTTAAAAGACACCACTACTGATAAACCTCCTGTTTTATGTGCCTTCATTTTCCTGAAGAAGTTGCCTACTGGACTAAATATAGCTCGTGCTAATTCTTTCAATGTTCAGAAAAAAATTTCAGCAAAGATCTTCATATTTGACCATACCAAACACTACCGTGTGTGCCTGTTTGCTCTAGCATAACTGAAGATTATGATAGTTAAAAATAGCCATTTTTCCATTAACTTAGACCTTCATGATAACAAGTAGTTTTGACAGTTTTTAAGCTGTTCGAGATAACATGCACAAGTAGGTCACAGTTATACTTGGCTTTAGAAAAATGCCTTTCATCCACAGAATTTACAGCTCCTTGCAAACAAGCCCTTAGGTAAGCAACAATCTATAAGGCTTTCTCCGACACCCAAATTCAGTCATGTAAGAGTCCTGATAGCAACTACTTAACAACAGCCGAAAGTAGAACATGAAGCCTTTTGCAAACTGCAAAACTGAAAAGCCCGATTGATGTCAACAGCAGCTCTCCACTGATCCCAGCAGGCTACAGAACAGGTCCTGGAGGGAAGTGAAAAGGGATTTTCAAAGCTCGTTTCAGCTCCCACTTCAATCACCAGATTTCCAAAATGAATGTTTGTTCAAGCTTCTGGGAATACGCGTCTGTGCTGCTTCATCTGGCATGTGGTCAAAACATTCGCTAGAGCTGTACTATGAGGAAAGCGGCAGAAGAATATTAGAGACCTTACACTTTCATACCAGCAAGAGGTAAGGGACAGGTGTGAAGGACTGCAACAATCTAGTCTGTGAAGGGTGGAAGAAGATAAAGGAAAATGTCAGAAATTCATCTTAAAGCACAGGTGAGCCATTAGTCCTCACTGCAACCCCACTGAAAAAATTAGCTACCATTATTTCCATTGTACAAGAAGAGAAGCATAAAACTCTTCAGCTGGAGTTCCATTTAAGGCAAAATTACAGGATTTTGTGTTATTAGTTATACTTTATGTATTGACTTACAATCTGTCATAATGTCATTGACTATATGGGTAGTTTTTGTTAAATTACTACAGGCAGCTAGAGCAGAAGAGTTAAAAGGAACGGTCCAAAAGTACAGAAGGACCACTGGATCTCTTGTGTCATCTGTTGCAGTCAGTTCACTAGACCATGCTGCCTCCTGGAGCAGCAGAGTTGAATAGAGAGCTGCACAGATTGAACACTGATAATACTGTGATGTTTTTTACTATGCCTTGAATATCTCCTGCAGTTTAGTAATGAAATGGCACAGGTGAATGTTTAACTCCTTTGCTGTTCTTGTTATGCTTGGTATGTAATCAACACACAGACGGCTCCAAGCGTCCGATGCATTCAGAATAATAACGACCACCTTTTGGACAGCTAACACAACATAAAATATTAACACTCAGTATTTGCTGAGCATGCAGACCCTAATGATACAGTGCATATGCATGAGGTAATCCGCCTTCATGAAGCAAAGGGTCCCTAGCTGACATTTTAACAAAGCCCTAACCCCTTAAAGACTTACTTCTTTTTTGAGCTACATTCTCATGAGTAACCTCATTAAGACCCATTATACCACATAAGTGTGTAAAAGTAAGTACATATGTAGGATTTTAACAGCAGCAGTGCTTAAAATGGTTAATAGTAACAATGGTCTATACTGCTTTACACACGAATAGACTTTGGTCAGTACTGAATAACTTCTTGCATAGACATGCTTATTTTCCAACTAAGTCCATCTGTTGAAATTGAAAAGCTGATATTGATAGAAATTAATATCTCAATATCTTTTATGAATCTTATTCACTACTTTCCTAAAGTCCTATGGACTCTCTCTCTCTCCAATTAATTACTCTGAAAAAACTAGATGGCACAGGAGAGGCTGAGAAAGAATGCACCCTTCTTCTTCAGGCAGCTCTCCAGCAGAATCAAGCAGGCATCAAACATTGTGTGTTGCGCAGATGAATAGGAAAGAGGGATGGTGGGGGGGAGGAAAAGGGAATATGGCCAGTGGAAACATTCCCTGGCTTTCCATTCTGTACGGTTCAGTTTTGGGGAGTCATCTGCAGAGATGAAATTGCAAAGGCTTTCTGTTGCCTCCTCAAGTTCAGGTACCCATTTGAAGACAACAAATTTAATCCATGGTATAAACCTTTGCTGGATTTTCCCCACAAGTACTAATGCAGCCTTAGCACAGCACTGATGCTAATATACTGAGTACTATTCCAGAAATGGATTCTTTGGAGACCAATACAGTCCATTGCTTCCGAAAGCAAGAATTCTACTGTGCCACAAAGAGTTATGCTGCTCTAACACCATTTATTATTTATATCTAAAATGGGTGTGCTGCTTTAGTAATACGGTCCTAACCACAAAATGCTGACCACCTTTCAGCAGTCACACGATGCCTTCCATGTGCATGAAGCTCATCTGGACGTCAACAGGAATCCAAGAAAATGAAAGAGCTGGTCCATGCTGGGCACTATTTAATGCATGGAGATGCAGAGAAATAAAGGGACAAACAAATAATACGTATCCCTACATTCAGGGGTTTGTTAATTCGCAATACATAATTTTGACAAAGTATTTTTTCAATTCAGAGATAACCAGGGAGTGGTTTTGCTTGTCATTATTGTGCAGATAATATTCTCTCTTCAGGAGATGCTTACAAGTATTTCTGCTTTGTTATGACAACGTTCAGAAAATGCTTAACTTCATGCCTCCAGTTCTTTAAGTGGTACTTACTATAATAAAAACAACTAAAGCACCAGTCTTTGGGCCACACCTGCAGCAGTTTCTCAAATCGGAGGCAGAAGTTTGGGACAAGACAGGATCTGCAGTCAACGAGGGTTGATCTGCTCATCTCCAGCCCAGAATTACCAAACACGCCGTCAGCGCCTCTGCACAAATGCACGCAAAGGACAAAGGCTATTCGAGTTTAGGCCGTTATGAAAACAAACGCAAATCTGAGGTAGAAACTTCAAAATGTTCATTTCAAGCCAGATGCAAATGCCCACCAGCGGTATAATCAGAGGACCGGATTTAGCGCCACACCCCAAGAGGAGCGCTCGCTTTACAGATGACGGACCGAGGCCGGTGCCTCCCCAGCGCTCGGCAGGCACACCGGTACCGCGGTGACGGACCCCGAGCGCTGACCCTCGACCCCCCCCTCCCCACCATATTCCCTTCTCTGCACGCCCACCACCGCCGGGAAGCGCCGGGCCGCCGCCCCCCGGGCGCCGGGAGGAGGCGAAGCGGGTGGGTGCCGGGCCCCGAGGGATGCTCTGCGGCGCCGAGCCCTGCGGCAGCCCGCCCCGGAGCTCCTGCAAACCGGCCGAGCTGCAAACGGGCACCGGGCAGGCGACGGCCGGGGGCGGGGGAACCTCCGCGCCTCCCCCCGCTGCGAAATCGCCCGCGCAAGGTCAGGTCCCCCGCGGGGACGCGGACCCCGGCGCGGCGCGGCGCGGCGCGGCGAGACCCACCTCTGGCAGACATGGCTGGGGGCGGCGGCGGCGGCAGCGCGGGGCCCGCCCGCCCGCCCGGTGCCCTCCGCGCCGCGGGGCCGGGGCCGATGCGGGGGCCGATGCGGGGGGCGGCGGGCGCCGCGATGATGCGGGGGGCGGCGGGCGCTGGGCCGGGCCGGGCGGCTCCGGGAGGGCGGCGGGTGCCTCCCTGCGGTGCGGGTGCGGGTGCGGGTGCGTGTCGGTGTGCGTGTCCGGGGGGGGCGGGTGTGGGTGTGCGTGTGTGCCGCCGCGCACCGGCCTGCCGGGGCGGGGGCGGGGGCGGGGCGGCGCGGGAAGCGGCGCCCGGCGGGGGCGGGATGAGGCTGCCGGGGGGGGGGGGCGGAGGGCAATGTCACTGTCGCGGCCCGGGTGCGCTGCCCGCGTCTCGTCGCACGGCCATGCGCCCGGGAGAGCCGCACGGGCTGCAGACGCGGGGCTAGGAAGAGCCCCGCCAGACCCTCCGCTCCTGGAAGCGCTGCAGACATGGACGGGTCTTCTAAAATCGGGGACAGCGCTGCTGCACCGCAATCCAGCCCGTGTAGGACCCGACACTGAAGTCTGCGGCTCGACTTGAAATTCACCCAGCGAACAGCAACAGAACGTAGCAACTATACACCTGCCTATGTGTATGTAAGTGGTATACAAACATAGAAATTATAGCAATGTTGTCTGCAAAACAATCCTGGCATTAGCATACAGAAAAGAGTACTCGGCCTCCTCCTGGCATCTGAATAAAAGCAGCAAGCGACCTGCTGCAGAGCACCGGAGAACAAGATCGGTATCGAGGGGACAGCCCTCCCCACGCAGCCTAGCCTCCAAGCCAATAAAGCCAAATACTACCAAGCCACACTAAAAAGAAAAGCCCTGTGCCACCAGTTTATTAGATGCTGGCAAGAGTTAAGCAAAACATCAACCTAGTTTGTCGAGAATAACAGGTTAGAAGACCACATCAGAATAGTGAAATTAAAACATTAGAGCAGACTCTTATCAATTTCAGAATGGGCAAGTATGAAGTAAGAAACAGAAAGCGCAATCTGTGGTGTTCGGTGAGGAGCCAGCATGCAAACTAAATGACAGGAGAGACTGAATCGCACTCCTCCATTCTGCTCTACCATACACAATATATCTTCATACTAGCAAGAAGCCTACACACTTTTTCCATCAAAAAAAGCAATTACCAAAACCTTCATATCTGAGAGAGGTGGCGATGGTTGCATCACAGTGCGTCCGCAGAGCAGAGATGGATGGATGCTAGTAACAGACGTGTCGGGCGTTCCCACTGCCGTCTGACAGTGCAGCCCGGCCAGTGCATCCGCTCCCCCAAACCAACCCTCCGGCAGTGCTTTTATGCCGCTCACCTTCACCAGCGCACCAACGGGGTAGGGAGCGCGTTCGTGTAAGAAAGCATGGAAGCAGCAGCAGAATGGACGGCCTCCCTGTTGGGCGATACGTGCACAAGAAATGAATCGGCACATCCGTTTGCCTGAATTTGTGTTCATGCTCACACGCAGCAACAACTTTTAGCCACATTCTGCTCTATTTGCCGTGGATTACCCCAGTGTCCCCCACACTCCGGTTCAGTCATACTCATTATGTCATTCTGTTTTCTTGCCCACTGCAAATGTTTCTGAATCCTGCAGCAGGAATGAAATAAATCTCAAGTTCTTCTTCTCCTTCCCAACTCCAATGGCACCATCCTTAGTTGGTGTCTGACATCCACTTGAAAAACAGTTCCTTTCCCTGTCTTCTTTTCTGAAATGAGTAGAATTTTCCACTTGCAAAGAACTCAAGTTTTCCATCTTGTCCAAAAAAGCGAAGGTTTTCCTCAGCCAATGTAGTATGACAGCATTTTGTATTTTTAATGGAGTCATTTCCCATGCACTTCCTTCACTGAGTTTGTAACCAGCACTATCAAGGGTTCCCCTGTGTGATACTTAATAGATGGCTTTAAAAAGAAGGCTCAGGAACATGCAGAAATTAGCTTTTTAATTAAGAACTTCCTTTCTTTATACTGCTAGGAAGTAGGAAGGGAAAAACATTTGTAGCTTGTGTTCTATAGAACACAAAGAGTTTATTGCATTTACTGTGCGAAGTCTCTAAGGCAGAGAAGTTCAAAAGACATGTTGGTCAGAGAATGTTAAAATGTATCAGATACAGCGCTTATTTATTAAAAAGAGCTTTTTAGCTCGGTTTCCAGAGGAATTGAGGCTGATAGAGTTCTATTTTCCTGTCTGTCCATCGAGTCCCCTCCAAGAATTTTCAGATTTGGATATGGAGAATTTCAATTCAGGTTGATTAAAAGGTATAATTCAGAAGGAGTTCTACATCCCTACAAGTTTTGTAGAAATTAGCACAAATATTAGAATAAGAGAAATTAAAATGAAGGAGAAAAGCTGCAGTGGGAACTCAACAGTTACCAGTTCTGGAGGACGTGTCTTCACTAGCCACAAGTACCAGTCAGGCAATCTGCATGTGCGCAGCTGAATCAGCCTCTGCAGTTGCTGTCTCAGATCCTGCCAATATCTAGGGAATGTGAAAGGCAGCTGAAGAAGGTGGAAAAGGGAGGTACAGAGAAGAAGTGAGACACCATTATTACTATTTTACAGATGAAGACCTCAGGTACTTAGATAAGAGATGTTCAGTCAGATGGGATGGACAAGCCAATCCAAGAGTTCACTGCTGCTTCTGCAAGGCGGTCCCATACCCTCCTGTGCGCTCCCCCTTCTCTTACTCCCACCCATCTGCTCCTACTCCTCTCACTGCAGCGCCATCACCACTGGTCTGACCATCAAGGAACTACTTCAGCCCATTAATTAGCAAAGAATTGCTCACTTTCTTGCACCAGGTTAGCTTCCTGCCAGGTAAGGATGCAGAAGAACAGAGAAAGAAACCAAAGGCTCAGATAAACACTGGAGCTGACAGAGGGCAAGTGCAGAACTGCACAGCCAGGAAGGGGTGAGGGGGAACCATTAGAGGGAAGAGAGATTATACTTTTGAGCAGCAGCAAGCTCTTGAGCTGTTTGATTGACTGAGCCATTTCCTGACTACTTTAGAAGTCCATTAAGGAGCAGTGATTGACATTGTTTTATTTCAGGCATCTAACTGAGGCTTCTGAATTAGCCAACTGGGAGGCAGGATCCTACTTCCTACATTTTCCTATTGACTGTACAGACAGCCTAGGCTTCTAAGTCACTGGAAAAAGATCCACTAAGGTAATTTTTTAAAGGTTTTTGGGCTTTAAGAGATGCAAACAAGCACCTCGGGATTTTTTAGAGATGCCCAAACAGATTAATATATTTTACCAAACAACAGGTGTTTTCAAATCCTCTACTGGTATTTTCAGATGCCTAAATGCCCTTGAGCAAAGTAATTTGTCCAAGGTAACAGAGAAAAATCTATGTCAGAGCAAAGAACAGAACCTGCATCTTCAAAGAAAAGTATCCTAAATATTGGACTGTATTCTCTGTGCAGCATATCATACTGCCACTTAGCCACTGTGTGAACATCTAAAAGAAAATCCAGTTTTCCTCCCATTAAGTAAACTGGGTTTAGACAAACAGAGAACTCTTAAAAGAATGATAATGTCCAGCTAACCCACTGAAGGCTGGATTCGTAAGTTTGAAATGTGAAAACATTAATCATTTTTACTGAACTCTTACAGCCAATACATTGCTCCACTCATGACCTGCACAGCAACATGGGTGAGAATCTCTCCCTTTGCTTTTCAGTAGCTTTTGGACCAAGCCTCAGACACCTAACGTGGGACACTTTGTAATATGCTTTGTAACATGCTGGATATGTGCAATAACTCACTGCAAGTTTTGTGCTTTGACTTTCCAACAATTTGATGGTACCAGTCCCTGCAGTCCCTGCCCTTCTCCCTACTCTCTCCCCATCCCCTCAAAAAGAAGATACAAACTATTGATATTTTTAGCATCAATTCCCCAGAAAATGAGACGTTTGTCCAAACAAGGAATCTCATTGTTTGTCCCTCATCACTTTTGAACCAGTTTGCCACATACAAAAGTAGGACAGTAGTTTTAAAAATAATTAAGATCCCATCAGTTGTATGTAAATCTTTTTTTTTATTATTAAAATCGGGGAGAATAACTTAGCATGGATGAAAAAGCAGGCAGAAGTCACCATTACGTCTTTGTCTGAAGCAGATAACTCATCAGTCAGAACATACCCATCTTCACACAACACAGTATGTTTCCTCTTGAAATCAGATCATTGTGACAAAAGTTAGGGTTTTTTTTGGAACAAAAGACAAATTCTTACAGAAGTAGACTTCAAAGAACAGCTTCTGTGGGCAAGGCAAAGAGCAAGGATGGCCAGGACTGGCCTGAATAATCTTTTTAACTGTATTTCACTGAAGCAAAACTGGGATGCTGACCAAGGACAGAAACGACAGGGTTTTTCTATGAGTTTTAATCACATGTTCCACCATAACTCCACTGGCTCCTTTCTCAGGGAAATCAGATCTATAGCAGTCATACTAAAAAGGAATAAAATCTACAGCATTGATAAGTCTTATGATTTAATCAGAATTTTAATAAGCTCACAATAAATAGTTCTCTGAGACATGAATGACATGAAAGCAAGACAGCTCTCTTACTTTCAATATAAGACTCTTACTACACTCTGCAATTAGTAGTGAACAGCAAATTCACATAAATACATGGCCTTTCACTGATTTCAGTGAGCTTCAAGGCCAACGCCCACTAATCTCTTTTGAGAAAGTTCCCATTTATATCTTTCGAAGGGGAATTGAGCTCTAAATTACTCACACCAAATATTAATAGAAATGTTTTACTGAGGGTTTTTTTTCCCCCAAATATCACAAATATACATAAAGACACTTAACCATCAAACAAAAGAAAAGAAAAAAACCAAAAAGTTAGAAAGTTTCTCTGAACGAGAAAAAGCCCAAAGTCATCTTCCATATTTTTTGTGTAGAACCAATTTTCTTAATCCTTTGCATGTTATCCGACCCTGCATGTTGTCTGTGGTATATGCACTTTTATAGCAAAAAATATAATATTGAACCTATGTTATTCTGAGTCAGTACTGACTACTAGACTCAAGAAACCAACATTTTATACACAGATCATATAAGAACATGCTGTCACATAAATGTTATAGGTTTTATATAACCAAGAAATATTGGCAATCCTGGCAGCTAAGGAAAAGCCCCCAAAATAAGCCTGTTAATATCTAGTCTGTGTTGCTCTTGCACCAAAATGGCTAACGTACCTGTGGGAACTTAGGGCCAAAATGACAAATTAGTTTCTGAGAGTCAGGTTTGGAAAGATCAGCTAAATGTTGGCCAGCATTTACTGCTGGAAAACTTCAGCACCACCCCTGTGTGTGTATCCTTCTTAGGAAGATCCCAACAAAGAGCTCAGAGTCAGAAATGTCATCAGGTTTTGCATCAGGTTCTCACAGATGAAGTGTGTACCACAAACAAGAGCTGTGAATCTTGACTCCTAAATCATTTTTGCTTCTAATTTTATATTTAGTGCATGCCTACAGCATATATAAAACAATCCCATAAACTGCCTTTGTTGTTAATTATAAATCAGAGTTTTTAGCTCTGCATCACTAAGAGCATTATCTCACTGTGTGCCCTACTTTACCCTTTACCCTAAAAAATTTGCTGTGGCCAAACTGAATTAAATTACACAATCAGAGTTGGTTGAAAGTGCAAGCATTTTTATGTAGAGTAACTTTTACATCATGCTATCAATGTAAAACATGACAGATATTTCCTCGGTCAAATTTCACATTAGAAAGGATGTTTATTAATAACATAGCAAGAATAGCAAAGAATATTATGAATAAACCAGAGTCAAAATCTCTCAGCACTCCTATCTATGAAGGAAGTTTTAGGAATCAGAAGCAAAAATTTACCTGCAGTTCCAATTACAATGAGCCAAACTCTTGAGAAATGTATGCATTCTGATGTGAACAGCCATGCTTATGTGCAGAAGGTTTGGGACCAAAGAAGTTAATTATCTAAATCAATAGTAAAGTACATCAGAGAGTAATGTGACATCTGATCATAACAGATACTTAGGTGTCTTCTTGTACTCCTGGAATTCAAACATTGCTGAGGCTGTCTTAATTCCTCAAATGCTATTTTCTTTATATTTACTTTCTACTCTGAACGCTCTATTGCAGGGCCCTCTGGCTGAGAGTATAGAAGTGAACAGGCCTCCCTTCAGAGCACATCAAGATCATTCCTTAATTAGCTGGTAGATGCAATTTGATTTAAGAGACACAAAGTACTGGCTCTTTTTCAGGAACTGAATGCCTTGTTCCTTGTCACACTAAGTCAAGGCAGCAACCCCTAGTCCCGAACCTGGCATGTATCAGTTTTACAGCTAAGGCACATGCCTGCGTGTAGACACATCCTCTTAGACAGAATGTCCTTGAAATTGTGGTGGCTGTTTCACAAGGACTCAGGACACACTTGGGAAAGAACATGGGCCAACGAGCCAAAGGCACAGTCTTACAGTCATGGTAACAGTAACTCAAATCTTGCAAGATTCCTGAAGAGATTTTTGAAAAAACCAAATAACACTTTTCTTCTCCTGTTAGTCTTGTCCAGTGTATTCAGGTACACATATTCTCAATATTTTCTTTCTCTTGCCTATTGACATCTAACAATAAACTTATCTATGGTACACGTGAGATGTTTAAAGCTCAGGTCTAGCCAAGTTTTCTCATGCAATTATTTTCTTTCAATATGTTTAAAAAAAATACCCGAAGGTTTAATTTAGTCAGTGATTAATTTTTTTTGGTCCATTTTTGAATCCGTTCACATTTAGGGCTGATGCTAATTCTCCACAACATTCAGTTGTTTATTCCACAGCAAGTCACACTGATAGAGATGCCAGCAGATGGCTGAATTCTCCAGTTGAGCACATTGCTGGAGTAAAACACGAGGTCAGGCTGCCCTCTGCGGGCTGTGATCTAGCACTGGGATGAACTGTTTTGCAACAGCTCATGGAAACTGATCAATGCTAGTACAAGGTTTCTACGTCTGAACACAGAATTTTGACATATGCTGTACATGTAATGCCAAATATAACAACTGGCTTTCTGCTGCCTGGTTGTTACTGCTGGAGAGGGAGAAGGAAATGCGGACTGCACATATCTGACGCAGCAGCCAAGCAGCCCGGGTACAAATAACAGCCCAATATGCCACCACCTGGGAACTCCTGGGAGACCCAGAGACTGGGGATAACAGCTTCTGAACATAAAACCGGAGAAACTAAATGGGTGGGCAAACTTCACTTGGCACATGAGCTGCCAGGCAGGAATCAAGGACAGTGCATTATAGCACCACTCCCAGATCTAATCAGGAACATGCTCCATTATATTAGACATATTACAAACACAGGTCTGCTTACTTCAGCATTTCATAACATAAGGACTGAGTGTCAAACTAGTCCAAAGTAGCCTGAGGCAAAAGAACAGCGACGGCCAACAGAAACATTTCTGGATGACCCTGGGTCTACTACAGACTTCATTTTCTTTGCTGCTGTCAGTAGTGCCTCCAGCTCAGTTCCTTAAAGGCTTCATCCAAGTTCGGACGCTCGTTCCTACAGGGCTGATGACTCAAAAAGAATTACAAAGGATAAAATTGTACATACTTATTCTGGAAATGCAGTTTAGCTCGGTGGAGAGCTTCTGAGCATGAAATTCTAACTGGAAGTGTTCAGATGGCTCCCTCTACCCTCACCTACAGGTAAAATAATGCAATGGTGATGTACAGGGTCCCTCTCACCTCTTTGGGAACCACACAAGAAGTCAGTTAGTTGTCAAGAAGAGCCAGTCTTTGAATACATGACCCTTCCTAAATTCATTAGGGATTAGTTGTTGCAAAGATGCAAATATCATGTGTGATGTGATAGCCACAGGAGTAAGTCAATGTCTTCATAAACTCAAACCAGTCCTGTAGCTTCAGATAACATCATTTGGGAACTAAGTGGGACAAGAGAACTGCTAAGGTGATAGGCAGTCATGTGTAGCAACCAAAACTTTTGCAAGCCCAGTAACATGCAGCAGTTAAGCCCAGAGGTAACATTTCTAGTTGGTATACTAATTCATTCTACACAGAATACATAGGGTTATTCCCCCCCCCCGGAATAACAGCCATGAGGGAACCTTGCGGCTTTGTGTGTACCCTCTGCTGGTGAGAGCAGGTTCCTACCAAGAAGCCATGAACGGAACCCACAGGAGTTACGGCCACCTTCCCGGTGTAACAAAATACTGAAGAACATGACTGGACTTTTGTCATGTAACTCTACAGATAGTGAACACTGGTGTGACACTAGTATTTGGGCCTTTCTAGTCAACTGTGCTATCAATAATTTAAAATTAATCATGAAGCCACTACCGAGTAGCTCGCATCATAAATATTTTAGACACTTGCTTCAAAATTAAGACGTTTTACAGTGTTTAAATTAGTAATATCAGACACTATGAAAGATTTCAAGTATGCCTTAGGACAAAGATACCTGAATTGAAACTCCGACAAAAACCTACTTTTAATTGTGGACTAATGCAAAAGAAAGACCTGTTTCTGTACTTGCATAGTAATAGTGTGCCTGAACTGTTTTGCATAATACATATTGACTATCAAGATCAGCTTTTGCTTATGATTAAACAGATTATCTGATGACATTTTAGGGATTAACAGATTATAGCCCTAAATCCAAAGATGTGAGTAACAATGAAATCTTATTATGCATTAGAAAACAAACAATGCAGTCAGAGCTGATCTGAAAATTACTCAGAAATCTCTTAGTAGGGTCAAGACTAAGCACCAAAATTCTCCCCAGAAATACATGCAGATTCTAGGTGCTAGACTTCCCTCTCTGCAAGTACACAGACAAATGATGGAGGGACCCAATTTATAGCAGCTGGACCACTCTTTTTTCCAATATTTTGGGGCAAAATCCAGTCTTATGTCTATTTATACCACAGTCAGACTCTTGCAGTCTTTACAGCTGCAACACAGCATAAACCCAGAAGTTTATCCTTAATCTCTTTGCGTCAAGCTTCCACTACCACACAAACAAGTAAACTTGTGGTCCTGCTAACCTGCAGGCTTCAGTGAAAAGTGGCTAAGCTCTGACTGATCATATTTGAGAGTATTTTATCTGGTTTCAGTAATTTATTATATGCTAACACTTGCAGATAGTATATGGCAGAACATTCATATATTTACTTATAGAGGAAAGCTTGGATTATAACGCTTCCAGTGAAATAGAAACATTTGAGGAAAACATGATGTGTTTGAAAAATAAATGTCTCATTTCACTGACAACACGTACTTCTGAACTCCTTGTGGTTTCCTTTACAACCCATTATATAAGCTAAAGCAGGGTAATACAGACAGCGTATCTGAAGTACGAACATAAGAAACAGCCTACTGGGCATGCATATTTGTCCATCCAGCCCAATATTGTCTCTTCCACAGTAACAGTGAGGGATGGCATAAAAAGACACTTGCAGATGTGACAGGTAAGCAATTAGATGATAGATTAGCGACTAGGAAGTTTTTAACCCATCAGAAGACAAATGAATGTCTCTACAGAAGGAGTAGATGGGCAGATGTGGAGCAGGATGCACAGACCAGGAAATGCCTGAAAATGGGATTTCAAGAAATACTACACGAGCCGATTACATGGTGCTACTAGCGAATCAGCAAGGAGGGAGGTGTTGCATGCAGCTGAGAGCCCAGACAAACAGAAAATTCATGATGGAAAATGACAGTGAACAGAAGCACGTATCATACTACATATAAGACACTGATTAAACCTGGGAGAAGCATAGTCTGGATGTCAATCCCACTGTATGCTCTTTGGTATCCAATACACAGAATGCTTGCTTTCTGTAATAAAACCCGGAATCAGAAAGGTAAGAAGATGATTTTAAATATCTCTTTAGCTCTTCTCAAAAGCAGAGATCATGCTGAGCCACTAACACTTCATTCTTTATTTCATCCAAGTAGTCACTGAAAACATAGATGTCAATCTGGTTATTATAAACACAATAAATTGCTGTGCAGAGTATTAACAGATATTACGCATAGCTCTACTAGCATGTTTTCATTCTGGGATACAAAAATGTACCTTCCAAATCCTCAACCTCTCTGAAGCAAAAGTCCAGACTTCAGGAAGTTCTTCTGTAATGTAGACAAACACATCCATTAGAGGCTGGCCTGGTGCCATCAATCTATATAGCAGGGAGATTTTCAGATAGAAAGGCTAGCACATTATCTCACTGTCTCACTCCATTTAAATTGATTTAATCTAGACAATTTCATTAATTTGTAAGAAGGAGAAAAGTTCCCAAAAGCTCTATCAATTAAAATAGCCTCGCTTTCAAGCTGTGTCTTAACTCACATTCAAGCAAAACAGTAACTCACTGCATGTGCCACCCCAAAAAAAGAACTACCTTGCCCAAAATAAACCCTCAACCCCCAACCAGCAGAACTCTGCTCTCAAGAGCATTAAAATAGGTAGTAATACTTGTGTTTATTTCAGTGGAAACAACATCAAGCATAAGCAGGTGAAGAAATATTCTTGCATACGACATGACATTGGTAGCCTGTCCGTAACTGGAGTCATCTCCAGTTGAATCATCTCCAATGAGAACACGAAGTATCCAAACAAAATGTAACCTCAGCTGAGATCTTTTGCACTGACACTGGTGAAATAATTTTTTCATTAGTTTCCAGTGATTTGCATTACTACTGGTCTGCCAGTATTTATCTAATATTCCCAGCAGTGAGAAATACCTCCATATACTCCAGAAATTTGAGACTACTTTAAAAGAGCATAAAAAACCCCATATCTATTTGGTTATCTATCCACATCACTTGCAACACGTATAAGTACCACAGACTGGATTCTGCAGCATGGCTACAAATTCAAGCTCAGTGTATTGGTAAGTAAATGCAGGGTTATTTGCAGAGACTTAACTTGTTTGATAAGCTTAGGGATAATCATATAATTCTGATATTGTCTTTGTTTCCTTTACTACAAGGCATTTCATATTGAGGAGTCCTAGTAAGTCATTTTTACAACTAAAACCTGAATTCCAACCACAATGAAATGTTCTGTTTAAAAAAAATTGGTTTTATATACATCAGGCACTCTTAGAATAATAAGAGGCCCTCAAGCATTAGAAAAGCTTTACCTCACCATCTGTGAAGAGGTGACTTATGATTTCATGAATTGTGAAGTACACTTAGGAACACTCCCACTGTTATAAAACTGTCTCCTTCTATATCTTCATGATACCTTACTGTTTCTTTATTCATTCTGCTGCTCAGAGGTGGGAAGGCCCAGGCACACCCAAAAGACATGTTTCCAAAAACAAATGGATCGCAAAGAGCGTTTTAAATTACCATGTTCTCTTAGCCACCTTAATCAAGCACATGTGCCTTAAATCCACAATTTCTTCAGAAACAATGCAGGCTCCAAAATGGTATCTGTGGTGAGAGAATGGGAAGGTCCCCATTAACACAGCAAACACCCCCACATTGATGGGAAAAAAGCTGTACCACTACTCAGCCTACTTGCTGACAACATATTTGCATTCAAACCTACAACTCGTCATTTGTTTTTCTTTTTTTAATGAAAGCAATACAAACCTGCAATACAAACCATATAAACAGGCTGGATGTAGCCCCTGAACTGTACTTACAATATAAAAATACTAGTATAAATAAAAATAAATATAAGCATTTACATATAAAATATACATAAATATTAATAATCTGGATGTACTGCAAAACTATAGTAGACACCACTTAAATTCATCTGAAGAAAGGTTTGCCTCCTAGACCACACTTTAAAAGTCTAATAGAACATTTCATGTTAAATCATAGAAGTCAGGCACCTTCCAAATGCAGCATCCATCCAGTTAATAACTACCTAAATGCAGAGGCGGTACATATGTTTCGTCACATGACTACCCACACAGAAAATTTACATTTCCTAAGAACATCTATAGACTATAACTTGACGAACCCACAATAAGCAGATTTTTTAAAAAAACATAATTACCTTTTAAATTTATGTTATTTGATATGTCTGGATTTTGAGAAGGAAATAGCTAGCTCTGCTCCTTAGCCACTTCAGCAAAGGTGTCCACATACAACAAGTATTTACTTCCATGAGTACTTGGACTGTAGCTCTCCATCCCTGCAAAGGGCGGAGGTAGTAACAACAATCAGTACAGCAGAATCATTAGTAAGACTTTGTCACAAGATCAACAGTCACAGTCAGACTTCCCAGAAGACATAATTTAAAACACACCAGTTAAATAGTAGTTTTGTCCTGCCTTTTGATTTGTCCCTCTGCTTGCTCCTAGCGTATGAGGAAGATGGTGTTCATTCATCTCCAAAAATTAATCAGAAAGTTTTTCTCCATTTAGTACTACAGGTTCTCTTCCCTTTCCCATATTGGTCTGTCACCTTCCCAACTTTTCACTCTGCTCCCCCAGTGCCATATCACTCCTGTTACCCTACGTCCATTTGCCCAGCACCCAAACACTATCCCATGAATTGTAGCTGTTCCCAAAACACCACACCACCCACTGGCTGCATCTATAACCTCTGCTCACCCCACCTCACCTCTGCTTTTTCTGTGGCATGGGAAAATGGCAGGGATCACCTTTTTCTCTGAAGTATTTGGCTTGGAGGTGAAATAAAGCCCTCTTTATCTCCCTCAAAGCTCTGGGGGAAAAAAAAAAGGGCAGTGAAACAGGTAGCATGCGCACTGCCATGAGCACTCTCCCGCCATGGTACACTGCAAGCCCCGGAAGGACCGCAGCCAGCCAAGACCATGCCACCAGCTCCACCAGCCTCTCACCCAGCAGCAACAAGATTTCACTCACTTTCTGAGCTTATCACCTGAGAGCCGGGCATTTAATTGTTTCCCCGAGGACCTCACAGTCCCTGCAGACGGTGACAGAACCCAACTGTCCCAGCAGACAGCAAGCCGGGCCTTCAGCCACCCAGGCCAGGGCCATGCTGGCGGGCGTGGGTGGGGGCGGCTGTCCCCCAGCCCTCACGACGCAGAGCGGCACGTGTAGACCCAGAGACCTGCTGGGAGACCTCTGGGCAGGGAGGCAGGGGTGGTGGGCACCCCTTCCCTCGCCCCCTGCCCAGGAGATGCTGGCAGAGAATCATAGAATTATCATAAAATCATTAAGGTTGGAAAAGACCTCTAGGATCATCAAGTCCAACCGTCAACCCAACACTACCATGTCCCCTAAACCATGCCCTGAAGTGCCACGTCTACGCGTTTTTTGAACTCCTCCAGGGACGGTGACCCCACCACCTCTCTGGGCAGCCTGTTCCAGTGCCTGACCACTCTTTCAGTGAAGAAATTTTTCCTAATATCCAATCTAAACCTCCCCTGGTGCAGCTTGAGGCCATTTCCTGGCATCCTATCACTTGTTACTTGGGAGAAGAAACCGACCCCCACCTCACCACAACCTCCTCTCAGGCAGTTGTAGAGAGCGACAGGGTCTCCCCTCAGCTGCCTCTTCTCCAGACCAAACCCCCCCCAGCTCCCTCAGCCGCTCCCCATCACACTTGTGCTCCAGACCCTTCCCCAGCTCCGTTGCCCTTCTCTGGACACGCTCCAGCACCTCCATGTCCTTCTTGTCCCGAGGGGCCCAAACCTGAACACGGCATTCGAGGTGCGGGGGGCCGGCGGGGGCACCCCGAGCTCGCTGCCCGCTCCCGCCCCGCCCGCGCACCGGGGGCCGGCAGAGGGTCGCTGCTGCCGCGGGCAGGCCCGGCACGAGCGGCCCGCTGCGATCGAGCAAGCGGGGGGCGCGGGGGGCGCGGGGGGCGGCGACCCCGCCCGGGCGGCGGGGCGGACGGCGCTCAGGGCTGCCCAGGCCCGCGGGTCGGGCGGTGCGGAGCGGTGCGGAGCGGGGCGGGCCGCGCCGCCCGGCCGGGCCTGCCCGCGGCGCGGCTGGCTGCGTGCGGGGGGTGGCGGCCCCTGCAGGCCGCGCCGGGGCGGACACCCGGAGCCTCGGCAGCCGGCGCCGCGGCCCGGCGGTGTCAGTGCCACGGTGTCCGCCGGGGAGCGAGAGGCAGAGCCGGCGGCCGCCCGCCCGCCCGCGCGATCCCCCGCGGCCAGGCCCCCGCATGCAGCCCTCACCCTGGAGCGGCGGCGGCGGATCGAGGAGCTCTCGCGGTCCTCCCGGCAGCGGCTGCTCCAGTCGCGGGACAGGATGTTCTCCAAGTTCACCTCCATCCTGCAGCACGCCGTGGAGGCGGTAAGGCCGCCGGCGGGCCCGGCCACGCCGCGCCGGGGATGCGAGCCGGGCCGAGCGGGCCCCGCGGGGGGGAGCGGCGCGGGGCGCGGGGCTCGGCCCGCTCCCTCAGCGCCCCTTCCCCGCCGCCTCCCCCGGGGCAGGGCCGGCGGCCGGGGGCCCGCCGCGCCGGCACATCCGCCGGCAGCCGCGGCCCGGCCCGGCTCGGCTCGCCCCTGCCGCGGGGCAGGGAGGCAGAGGCCCGGCGGGCCGGGGCCGGCGGCGGGCCCCGCGCCCCGCGCCCGGCCCGGGGGGGGAGCGGAGCGAATCGCCCCAGCGCCGGCCGCGGCCGGCCGGGGCCGCCGAGAGCCGGAGGGAGCGGCCGCGGCCCGGGGCTCCCCGGGGGCCCGCGCGGCCCCCTCCGGCACGGGAGCCGCCCGGGGGCTGTCACCGCCGGCGGCCTGCCCGCCCGGGGGGCCGCGGCGCCCCCCGCCAGGCCTGAGGGCAGCCCGGGCCCGGCCCGGCTCCTTCCTGCGAAACGAATAAGAAAGGAGGTGAACTCGGGAAGGGGCTCAGGATTTTCTGCCTGCCGTGGCCAGCAGACAACAGCCGCCGCCTCCGGAGCTTTTGTGTGGTGGTGTCGCTAGCAAACGACGTTGGCGTCCCTGGTTTTGGAGCCGGAGGGAGGGCGAGGGCGCCCGGGGCGGTGTACCTGCAGGTGCGTTTCGTCGTGGCGCCCCGCACGTCTGCGCCCGTCGCCCGCCGGGGAGAGGAAAGCGGCGGGGCCTGCGTCTGAAGCTGCCATTTGTGTAGGCCGCGTTCAGCCGCCCGCCTGTCGGGACTCATTTACTGCCTGCACGTTTTATTGTTCTTTGCTTTTCGGTGAGGTGGGGTCCTGGTGGTGATGTCTCTGGCTTTCGGCACCTTTCTCGGTAAGCCAAGACACCTACGAGACTGAGTTTGAAGAGGTGCGTCTTTGGTTAGGTGCTGAAAACTGGCAGTGAAATACTGCTGGAAGCGAGGGCGGAAAGTGTTAAAGGAAGATGGTTCAAAGGGTTGAAAAAAGAGCCTGCACGTCAAATCCTGCCTCTTGTTAATGCCCTTTGTGCATTAACCGTATGTCTTGATGCTGCAAATACTTAAGCATATGCTTGACTTTATTTGTGCCTGTAGTTCTGCAGTCAGCCTTTAGCAGGACTATTCAGGTTTTAAAGGTAAGCATGTATTAATTAATTGCAGGTTCCTAGTTTGCTCTTTTAGTGGTAGAGTGGCAATGGGAAAGAAATGTTTTGAACAATGATGAAACGACTTATTTGAAAACTCTTTATGACCACATACGAATGCCTTCAACAGACAGTGCTTTCATCGGAGGAGAAACAATTTAGTGGGTGCCTGACTAAAGAAATCTTTTTATGGTGAGCTATGCCACATTTTGAATAGGAGTGGATGACCGAGAGATGCAGGAGTGGAGGAGAAGTTATTCTTTCAGGCCTACCGATTCAAGATATCTGACAGAAGTTATTCCTAGAAGAACATTTGCATTATTGATGTGTACAAAAAATGAACAAAAAGAACTGCATTTATTTGAGATCCATAAAAAACTAGGAAAAATGAATTAGTTGAATGGAAAAGGGGAAAAGTAGAAATAGTAGGGACTAGACAATCTTTTTTAATTAAAAAAAAAAGCAAAACCAGAAACAGATCAATAACATCATTTTGCAAGTGACTGCTATCAAACAACATGCTGTATGTCCTTGCTCAACTCTGGTGTCCCTTTTAGAATTGACTTACCCTGCTAACACCACTGTGATGGATCTCCTGATAATAAATACTGCACTAAATTGCATTTACAGGGTTGTGAGAAATACCGAGCACCACATGCTAGGAGTGAAACATGGAATCGCAAAAGCAAGGGGATGTTAAGAATGTTTCTTAGTTTAGCCAGGAAGTTTGACCTAGTAATTCAAACACAGAACTGAGAAACAGAAATTTTTAACCAGTTTTGGGGCTGTATGTGACTTTAGATGATTGTTTCATTTTCTCTTTAACTAAATTATGAGGGCTACTTAGCTTTGCTACTCTGAAAATGAAAACTGGTGTAAATCCTAAATATTAGGTAAGTCCACCTTGATGCTGCCTGCTGTTTTCAGAACCCAGAGAACTTGGAGCATCATTTTTACTTGCTGTTGTTGCTGTGGAGCAAGTATAGCTCGTGCAGCCTCAGGTGGACTCTGTTTCAGTCCTGAATATCAGCAACCAAACTGGTAACAAAGATAGAAATTCTCAAAGGTTTTGGGGGACTGCCTCCTGGAGGAGTTCGGTTGCAGCTGAACAGTTTTCAGCTAAGCTGGATACTTAAATACACTTGAAGTGCCTAGGCTTGGCTTTCATTGGTAGGACTACTTTAAATCAGAATTGTTCAGGTAGCCCTTCCCTGTTGTTTCTCCTGCACATCACTTATATAGCGCTCCTGTCCTGCCTCAGGGCCTGCAGGCCTGCAGACTCCAGAGAGATGCATTTAAATAGTAACAGTTCCTATGTTATTAGATAATCCTTGTTATCTTACCCTCAGTATGCCATGTCTGTGAACTATGATGAGGAGTTCCAAAGGTTGACAGTCTAATACACATAGGAGCATTTGCCCTTTGCTTGTTGTGAATGTACCGCTCTTTAATTGACTGCCTTCATGCCAGGACTGTGATGAGGCAAACATAAGGGACCAGCTGATTTTTATTAAGACTTTTTCTTACCTTGAATAGCTCAAAACTTCCATAGTCTTTTCTGCCTAAATTGCCCAAGTGTGTGAAATCATATTGCTGATTTTCATTACAATTGAATCCTAATTTTTGCCACCTCTTATCGTACATCAATCCTGCCAGTATTTTAGACATTTTTGACCTTTCTGGATTTCTCTGCAGCATCCATATGAGCAAGCGCCACTGTGGTACCGTCCCGACAGAGCATCCTGAAACTGGGTTGGGTGGCTTGGTGAGAAAGGTGGAGGGGACTGCAGTCTTTGTTCTGTTACCTTACGTCAGGGCAGAATAGAAATGCTGTTGCTTTATGGGGTTAATATCAAGGAATCTGTTTCAGTTTATATATGGCTTGTCTCCAAGATGTTTTCTCTTTGCTATGCATTTCTGATATACTTTTATCCCAAATGCATTCCAGGAGTGCTACATTCTCGGCAGCATACAAAATGTAGCGTACAATAAAAAAGCAGCAAGTTAGGCTTTATTTTTTCTCTTATCTTGTGCTCTTCACTCATGTTTCCCTAGACACAATAACTTTGTAAAGTGGTTACTTGGTGTTCAAAGGACTTTTGTTTGTGTTTGATTTGGCCTTTCAGGAGATGTCTCATCTTATTAAGTGAACTCAAAAGGATGTTTTTGAGCTGTGTACCTTGAGCAGGAAAAATACGATTTTGGTTGTTTTGAATTTTGCAGTTTGCTGTCAAACAAGATTATTTGTATCACTCTCTTGGTATCTGGGAGTGAATTTAGATTTTGGTGTCTGCTGCACATTTCTGGGACCCCTCTCTACCAACCTTATTATTCCACTGTATCTCTTACACTGGTACCTTAACATGCTCTTAAGTAGCTTCTTTTCTGTTCATGTTTTGAGGCAAAACTGAGCTTTGAAAGAAACTGAGTCACTTGCTACAGGTGGTGCTCCAAAATCATTAACTGCTCAGAGCAAGATTTATTCTTCTTGAACCCACTTTATTTGATGTAATGACCTCACATTACCGATTGTTTTAATATTGTGCTGCTATTAAACAAATTATGATGACAAAATTTAATGCATGGCTTGCAAGCATGTGCAGTCTTAATTTTATACTTGAAAGCAGTAACCATTATAAACTGTTCATTCACCAACTGAAGAAATTAAGTAAACCCTCCAGCATGAGCCCTTTTTCAGATTTTTCCTCAGGGCAAACCTTCACGCTAATAAAGTAGCAAGATCGAAGGAAAACATCTAGTGACTGCTGTAGTTTTCCTTGCTTCAGTCAGGGGAGTGTGCGTGCACTTCCCCTTCCTTTCTCTTTGACCCAGTTTCCGCTTTCTTTTTCTGACCAGGCAGTATCTGTTATTCTTTTATAGTGTTTTCTTTACTTTCTGAACTTGTCCAAAAGATATTGCAGGGTATCACCAGCTTCAGTTGTTTCTTTTCTTTTCAGTATTGAATTGCACTTCTGAAAAGCATACATGAAAAAATATGGCAATAATTTTTAAATGCACAAAGGAATTGCTGTTAAATACTGAATATTTATAGGTTTCTTTGCTCTTGATGTTGTTTTTTTTTTTCCTGCCTAAACACAAATTCTATGTACTTTTAAAGACTACGTGGAATTGTATTTTGGACAGATTTTATAACGAGCAGACTATAGTTCTGGTCAAAGATCTATAGTTCTCCTGAGAACAGCACTTTTCCTGGAAGGAGTGGGGTTCGATCATTAGTAATGTGTTGTCACCAGAATGATAAGGCAGCATGTGTTAAGTTTAGCTCACAAATGAGAACACTCACTCACCGACTCCCAGGAAGCTCAACTGCTGGAGCTGGGGACCAAATGGAAGAGCTAATCAATGTCTGCTCAAATGGGCTGGTTTTTAGTAGTGTTCAGTGGGTTTTGCCTATTTGATATACCAACACCCACACTGCAGTCTTTAAGATGTTGGGGTTTTTTTCCCTAAGGAGAAGAACTTCACTTCGAGATTAGGAATCGATAGCTCAAAATTAGTAAGAAAATATGTAATGACATCAAAATAAATTAATATAACTGTGAGAAATAGTTGCACTTTTAAGGTAATTCCTTCAAATTAGGCAAATAGCAGGAATTAATGGCCTTCATAATGAATTTTGTTTTGCTTCACAGTCTTTATACAAGTATGTGTACTTTTACAAAAGAGTGATTATTCAGATTGGCAACTGTAACATGTATTTCATCTCAGCTGGTAACTAATAATTCATCCTAAAATAGAAACTACAACTTCATCTTACAATTACCTGTCCTAGTAAGGTTAAAGCATGTCAACCAGGTATTTGGGAGCTTATATTTTACTAATTCTTTCCAGTGCTGGACTTTGTTTGCGTATAAGCTGGTATCTTAGCCTTGGTCTTTACTTAGATTTTGTGTCTGAATAACTAAGTTGAGAGGGTTGGGGTTTGGTTTTTTTTTTTCCCCATTTTTTTGTCCGTAAAACATTTCTCTCAGAATAATACATAGCATTGCTAGAGTTACATCTCTGTTAAATATTCCCTGGACATGCTGGTGCTGTAGAAAGCAGATTTATACTAGGTTGTCCATCTGCAGTGGGAAGAAGGATTTGGGGTGGCAGTATTTGGGGGTGGGGATACTTTAACTGAACAAGGAAAGAAATACAGTTTTCCTGTATTGTTATAAGTTGCCCAGTCTGGTAGCCCAATGCAGGTGAAGCTGCCACAGCTCTGTATCACCAGGTCCAGTTGGTGGCAAGGTTGATTGTATATTCCCAATTGGTGTGCATGTACGCAGCTGCGTAGGTGCACACACATACTAATGGTATCTCTGTTTGGTATCTCTGTCTTGCAGTCCTTGATCAGAGAAGACTGTGAAATCACTGAGTATTTTAATTAAAAAGGGCAGGACCTGTCCCTGAATTACCTTTTCACCTCTGAGAGGAGTCCCTGGAGGTGTGTCGGGAGGGAAAACGTCTGTATCCACAGTTCTCTCCCGCAGTGGATAAATTATTGATAGTGCTGAGAAGTGAAATCCTTTTCCTGGCACTGCTTAGAGGCACTAAATTCATCTCGAGGCAGATGAGGCTAGAAGAAGTGGAGAGGAAAATGACATCAGTCAAGGATAAATCTTTAATGTTATCTATCTTGTGTTACTTTGGAAATAGAGTGGTCTGAAAGGCCTGGTATTCCTCAGAAGTGGTATCTGTGCCATTCATCAGCGAGAATTAAGTTTTCGGTATAGTTTTGTCACAGAAATATGCAAAATGATCATTACATTGCTTGAAATACACATCTGCAGCACTAAGTGTGACATGAAGCATGATAAAAAATATCATGTACTCAGTCTTCAGTTTGTTCAGTTATTCTCCTGAATTTCAATAACCTAGTAAACTTAATAGTAAAATAAACTAGTCTTGTCCCGTGTGCAGTGTCCTGATATTTGTTCTGTGGTAGTTGGTGTGCTAAAGTGCTGCTCTCAGTGCCCAGCTGTGGAAATATGGAAGACTTAATGAGTCCAGAGACTGTCAGGGAATGGATAAGCAATGTCAGTTTGATTTCCTCGTTGCCATTTGTGAGGGCACATTTCCACACAGGATGCAGGCATAGATAGTTACCAAGCACCACTACTTTTTTGAAGTGTTGCATTTCAAAGTCCTGTGTGCAAAGGATCATTAAAAATTAGCATTCCACTTTCTTATCATGGCAGGACATGCTGTTGATACACAGAGCTTTATGTTTTTACTGAGATAAATTTAAGTGTCATTAAATTCAAGGGAAAGAAAAGACTGATGTGGAAAACTTTCAAGACTTTTTCAAAGAGACCAACATTACCCAGTGAAGAATATACAGATGTTTGAGCCCTGTGCTTCTGTTTGTCTCAGAGCTGAGGCAACTCGGCACTTTTTAGGTCTTACGAGGAGACACTAGAGGAATTCAGAGTTACTAATCTCAAATGTGGTCTCTGTAGCTTCTGGGGGGGACACTTTTTGACTGAGAGGGTGACTGAGTCCTGGCACAGATTCCTGGAGAGGTTGTGGAATCTCTGCCCTTTGAGATATTCAGAAGCTGTCTGAACATGGTCCTAGGCAACCAGCTTGAGATGGCTGTGCTTGAGCAGGGGTCTTGGACCAGATGACCTCCAGAGGTCCCTTCCAGCCTCAGCCACTCTGTGATTCTGTGAAGGAGTTGACTCGGTAGCTTGTTGGGATGGTTCAACTCCTTATCCTTCCAAAATGGACACACCAGCTTACACATGGGATTCTTCCTGTTGGTCCACGGGTCTCATTGCTGCCATCATGTCAAGTGATAATCCTTTATTTCAGGATTGCCTACAAAAGAATGACTTGAGGACTTGATTGTCAAAAAAAAAAAAAGCCTTAAGCAAGGAGGATTAGGCCTCAGTAACAACAGACCCTCATATGATCTGTTGAGTGGTGGGGTTTTTTCCTATAGGATTCCTGATTTTACCAGCTCTGAACATTTTATATTGTGGTCACAAATTCAGTGTTTGCCTCAACTCTTACTTTGGAGAGCAGAGTGGTAAAATGATCATGGTCCTTCTTTTTTCACATGGTGCCTGTGGTGTAGTGGTTTGTGCCTGTGGTGTAATGGGCTGCAGGGCACCCCATTCCCAAGCTCGGTGAGGAATGAGCAGTACTGATGCTGACTGGGTGGGAGGCTGTGTTTTGTTCTTGCAGCATGTTATTCCTGGATGCCAGTCACACCCAACTGGCCATTCCAAATTCCTCCAGAAAAGAAGAAACTTCCTTTTCTTTCAGAAATGAAATAAGAAACGTATTTGTTAAAAAAAAAAAACCAACAAAACAAAAAAAAAAAAAAAAAAAAAAACAAAACAAAACAAAACAAAAAAACAAACAACCTGTCAAGCTCTGGGGATGGGCTTGATGTGCAAAAAAAAAAAAGGAAACAAAAATATTTAAAAGTTGTGGTTAGCAGGAAAGAAAGGCATGGCAAAAACTGTATGAAGCAGCTAATTGGTATTTTTAAGGGAGCAGAGGGAGAGAGGAGAACAGAGCATACAGAAAGGGAAGATGGCATCAAGAGCAGATGTGAAAGAATATGATTTTTTTCTGCAAGACAAAACTCTGAGATCTATACAGCTCAAACCTATATTTCTAGTGTTGCTTTGCTCTATGAGCAATTACTTTCCTTACTTCAAATAGATTGGTCATAGAGACATCACAGAGATTATTACTGATGCTCACAAGCTAGGCAGTATGACCTGGGGCTCATGCCCCTTGTGAGAGGTAAAACAGCACAGAGTAAGAATTGTAGCACTAGTCTGCAGCAGTTTACTTCCAAGTGTAAGATAAAATTCAATTTAATCTCTGAGGAAATATGTTTATTTAATTCCTAACTGTTTTTTATTTGTTGTGGGATTTTTCCCCAACAGCTCGCGCCTTCCCTTCCATTACAAGAAGATTTCGTTTACCACTGGAAAGCAATCACCCATTACTACATAGAGACATCAGGTAAGAGAAGAAAACATTCTGGTTTTGTTTCTTTATTGTGAAAACTAGAATTCCCAATTTCAGTGTTGTTAAAAAGTAAAGATTAAGAAATACAAAAATGAGTCATGTTTTTATCAAAATACCAACAATAATAATTAGTAATTAAAAATATTGTGTACCTTCATTCATCCCTTAAAAAATAGGCATGAAAAACGATCGAGAGAAGCTCATTCCTGAGTACCATGTATAGAACTGTACCTTTTTACATCTGACCCAATTTCTGTCTTCACATATTCTGTTTAATCTAAACAGACAACTACAGAAATGTAGTCCCTGTAGTTAACCCTTTTATTGTTTTGCATCAGGGATTTTCTTTTTCTTTCCAAGATTTTAACAAAAGTAATTTTGTGGTCATAGATTTTACCAGGCATATCTGAATTCTGTGTGCTCAGTATTAGGTATTTTTCCTTTAGTGTCTTGTCTCCATGAAAGGTATTTTGATAACATAGCTCTGAAAAGTGAATTTGTGAGCAGATTTAGAACACATTTTGTTAAATCTTTGCTCAAGCTTATTAGTTTTGCATTTCTGCTAGAGTAGCTATTGAATCTGTGTTTGTGTCTGGGACTGGTGATCTTGTTTATATCAATATTTACTCTTAGAAGCTGAAACTCGACCCTTGGTTCTAAATACCGATCTTTTGGAACGCTATGTGATGTTTCCTAAGGTAGAAGTGTCAGGGTGGTAGGGGAAAACTGATACCTGCGATTATGTGGTGCAGAATAAAAGCTGACCTCTCTCCCAGACTTTCAAAAGTCTTGTGAAAAACAAGTTTCCACCTAGTGGATATGCTCCTGTCCTCTGCAGTGGGAGCAGAATTATGCCTACGAAACAGAAGCAAAACACTCCAGGCTAACTGGATGTTGTGGTAGAGATGAATATAGCTCTGTTGAGTCACTCTTGTGATCACTTGTGATCTTGCTGCCATTTGCATGCAAGTGACAGTTATTTTTAGATTATTGCATAAGAAGTAGTAACAATTTCCCTAGTGGGATATTTGTTCAAGTAGAATTTAGCTTAGAAAAATAAAAAGGAAGATCTCCATGTGTGGATGTGCTCTACAATGTGTTAATGCCAGCTCCAACTGCCAGTGGCACAAATCCACAACAGTTTCATTACTTCAGCATAATGAAATCAGTCTTACCCTTTCCTTCATAAAGTTTGACAGAATGCTCACTTAATGCAGAAAGTATAAATGACAGGTCTAAAAACTTTTGAAGAATAAACAGCATAGAGTTTGGGTTTTCTTTGTTGTTTTCATTAGAAAAACCGTTTATTTACTTATTGAGTTTGTAAAGGAACTGATCAGATGCAAATTAAGCTGATCTTAGAGGCTGTTTGTAGCTTTCAGAATACTCTGTGAAGAGTCAAAGAGGAAGTTATCAAGACAGGATGAATACTAACTGGAAGACGGAGAGTTGAACCTTTCTCTCCCTAAGCTTGGTTTCTGGCTGTACAAGTTTTCCTTTTTGACCGTGTAATTAATGCATGTTTTGAAATTTAGCATTTCACCTTTTCTCCATTGCAAGATTAGATATCTGCCTAATGCATATTCCAGTTTACATTTCCAGATACGGTCTGAAAATTTGATTTAAGACTTGTAAAAAAACTTATATACTGTATATAAGATTCTTTAAATGAGTGGTCATGTTTTTACATCTTAAATTTGGAACGAAACTTAAGAAAAGTGAGGACAATATTTTAATCATTCTTAATTGCACATCTCTTCTATTTAGATGACAAAGCTCCTGTGACTGATACCAACATTCCTTCTCACCTGGAACAGATGTTGGATATTCTAGTTCAAGAAGAAAATGAGAGGGAATCAGGCGAGACAGGACCATGTATGGAATATTTGCTACATCACAAGATTTTGGAGACACTCTACACACTAGGAAAAGCTGATGTATGTACTTCTCAGCAGAGCAGATTATTTTTTGTGCGAGCTCCTAATTGTAATAGGGACTGAAGTTCTACAGTAGATGGTAGTGTGGGACACTGAACTCTAGCAAATAGCTGTTAGTTTATGTTACCAACGTATTACAAGTAACAGTCTTTTACAAGTGTGATCAAAGTGAGACAACCAGTGAGATGCTGACCAGGCAGAACCCTGAGATTTGTTACTTACCACTCTGATAATATCGACGACTGTGAAGCTAGAAGTAGGAGAAACCTTTTTGTTTAGTCTAGAATTTTCCTGGCTTCTACAAGACAGTATTATCCCTCTCTTTCTTTTGTTAAGTGTTGGGAGATTCTTGGGTGAAAAGTGCTATATTAAATACAAATTTTGTTTATTTTTCTGAATGTGATGAGTTATTGCTCAGAAAGACTTCCATGTCAGAAAGCATTAATTTAAGCTGATCCCCAGACAGCTTTCACATCTGAGTCTTTGGTATGAATACAGCCCTTGGCAATGTTGTCTGGTCCTTCTCATGTCTGGTTTGTGGCACGAGTGAAATTAGCTTCATGGTCTTGGTGCATTCGTGTTGACATCTTTCTTGGCAGACTTACAAGCTGAAATGTATGGGGTTGGATGGATCACGGGGTGAATTAACTTGGCAGCCCTTGTGCTAGAACTTTTTGTATCATGGTACAGGTGCAGTTAGGAAAGCATGGTGTGTGCTGTTCCAAGGGTAAATGGAGCTCGCCATGGTTTCATTCTCAGTCAGCCTTTTACATGTTGTCATGAGTTTTTAATCTGTTCAGTTTTACCTATACAGACAATGTAGGGTACTAGCTGTCAGAGACTGGGATGTTCCTTACTCTGGAAGGACCAGAGCTCTACAGTTCCTGTTACTATACCATCTGTCCTACGATCAGGCTAAGATACCTGATGTATTGAAAATACTTGTTCAGAAATACAGCTCATTCAGTAATCTATAAACTTTGTCAAGAAACCAAGATGAAACAGAGACATATGTGAAGCCGGTAATTAGTAGTATGTTTCTAAGAGTTGGAAGAAGTCATTTTGCACTCATGCAAATATGCCTGTACAAGCAATTCTTGTACAGCCTGTCTTTATACTGTGCCACTTGTGAGTTGATACATCTGAAGTAAACACACAGTTCAGTGCTTGCAAGATGTTGCAAAGATCTGTTGCAAAAAGAATAATATCCCTTCATAGCAATCACTTAGACTTATTACATTATTGTAGATGCACCCTGATGGTACACATTTTGCCATTCTTTTCAACAGATTGCTTGACAACTTGGTGATAATTAGGGATTAATAATCTAGGGATAATTAGCTTGGAAGAAGAACCAGGTTAGGCAGTTGTCGTTCCACCCGTGCTCCATTCCACTGTGCAGTGAACAAGATGAGGGAAGTGATGTGGGTTAAAATTAACCTATGGAATAACAGCATTTATTACGTGGTAGAACACGTTAGAGTCGGGGGATTTAGCTAGAAACAGAGGTACATAAAGGACCACGAGCCATCAGATGTCATGGAGATAGGAAAGTACTTTCATGTGACATGGTGCATGAGGGGCAGTAGAACATGGGTCTGGATGTTCCACAGATATTTGTGACTTATATTCTACTTATCTCAGGGAAAACAACAGCTTTCCCTTGTCCTCGAACATCTTTGCATTTATAAACACTTTATCTGTCTAAGGTTAATTGCTCATGAACTTAAAAAAACTTTTGTAGACATTAAGATGTTTATAGTTTATCATTGTATATTTGTATGTAGTGACTCACTGAATTGCTGAATCTTGTGGCACAGTACCGTAACAGACTTGTAGCCAATTAATTCAGAGTTAATTTTCCCTTATTACTGTATTGATAGTGAATATTTCCTGGAAAGATTGGTAGACCTCTTCACTAGAGCAATTAACTGAAAGTATGAATAATTTGAAAAAGAAAACAGTAATGAGGTGCAACATTTTTTGTTGATCTCTGTTAATATCGATAAAAGTAATGTGTTAACAGATGATTTTTTTTTTTAAATACTTTTGGATAAATTATTGCTGTTTAATTAGCCATTTTGAGTGACAAATTTGCATCTATGTTTCTCTCCACATTTGTTATATTTTTGTTATTGTTCATCTGGTTTTGTTTCAGTGTCCTCCAGGAATGAAACAGCAAGTTTTGGCTTTTTATACAAAACTTCTTGGAAGAATACGGCAACCTCTTCTTCCCCACATAAATGTGCATAGGCCAGTGCAGGTACTGTTCAAATTTTAAGTAAACTATATTTTTGTATGACAAGTTTCTCTTATTTTGTTGTAGCTAATGGTATCTTTAATTCTTCCATTGTCGAGTGAGTTAAAGAAACTGCTCAAATGCAATATCAGTTTTAATGTATTGATGATTAGAGCCTTGAACTGCCACTGCAAAGCAAGTCATAAGTAATAAAGAAATCTTGCTCGTAGCAATCTACATCTAGAGCAAATGTTCAAGTCAGTAATCATACATCACTGTAGTATGTATATAGAAAAAGAAATCAGTCCCATCGTTCCTAGAAAAAGCTTTAACTTATCCCCTGTCTTAATTGTTCACTTTTCTTTACATGACAGAAATTAATCAGGCTGTGCGGTGAAGTTCTGGCAACACCAACAGAAAACGAAGAAATTCAGTTTCTCTGTATAGTATGTGCAAAGCTGAAACAGGATCCATACCTGGTCAACTTCTTCCTTGAGGTGAGTAAATCAAATCAAATTTTTCCAAGTGTATTTACTGTGTCACTGACAAAATCTAACAGAGAACTGGAGGTATCACATTGTGCTTCTTAGCTTAGTTTTCTTTTATTCTCTGATTTTTTTCCTGTGTGATATTAGAAATTTTTGGTTTATTTTTTCTTCCAGAGACTTGATACATCTGATTACTTTTACTAGAATTTCATTCAGGGCTCACAAATATATCTGCCTGAAGTCCTTATCCTTTGTAGTGAAAGTGCCTTTACAGTAGTGAATTGTAGCATAGAACAGTGTGTGAGGGGACCTTGGATTTCTTACATTGTTTTGTCTTCAGCCCAATAAAGACTAAGGGACAGATTGCACAGGACATTGAAACCTTGCAAGTAGCTAAGTGTTCTGCAGGATTGGGCCCTTATTTGGTAGTGGCACATATGGTCTAGCTGCCGTGCCAGCTCACAATCTACAATATGACATTATTTTCTATCTGTAAGAAAGCCAAATATCTTTACTCCCTCTTCGAACTTAACATGTGGCATTGATGAAATCAGAGTGGGAAGAGAAAGAATTTCTAGACTGACTTTCTGTTCCCATTTAGAAGGAGCATATAAAAGTTTAATTTATAGAAGTCCATTTAGAAATGCCTCTTGCTCCCACTTTTATGTTTCCTATGGTGACACAGTATCTATTAAGCATGTGATACATAGGTGAAAAGATGTAGGTATTTACAAGCTTTCCGCAAACAAGATCTGTAACAGCAGAGGCTGTTAAACTGCAAAGGTACGTTATTTTCCATTGAGTATATGAATATCACTTATAAGTCAGTAGTAAAGAATCCATCTTGAGTTTATTTTTACCTTAATTAAATACCACCCTGATTGCCATTGTATCCACTGTAGTTGTACAAACAGTAGAAACGGTGTAAGGATTGAAAAATTAGTGTTTAAACATTAGAAGCACTCAGAAACAAACTACTAGATGCATTACACACAGCATATGGTAGAAGTCCAGACCAGGATTACTTTTAATGTCATTATGTAAGTTGTATGGTTTAAAAAGAACTCTCTGAATTACTCTTACACTCAAATAATGCCCTTGGAATCAAACCTGAGAATGCCAGTCATAAGAACCACTAGTGTTTTGTCACACATTAGTGTTCTTCCCCAAAATAGCAAGATTACAATACTAAAAATTGGACAAGGAAAACCAGATGATTCCAAATATCAGAGAGATCTCTGGTTTCACAAAATGCTGTGCTATAGAGGTCACGGAAGCTGAAGAATATTTCTTGTAGCTCCTGTTACCTTCACAACATTATTCTAAATGTCATAGCCTAAGGCATATGTCTGTACAACTTCTGATAGTTGTTTCCAGATCAGGTATCTGGGGTGCAGAATTGTCCTTTATTAGAATTGAATATTCTGTTGTTCACATCTATGCCTCTTAGAGGTGCTGTTGTTGTGACTTGATAGCTGTTTCTGACCTTCAAATGCATGAAAGGGTACATTTACAGATTTGTGTGGCATTTATCTCTCAGATCCCCAACACATATAAACTGAAATGCAGATACATCTCTCCAAAGCAGTCTGTTTGTATCTGTTAGTTTTGCTTCCTTCTTTGACTTTTCCTGATCAGTTTCTGCAGTATTTTATGAACATAAAAGCCTGAGTATCTACAAACCCAGGATTTCCTTTGTGTGGTTCCATATCAAATAGTTTGTTGATAGAATGCTGTTTATATTTTAGTAAAATCTTTCACCTATATTGCTTAACCAATAGGGCTATAATGACATAAATATATCTCTTGGGCAAGTTACTTTTGTTATGGAAATAAGAACTGGAAGAACTGCATTCTACTTTTTTAAACTTTTAAAATCCATATACTGATTTTATTTTGGCATTAATTTATTCTTTTCTTTAAACTGAGTTTTCCTTGTTCTTGTGTAGAGAGAAAGAACATACATAGGAATGTTTGACTTACCGCTTCTATCTCAGTCATTATTTTATGCTAAACTTGTTACCTCATGTTTTTCCTTATTCGTTTATTCCTTAGTTGCTCCATCTCATCTCATGTGAGATATTCCTTGCAACATATTGTTCCATGCAAAGGGACACCTGATTCTCTGTGTTTCAGTTTCTGCTCTTGAGACCTTAAACAAGTTCTAATATAGAGGCCATTAAAAAGTTGTACCTTCATTTTATAAAATGAGCACTAGTTTCACTATTCACTTCTACTTTCATTACTACAAATGACCAGCTTTCTATTTCTCACCATGAATTAAGTAGAGATTCTCATTAGCTGCGATATCACTTGATTTTTTTCACAGAATTGTTTTTAAATCTAGCTAAACTTAGACATGGCATCATCCGGCACAGATTTTGAAACTCTGATAGTTACATATAGCGAAAATATAAAAATGTATTTTGATATTGTCTGCTCTCTGTTGATGCTGAATTCACTTAGAGGAGTACCTTGTCTAGAAAGCATTGAATATATGTTTTGTGTAACCTTTTCTATTAGGTCATTCAGGATCCTGTTTTGCACCTTTACAGGAGGCAGGTGAGCAGCTAAGCTGCAGAATTGCATGATTAGACAATAGGAAGCTTAAACTCTGCCTATGTGTTGTTCAATGTACAGACTGCTTTGTGTCATCTGCCAATGTAAAAGTAATGAGCTATGGACAAATTTCTAGGGGCATTTATATACGTTAGGTCTTCTCACCAATGCCGTAGCTAAACAAACTATGGCCTTTCAAATGACAGAAGAGTCCAGACATGAGGTAGTAGGCCAGTGTAAGATGAAATAGGTGTTTTACAAAATATTATCTCATTTTCAAAAAAAGTAGGTTTTCTCTTTGTCAACCCTGCCTACTACTTGAGTAGTGCCAGCAACAGTGTATAATCCAGGACTGAAATGCAGTTCGAGCCTTTAGTTCTGCTTTATGTGCCAGGCTCATTGTTGTGGTTCAGATATTCCCATGTATTGATAAAATATACGGGAGGATACTAGGAGACTTTAGAAGATTGAGGGATAGACATACCTGGTTCAGACAGACACATTTTGGTTGCTTTGCAGCCTTATGCATTTCACACTGTATAAAAACCCATATGTTGAAGGAGTAATTTTTCTACTGTACTCAGAAATCGTACTTATTTTATAGTATGCAGTGTGCTGCTTTTACCGCTGGGTTGCCTCTCCAGGGAATTGGTTATACAAGTGTATCACAACATTCAGTACAAATTCTCCACAAAGGATGCCCATCAACCAAGCAAGCATTCACAGCAGCTCTCCAGTTTGTTGCCTGAGACTGTCATGTAGTTAGTCCCTGCTGGTTTGTATGTACTAAACACCATTAACCCCAAATGGTTACTGTTTTAAATTATTAATGCTTGAGATATATTTGTAATAATTTTGGTGTTATCATGGAGGAAGGAAACCATTTGGATTTATGATCTCACTACTGTAGTCATTTGAAGAAATGTCTTGTGCTGAAGTCTAATTTATAGTTCTAATAAAGTAGTATTCACCTGTGTTTATGCCAGAAGAACACTGAATTCTTGCCTGGCTGCGAGTTTCTTCTTGGTATCACAGAGCACAAATTTAAATGTCTTTTTATGTACTGGAGACAGATTTATGGGAAGACAGATGGGTTGCTTTCTTTCAGGCTAAGTAGAGATGTATCCAGTGCCCAATGCTAACTTCTGGTGTCTTCTGTCCATTCAACCTACTCAACATTTTTTTCATGAGAAACACAACTTCAGAGTACTCTGCTGTCATAAAAGACGTTTTTTCCCCTTTCCCGTTGAAGATAAAATATCAAGAAGTTTAGGATGAGTTTAACTGTATGACTCCAAGTGGAAATAGTGATTCAGCCATTAGATGAATTTGAGGCCTTGACCTAGGAAGGGAAGTTTTATAGTATGTGCTAAGGTCTAAAGGTGCGTTCTTAAGGTACATGAAAAACTTCTATCAAATAATGGGGAAATCAAGTGAATATGTGCTTTCAGTGGTGGGCAGAAAAAGATGCCATCTCTTTGTAAATGGCATATTCAGCCTTGAAGCAAAATGGTACAGGGCTTAAGAGAAATTTAAGCAGATTAAAAAAAGTTCTAGGTTTAAAAACTCCCACGCTCCTGCAACCCGTTCCATTCTACATGGTTACTGTATCTAGCCTTGTAGAGAACTACTTCAAATGCTGATGTAAAAAATTTGCTTTTAGTAAATTTCTGCTTCAGGATGAACAGTAATTTCAACCGTGTAATTCCAATAAAATGCTTTGCAGAGTAAGTTAAAAGCAATGGCTTCCAAAGGATCAGCAAGTGTCATCACAGAAGACATGCTAAAACGCCAAGACTCTTTGACAACAGACACGGGACAGCCCGTTCAGCCTGAAGAAATAGCTAGTGCTGCTGGAGTGGGGCAAATGGAGAAGGAAGATGACCTCCCACAACAGGCAGATGATCTCTCTTTCAGTCTGGATGAACTAAATGTCACATCATCACCCGAGTCCTCCACTGTTTGTCCAAATCAAGACTATAATTTAGTGAATTCTCTGCTAAATCTCACTAAAAGTCCTGTGAGTTGGGTTTTTTTGTTCTGTATAATGTGATTAAATGAAATGGTTTGGATGCTGCACACACTTGGCTGTGTCAAGTGGGCAGAGGGAGTGAATATACATGTATGTACACACTGTATTTTAACTATGAAAAGTAAAACGAGGTTTGTTTTTTTGCAGGCAGTTTTTGTAAATTAGCAATTTTCTTTGCCAATTCAGATTCAAGTAAAATATTATTTTAGAAAATTGATATTACGTTTGTTGTTGGTAATGTAGGTGGTTTTGGGGCAATTTGTATAGGATGCTGCATGTTTCACAGACAAGCTACACAGGATAATCATTAGGTTAAATATACTACAAGAGAGTATTTTAAAAACTACTTTCAATTGTACTGACTTAACCAAACCCACTTTTTTTGTAAAGGCACTGGGCTATCTCTAGGGGTTTGATTTCTTTTAAAAACAACTGCTGTATGTCTTACCCAGCTCCATCCTTGAATTCATACTCAGATTCTTTCAGAAAACTTAGGGGAGGTTGGGTAAGCCTGTAATTGCTACAGCAGTGCTGAGAGCAGAAAACCGACTCTACTGATATACCTTATTATTGTTAGGTGATAGTTTACATTGTCTAGTATCTTGGTCTTAAGCTGACCTACAGCACTAGTTCTGTCAGCCGGAAGGTTGCAGTTGCATCCGTAGTATTTGATGTGGATTCAGGTGAGATTGTTTATTTTGTACTATGGAAATTCAGTAGAAATAAATTCTAATCACTGGAAAGGCAACAAAAATAAATGCATTCACTCACTGTGGGGGAACGGAGAGGAGGTTTTATGTGGGAGATGTTTGCTTCTTGATTTCAAGTGAGCTTCATTCACCCTCTGATTAATTCTTCCATGCCCTTCTGCCAGGACGGCCGGATAGCAGTAAAGGCCTGTGAAGGCCTCATGCTTTTGGTGAGTTTGCCAGAACCAGCAGCTGCCAAGTGCCTGACTCAAAGCACTTGTTTATGTGAATTGTTGACAGACAGGCTGGCCACCCTCTACAAAGCTCTGCCTCAGTCACTGGATCCCTTAGACATTGAAACAGTGGAGGCAATTAACTGGGGGTAAGAATTTTACGTTTGTATTTAATACGCAAGGTGACTTTACACCTCTCCTTGAAACTAATTTTCTGTAGGTAGATAAGATGTATAAAATATTCACACGCCCATGCTAAAGTCTCAAGAGCAGAGCCGAGATCCCAGCGGCAGCATAGTGGTACGACTTCAGGCGTCCAATGTATGTGTGATTTCTGACATGGGGCCAGTCCCTCGCAGAGATTCCTCGGGGTACAGTTTTTTCCACTGAATTACATTAGCAATTTGTAGTGGTGTAGCTGCAGTATCAGGTACAAATTATTGTTCAGATGTTCAGGTTTTAGGAAACATAAACTTTTCACTGTACACAGTGAACACCGTAAGCTGCTGCAGGGGGCAGGAAGGGTGTCTTTGGTAACAGGCTGTTGTTGCAAAATTTTTGCAGTAAGAAAGAAGAAGGAAAGAGTTACTGCATAACTCATCAGCATGAAGCAAAAGACACATGCCCATTATGCTAACTGCTTGCATGTTAGATTCTCAAAACATTTCTCTTCCCCACTCTGCCTTCATTATTATGAATTGCTTGTGATCTATTAGTACTGAGACAAAAAGTAGGTATATGCAAAATAACTACAAAAATTTCTGGTGGTTGGAGTTTGAAGTTGGAAGGGAAAAAACCCCAACTTTGAATAGTGGGATAAATATTGGACTGCTTTACCAAAGAAAATGGTGAATTTGTTATTCCATAGAGCCTTTAAATTAGGATACTTTTTTTTTTCCTGAAAGATACAATCTAGTTCAGGTATACAGTGTGGTTTTGGTGGACTTAAGAATAGAGAACAATTGCCTTCATTTTATGGTTCTCTGACTACAGGAATTATTGATTAAGTTTCTGTGGTCTGTGTTTCCTGGGAGAGCAGGCTAGGTGATCACTTTTCCCTTCTGACTCAAGAAATACTTCACCAGAGTTGTTCTGCTGTATGTATCCTTTAGCATGCCACTGAAAACCTGTGTAATAATAGCACTGCCAGATTAGTAGAGACCGGCAGGAAAGCTATTTTAATGTTCCCTTCATTGCAAGTAGATCATTAATTATTCTGTTAGGTTCAGTAAGAATAAAGTCCAAGATTCTTCAATTACTTGTAGTCTAAGTAAGTATTTTTCCCTGTGTTCTCTAGTTTGGATTCCTATAGCCACAAAGAAGATGCATCTGCTTTTCCAGGGAAAAGAGCATTGATTTCGTTTCTTTCATGGTTTGACTACTGTGATCAACTCATCAAAGAAGCACAAAAGGTTTGAAATGTTTACAGAGGATACAAATATATTCAGCAAATACGTAGCTCCAGTTGTTTCTTAGCTTTTGAGTTTGAGACGTACCATTTTGTACTTTTGTTTCAGACTACTGCTGTTGCTATGGCAAAAGCTGTGCGGGAACGATTTTTCATTGATGTTATGGAACCCCAGCTAATGCAAACGTGAGTAGCATCCTACAAGACACAGCGGAACAGAATCTGAATCAAGCTGATTTTTTTTCAGCTGAAGTCCACTACATATCTGACATGAAATTTTTTGTTCAGTTCAGAGATTGGAATCCTCACATCAACGGCACTATTGCATCGCATTGTGCGTCAAGTGACTTCAGATGTCCTGCTGCAGGAAACAGTTTATTTTATACTTGGAGAACACAGAGAGCCAGAAACTTTGGCAGACATCAACAGACATCCATTGCGACACAGGTTAATTGAACACTGTGATCATATTTCAGATGAGGTGAGAAGCGGTAATGATATAAAAATGTCTGCTGGCCAGTTCTGTCTTGCGTAGAGTCTGTGAAAACACCGTTGTGAGCTCTTTTCATATTGTGTCAGCTAACTTGTTTTGCCAAGGAAAAGAGTTGTGACTGCCGGCCTTACAGATTCCCTTTAGAAAATGAAAGTCAAGCTGTTTTGTCCAGCTAGCACATTGTTCCCATTAATAAAGATTCTTTGCTAGATTTGCTTGCCCCCTATGCCTATCTCATTGGGCTTGCCTATCGTTAAGACAGGACAAAATCAGTTTCAGTAATTGCATTTTAATTCATGCTTTGTTGTGTGTTGCATCGCTGTTATTTTCCATGTTGTGTCAATTCTGTCATCGCATAAATAGTTATAAACTTCTTATTTTTTATACAAAGTAACTGTTGTCAGAGAAAATACACAATGCCAACTAAAAGATGATATAATAACTATAAGCACTTTACACACAGTAAACGTTCTTAAAATAATTGACTTCAATAAAATCCCTTCTCAGGAGCTGCTTGTTTCATTTTTTCCATGAAACAACCTCCACCCTCTACTTTTTCAAACAGAAACCAAGTTTGCCTGAAATACAGATCTATGCCTTCACATATCCATTTTTTTCAGTGTGCTTACCTGCTCACCCTGTCAAAATCAGTTATCTGTATAAATCAGTTGATCTTTGCAAAGCTAAGCACTCTAAAGTTGTCTTTAAAAACCATCTCTGTATTGCTTAAAGTCAGTCTCATTTTAAAAGCCTACATAATATCTCCATGTAAAAATCTTACCCTATAGTTTTAGTCACAATATCCCGGTTTTACTTTGTTTTATTTTGGGTATTTATAACTAACTTTAAGTCCTGTTCTGTGTCTTACTTTCACAATGATAACCATCTTCCAGCATGGATCTGATTGTAATATGGAAAGATAAGTTGTAAGTCCTCTGGATGTTCTTTGTATTCTTATTCTGGCAGATTTTAGAACTATTTTTGTTTTACAGGGAAAAAATACATCCACATATTGATTTTCAAATGTGTGTGAACTCTCCATCCATTTTTATACCACATTCAGCATAACAATTTCCTAATTTTTCTTAGGATTCTTGCTTCCCTCCATAATGTAAATAAGTAATTGTAATGTTCTAGGATGTACAAACCAGATATAAGGCAAAAAGCATAAGGCAGCGGTGCATCAGTTTATTGAATTTTTACTTTTTATGTTGCAGATCAGCATCATGACTTTACGAATGTTTGAGCACCTCTTGCAAAAACCCAATGAGCACATTCTTTATAATTTGGTTCTGAGAAATTTAGAAGAAAGAAACTATATGGAATACAAGCCTCTCTGTCAAGAAGATAAAGATGTGGTAGAGAATGGACAGATTGCAGGAGCAGTGTAAGTTTCTTTTTTAAGGGAAGTTTTCACAACAGCTAACTTGGATCTTTATTTTTAGAACAGAACGGGGTTGGTTTTTTTTTCAGTAAATGAGCATAGATAGCACTTTGAGTGCTCCATGTATTAATCCGTATCCATAAAGCGATGCAGACATTATTATATCGGCAACTTAAGGAAATTTTTAGAACAGTAACAGAAGAGCTGAAATTGTCAAAAGCCTCTTTCCAGAACAATTGGCACTCAAAAGTCTTCATATATCAATTTCCTTACGCATCTACCTAGCTTAAGTCTATGCATATTTGTATTGTTTTTAGTGAGATTATTCTTGAAGTCAATCACTTAGGTGTCTTGCTTACATTTATGTTCTTCAATCATTTTTTGATGGAAGAACTTTTCTGGGGCACTTTACATAAAATCTTTTTAAATACCCTACATAACTCTCGTAGCTCTTTTTTTTACTGATGGAGGGGTAAGGACTAGTCACACCAGCTATTTTAGCCATCTTAATTTAGGTGTTTCTGAATCATCTGAAATAATCTAACAATTTCCTGGAGTATAACTCCCTCTCATGTAAAAAATGTGGCTAAAGAGTTTAAGTGATTTTAATGCAGTGATTTTGTACAAGTCAAAAATGTCTACTCCATTGTTCAGATCAAGAAGTTAAGACTTTTCTTCAAAACAAGCTTTGTTGGGTATTTGTAAAGGTTGGTATTTCTGCATATTAATTAGGTAGAAAGATATGCATATGATAGTGTTCTGGAAAACAACCTAGTTGTTCAGAGAAGAAAAACGGAAAGCATGCCTTTTGACCCAGAGATTTTCCTGCCTTCCATAACACTCTGTGAATGATTATGTTTTTGTCTAATACAATCTCACAGAGACCTAGAGGAAGATCCATTATTTACTGATCTGTCTCCAGATAACACACTGTCCACTCAAGAGTGGCTCAGTGCTTCTCCACCTGTCAGTCCAGAACATCCAAAAAATGATGGGAAGACTGAAGTTCATAAAATTGTAAATAGGTAAGTTGAAACAAACACTTAAAGAAATCGCTGAATGTGTGGGTGTCTGGACACACTGTGCAAATCAGGTGTACTCTGTAATGGATGTTATTCTGCACCAGCTGGTAAAATGACTCCACAGAAGGAAATTATGTGGCATTTTATCAGAAAGCTACTCCTGAAAGATTAGAGCTTACAATAAGTAAAAATAATTCAACATAAATGAGAAAAATAGAAGAAATGTACAGCTAATAGTCTAGTTGAATACTCAGAATTCATGATGAAAGCCTTACTGATTACAAAACTTTCTTTTCTCAAAAATATTTGCTATACTTAAACTGCTGTTACAGAACTTGACCTTCCTGGAGAAGTTTGGGGAGTCTTGCCATAAACATTTTAGGGGAAAAAACCTTTCAAACTTCCTGAAGTTCCTTAAACACATACATCAAAGTAAATAATTGCCACGCTAGAGATAACCTTCTTTTCCCTGAAAATCAAGGGGCATCTCTGTCACCTGTAACATACCTTTATGCATGTTAGACATACTACAAATTGGATATCAGAAAGAGGACAGGTTCTGCTCTAAGCAACTTAGTGATGGTAATTCTCTTAGCTCCTAATACTAGGACAAATGCTGTTTGCTCTGTTAATACATGGCAGCAAAGCAGCACGGGTATTTCAGGGCTGACCTATCTACTTATCCAGAAATAATCAAAGGTGTTAGCCTGAGGACAGTCAGCATAGAATGGCAGAGTCGCTTCTTGCCCTCTTTCCCCCAGTATTGCTATATATAGTTTATGGTGGACATAGTTTGGAGCAAAGATGAAAAGAACGCTCTCTTAAATTCACCTCGTGTAATCTCCATCAGTGAATAGAAGTGTTTTCAGGATTTGCAGTGTTTTGCAAATTTGTATTTTTTCAGATAAGATGAACTCTATACGAAAAGTCAGCTACTACATATTCCTGCATATAAATCTTACAGGAGCCTCCAGCAGTTCTTAGGGTGTGGAGAAGCCTGAAATTTGGAAACAGGGTCCAAACAGACTTTTATTTTGCTGTCCAGAAATTTTAGGGTTTTATATTTATTTTTTAAAGAAAGTTCCTCTCTAATAAGATTCAGAATTTCCTGATGCTTTTTAGGTCAGATATTGGTGAAGTAATAAGGACATACAGTATTTGCACTACATACCTGGCAAAGGCAATGATATTTGTAACTGGGACATTTATATGCAAATATTCCTGTATGTTCGTAGATGTTCATTTTTTTACCACAACAAATGATGGTAAATAAAACTGCCTCTGCAGTAGGTTAAGAAGAATTTTAACTAATTCTCCTTCTCTTTTGGCTTATTTATTCCCCAGTAAATTTTCCATATGCTCTAGTAAGAGGGAGCAAATACTTGACCCTGGTTATGAATATTCCTTTTCATCTCCATTCTGTCTGCTAATTCTCAGAAAATGCTTCCACTGAGGTTTTTACCTCTAGTGCTAGATACAAAAGCTCTGAAGTATATATCTTATTATTACAAAAGGTAGTTAGAATAGACGTGCTTAAATAGATTTTGTATTCTCTGTTCTTCACATAAAGTTATGGTAGAATCTGTGGATTAATTGGCCAGACAATTCAGTGTTGTGTACACTGTTACAGAGGATGAGAAAGTATTGATCTGGTGCTCTGTGGATTATAGATATTCATTAATGTACTTTTTTTCTCTTTAGTTTTCTCTGTCTTGTACCTGATGAAGCTAAGTCATCATACCATGTGGAGGGTACAGGTTATGATACTTACCTCAGAGATGCCCACAGACAAGTAAGTCGGTGAAGTCTTCCTTAGTCCTTGAGAGTTTGAAATGCTTACGAGAATATACAAATGGTTCTATAAATAGTCCTACTAAATGCATCTTTTGGTAATGGAAGATGGGAAAATTCAATTTTTATCTTCTAATGAAAACTTACCTTTGGAGGTCTTCTGATGGTGAATCCACCTTGTATTACTCTAGTGGGAATAATGGATGACATTAAATGCATTGATATTCATATAACAAGTACACTGAGAGAAAATCTGAACTGCAGATAGATTCTTAATTTGCCTTTGCATTTATCTGCATTCTCTTGGAGAATTTCCTGCCAAGCTGTTTGAAAGGACTAAAGGGAAATTAAAATGCTGCATAAGAGTTATGCAATCTGGGACTTCAAAAATAAAGGCTCATCACAGGGAATGTGCAGCCTAAGGCATTCAGGTTTGAAGTTGGGAGTTTTGGTAGGTAGGGAAAGCTTTATGATTTACTGTTTGGAAATAAGTGCAGGTTTTGTTTTTACAAACGTAATCTAGACATTCCTTGATCAGAGGACAATCACTGTTCATTTGCAGCTTTCTTACTGAAGCCCCATAAATCTTCTAGAATAGAAAAATTTATGCAAAGGAGCACAGTAACTGAGAGTGCTATATTTAGTAGGTACTTCAAAAATTCAATAACCTCTGAACCATGATATCAGCAGTTTAAGATGGGAAGCTTGGATTTCTGTATTTATTATATTATTTTATCTGTAGTCTCTCTTGAAAAGAAAGGGAATAGAAAATAGAGAATGAGGAAACAAAGGTTGATGTAAAATTCTCCTGCATTCTATTCTTGGATGCCAGAAAACACATATCATCCTTGTATTTCTTTCATGCCTTGGGAAAAAGAGTATTCTGGGAGTTATTAGAGAACAAAATTGGTTTCTGTCACTTCCTGACAATGATATGGCCACTCTTAAAATATTTCCCCCCTAAGAATAGCCCTGCCTGTTGCTGTTATTACATCCAAATAGCTGTTCTGCTTCCATATTTCTATTCCTGGAAGCCTGCACAGGTAGGTAAGCTACATGCAGTGAAGAATTTCTGAGTCTGTTTTGTCTCTCTTTTGCTACTGTTTATTCCTGTGTTCCTTATTTTCACTGCTGTAACCTGTGCTCCTTTCAAGGTACAATTCCTTGAAAGTGAGACATCAGGCAGCCCACAGCAAATCAGAGGCAGAAGCTAAGAAAGACTCCTAGGGTTCATAGGAAACAAAGAGAGGGAAGAGGAAGCCCTGAAGTACTTTTTTCATTTTTATCTCCTTGCATATACATGTGCCTTTCCTTTCCTGGCAATTAGGGAGCAATATAGATCGGATAGCAAGATAAACTACACATAATACAGTGAAAGTGTGGTTACGTACTGACAACAGGAATGTATATGAATGCAATTCCTTCTTTAGAAGAACCCTGATCAGGATGTGTATTGTTGGCTTTGCTTTGTGTTTTGGCCCCAGCTGCTTTTTGGGAGCTCTGTTGTCCATGCATTGTAGTTTTGAAACTACCCTAATAGCATGAATGTCAAGAAGAAAATGAGGTGCCTGCATAGAAACTGATCATGTATATTTTAGAATGACTGTTCTTTCTGGGCTTAGATTTTTCATGTAGCTACAGATTATGGTTTTAAGGCGTATGGACTATTAAAAGGAAAGAAATGGTTTCCATGGAGGTTTGAATCTGTTTTCCTCACTACTTTTTTCTAGTTCCGGGATTATTGTGTCATCTGCTTACGGTGGGAGTGGCCTGGATCTCCCAGATCTTTGGAAAAGTGCAATTTAGAAGCCTCATTTTTTGAAGGACACTTCTTGAAAGTCCTATTTGAAAGAATGGGCAGGATTCTTGATCAGGTAAGGAAAAGCCGGTTATGAATTCCATTTCTGACACTTTCATCACTACTAAAGGGCTCATCTCCAACGTCCCATAGATTCCCATCTCTCAGATGTCTGTTATAGCAACATATTGTGTAATGTCCCATGTCCTTGGTGCAGGTCTCTGTAGATTGCAGGATGTTACAGTGATCAGCATTCTCGACCTAACAAAAGTAGAGCACAAAAACTGTCTTATCTTTGTTACCTGCTTTTTGTGTACCAAATGTTTTCTTGACCAGAAATAGAATTTAAATGAGTAAGACAAGAACATCCTTTAAGTAAAAGAAGAGGGTAAGATAGTATCTTAGGAATCCTTCAGTACGAGCACCACTGATTCTGTTTTCATTTCCTAGCATTTACACTTAGAAAACGTGCATTTTTCAGTAAATAAAATACTGTACAGCTCCTTTATGCCACATTTCAGTGAACTTCAATCTGAAGTCATGTTCTGGGGGCAGTTTATGTCACTGTGTAAGAGGAAGAGAACTTACTGTATCACTGCTAACATTTCCCCCATTTTTTCACAGTTAGAAAAAACTGTTATCAGTGCATGGAAAGTTTTTAGAAGGTATCCTTTTCCATCTGCAATATAAAGCAGGTTTTTTTCCCGTTTGATTATCTTCAAATATTAAAAGTATAGCTGCCAAGGGCAAACAAATGAGATATGATCTGACTGGCTGCTTGTTCTGAAAAGGAGGTGTGACATGTCAGACCCAGATTAGTACAAAGGAATTTAAAGAAAGTGAATTTTCCTTATGTCTGTCTGTTTCTGTGTGTAGCCAGTCTGCATGACCTACTCTTTCTGGGGAGAAGTGAAGTGAAGGCTCAGGGAGGTGAAAAGGAGGTTGCCCTGTGTGAAAACTTAATGTTTCTTTGCCTTCTCTAACCTCTTAAGTTAGTCAAGTCAATGTTGCTGCTTTAGATCAAGAAGACAGCTTTTCTTGCTGGTGAAAACAAGCCCTGAAAGTGTAGATTACCCTCCCTGTAATACCAGCTGGAGTTGCTACAGATGCAGTAGTACCAGTTTCAGAAATTTGTACAAGTCTTCTCTGTTTTGCATGTGGAGCTATCTACAGAGTAAATAATTAGCTGTGGTAGTGCCACATTTCCCGGTCATAAGCAGGACAAGAGCCATTTGAACATATAAATGCATAGGAAACATGTCAGGAAGCCAGTAGTAGCCTCTAGGTCAGCTCTGTGAGTGTTCAGGGGAGAAGGATGTTTGAGAGTACCAACTTTGATAATTCAGAAGTCAGAAAAGAAGCCAAATACTTCCATTGCCATGTTTTGTATTCTCAGGGTTTTGCTTCCGTGTTCTGCACACTTCACTAGCTGAAATGGTTATAGATTAGAATCACAAAGAAAACTGGGCATCATCAGCTCTTAGGAAAAATAAGACTCATGCATATGAAAACCTTGTCTGAGCAATGACACATAAATTACAAAAAGTAAAGAACCCGAATTACATCCCCCGAGAAACACCTGAGTGTTAGTTACATACGACTGCAACAAAAGTAGCATCTGGCATGGAAGCACAGTGCCCATTTTGATGTACTACCTGTCAGAATGACACACATTTGAGTTAGTCAAGCAAGGTGTTACGATCTGTGGTGTCAAAAATGGTTCTTGACTCCAGAAGAATTAAAATGAACTGCCTGAATCACACAGAAGGGGTAAATTCTTATTATGTCATACCAAAATCCTGTCCTAAGACCAAACTAAAATTCCTAGGTGTTATTCACAGTGAAACACATAAATCACATAGAAAAAACCAAAAACCAAAATGACAACACCTGTGTCCTGTCAATGACAAATTTGTTGTAATGGGTGCTAGTCTCCAGACAAAGTGAAAAATGTTGAAAAGCCTTTAGTGGGGACACAATACTACTTACAGATTGTGTTAAATGTCTTTTTTACTTTGTCACAATACTATAGGTAGTTATTGTGTTTATATCAGTTTTTATCAGTAGAAATCAGAAAACTCTGCAGAGGTGGTAGGTATCATTACCCTCATTAGTTTCTGACAGAAGATAGCTGAGGCACGCAGGTGAAGTAACTTGTTTCAAGGCTGTTCAAACCCAGTACCTCATCTGCTAGACAGTACCTCCTTCCTGCTATTCATATACATCTATGGAACTGTTCCCTAAGAATTTTGTAAGAATTTCCTGAACAGCAAATTTTGCTGGTTTTAACCTTTTTAGTCAGAGATTTTTTTTTTTTAGGATGTTATCTGATATAAGTCTGTCTTACAGAGTCTGCTGACATATGGACAGAAATAAAAGCTCTGTGCGAAGAAGCAGCTTTCCTTAATTCTCTCAATTAGTTCAAATCACAACAGCAATCTGTCTGAACAGTGCAGCACGTGTTACTTTGTTTCCTTCTCTTCCTGTGAACACCAGATAATGCTCATGGCTTCAAAGCTTCCTCATGAACTGACTGACTCAGACTACTCTAAAGACCTTCTCCTACAGTTCAGCTAGGCAGACAGTGGGAATGGATTTATGGAAGGAATTTGTGTCTGCAGAGTAACTTTTCCACAATATCTCAAAATGTAGTGATCTCTTCTACCTATAACATCTCTGGTCCAGGGTCTGAAAGCTTCATTTGTTAGAAGATTGGGATGAATCTATTGCTGGAATATCAAGTACAGAAATAGCTGCTAGTGACTGGAAGAAATATGTGCTTTCACTTCAAAAGATCTATAAGACAACTCCCTTTGCAATGCATCAGTGTGTGGTAATGAATTCGAGAATAAGGTACCTAAATATTAGTTAGGTGTCCACATCTAGTCAGTGGAAATTTTGTCAGAACAGCCCCGGTAGTCTCTGGAGCTGTTAGACTGAAAAGCAAGTAGGAGTCTCCTTTAGGGCAAAGTGAATCACCATCTCAGCTTCCTTGACTATATTGACTGAAAGCTTGACTCAGTTGCCTGAACTGAGGTATCTGTTGCCATTTTTGTGATGCCCAAGATACTCCCGCAAGCTTGCGCTTACAACACAGATCTTGCAGCATCCACCCTCTGTGGAACCATCAGGAGACCAGCAGATACTCTTGAGCATCTGAGATGGCACAAGATGTTTGTGTGTAGACAAGTGTATCAAGTGTCAGATCTCTTGTGAGTAGGCTAATGCAAGCTTAGACATGGAGACATATCTAAATATATCTGTCTTAATCTGAAGCTGAATTCTTCCAACTCTCACAGTCTGGAAAAGGGAAAAATCTGTTCTCTGATTCTTCAGTGGGATGCTAACTTGAGAGCATAAAGATGATAATTTGAGGCCATGAAATCATACCCTTCTAGATGTGGCTATGCCACTGAGGATGTTACTGCCAATATGCAGTCAAAGAGATTGAATGAGGGCCCTGTAATCCTCCTCAGGTAAAATGAACACGGTTAAGTTAAACCATCTGGGTGTTGGTAACATCTTCAGACTGGCGTAGGGGTGTACCAAGGGAACGTCTGTCCATCTCTTGTCAGCATAGTCTGTTCCACCACTGAATAGATGGAAGGAAATTCCACTGGTTTGAAAATTTTCGACTGAATTAAAATGTCAGCTTGTTATTGCCGTGATGAGAAAATCAAAGATGGAAAAAAAAGTACTTGGAACATAAAGCAGCTTCCATTTTATGGAAATGAGTTTCTCACTGGAATGGTAAAATCCTTTAAGCTAGGCACTGGTTTTTTTTCTAGAAAGTTAGGTACTATTTTTTTCTTATGACTCATTAGTGTCTTCCAGCATCTGAAAGCGTTGCCTCTCCCATTTAGTTGATTTGGGGAAAGGAGGTAGAGAAGAAGCTCAGAATTTCATGCTGCTTTCCCAGCCTAGGACTGTCTCATCTCCCGTAGCATGCTGCCACAAGATGACCAGGCCTTCTGCAGTAGTTCTTTCCAAGAAAAAAGAAAGTAGAAGAGAAATATAATATTAGCCATAAACATGGATTTGTCTCTCTCAATTTCCTGAGCTCATATACTATACAGTTATCCAGGAGAAGCAAGCAGATGTTTAATCTAGGCTGATTCTATGCTATTTGTTTGGCTACTGAGCTGAAGAAATGTCTTACAGGAAGAGGACTTGTCCTACAATAAACAAGTGTGCAAAAGCTTCAAGTGGTTACAGTTACACAGATAATAACATCTAATACCTAACTGTCATATTCGCATCACTCCTGTTGAGGAAAGCAGAGGTTTGGGGCCTGTCTTCTAATTTAACTTTTTATCTTTATATATTCATCATATATTCATGACCCTGTATATAAGGTTCTAGTAGTTAAACAAACAGTGGCTGGATGAAAAGAAGCCAACATGAAATAACTAAGCACTGTGTTTTCCTTTTTTTTGCAGCCCTATGATGTAAATTTACAAGTTACATCAGTGTTGTCCAAACTGTCCTTGTTTCCCCATCCTCATATACATGAATACCTTTTGGATCCTTATGTAAACCTAGCTTCTGGCTGCAGGTCTCTCTTCTCTGTTATTGTCAGGGTGAGTAAACGCACAGTTGATGTTTACATACGGCTATGCCACAGTGATATATTTAGTAGTTTTGTAGTTACTGGTAGTAGTTGCTGGCTAGTTTAAGTTGGCAAATGGCTTGTCACTGAAAGTAGATACTTATGATCTTGATTTGAATCAAGATTTTGGATTTTCTACCAAAAACATTGGAAAATTTGAAGACGTGAGGACACAGAAATAAAATTGTTTGCTTAGTTTCATTGTATAGATCAAAACATTCCCTCTGGCAATGATGTTGCTTTAAACTGGACTAGGTCACATTGTTGTCACTTGCAGGCGATGTCAGGCAGTGCTGTAAGAACAGGCCAAGCACAGGTTTGCACCTGGATGCAAAAGAGATGGCTTTGATTCACACACAAGCGAAGGACACTCCTGAGTACCCTGTGCCTGCATGTATATCTCTGCTCAGCCTCTTTTTTTTCTGATGAAGGCTGTTCTTGACAGTGAAGTCCTGGATTTTTCGGAAGTCCCCTTCCTTTCCCTTGCTGATTCCATCTCTTCCTGCCAGACCTGCATCCTAGAAGGGCTGGCTGGGTGCCTGTCACATTGCAGCCTTCTCAGTCAGAGATCCCTCGCCTACCCCACGCACCAGCTGTCATTAAGCTGGTCAGCAGCCTGTTAATGATGCCTACCCAGTACTAACGGAGGGCTTAGCTCCCTTTTTCCCAGCAACCCTCACCATTTCAAAATATAATCTTCACTCTCTCCCCTTGTGCTTTCCCTAAATCCAGGAATTTACTGGTCAGTTGCCTGCATCAACATTTACTAAGACAAATTAATCATGGACATAATTAAATAATGCCATTTGTGGCAACAGCAAGTAAGGCTCAAGAGTTCCTGTCCTTTTGTATCTCTTTCTGCGCCCACTCACTCTTTTTGGGGGCAGAGCAGGTACTCTGCACGTGGTTCTGTGAGCCCGTGAGGATGCTGAGGTGGGTCTGCATCCTGGGCACTGAAGGCTGTCATTTAGTCTTGCTGCGAGGCACTCTGCAAAGGTGTTCGTTTTGTGTGTTGATGGCATTGTGCTTTCCAGGTTGTTGGGGACCTCATGGTTAGAATCCAGCGCATCCCAGATTTCACTCCCAAACTTTTGCTGGTCAGAAAACGCCTGCTGGGCTTGGAGCCGGAAGGGCCCATGTGAGTAAATGCATTGCATGTTCTCCAAGACCCACGGCTGGTTTTTGTGTGTGCCAGTCCTGATTCTCAGCTGATTTTTTTTCTCTTTCTCAGCATTGACCACATGACATTACTAGAGGGCGTGATTGTGCTGGAAGAATTCTGCAAAGAGCTGGCAGCAATTGCATTTGTGAAGTATCATGCCTCATCTACACCATAAGCAGCCTTGATAAGCAGCCAGGCTGTAAAACAACCTAGCCTGTTTCAGTCGAAAAGACTATTGACAACACCCAGATAAGAAGAGGTGGTGCCTCCTAGCAAAGTGTCAGTTGACATTTGGCAGAATTGGAAGACAAGTTACTTTCACCGGATGTCGACATTGCAAGAGAGAGGGATTCAAATGGACCGAGAATATGATTGAAGGCATTTTGGGAGAAACCAATGGATAGCGTTTCTAGCCACTGTGTGAAGAGCTGCAAAAGCTGCATGAAGAACCACAGGCATCAGACCTTGGTTATCCTGTTATAATGACAGTGTTTAGAGAGTCGGGTCTTTTATATGTTCTGGGGCTCACATGCACCAATCCGCTTTTTGTGACCATATTACTTTTAAAAAGCAAATTAATTTTATAACATTTTTATGTTGTAATTCTTTTTCTTTTCAGTTGGATATGTGAAAGGAAATCACAACTATAGTTGCAATGTATGTTATTAAAAATGAAGAGAGGTTCAAAGAATCCACCAATCCATAAACAGTGGGATATATTAATGGGGGATCATTTTTGGTTTGGTGAATCTTAAGACAAGTCTGAGCTTGACCCCCCCAGTGGATGACTCCGAGAGATATACGAGTATAAAATCAATACTAATGGAAATAATCCTGATTCAGCATCACATCCATAACAAATATATCTGAAGTGTACATGTTTCTAGTATGTTTGTCTCTGTCATTCCGAGTGATTGCTCTTCACGTTATCTGTGTAACTAGATTTGCTTTAGGTTTTTGCGTGTGAACTCTAGTTGCTTGACTCATGTCACCTTTACAGGGAAGTTAATTATAGGTCATTAGTAGTGGTTGCTGAAACAGTATTTTTAATTTCTTTTAAATTGATATTTAGCCTGAATTGGTTTAAGAATCTTTTGTGCCTTGAAAATTGGCAGCATAAACATCCTGTCATTTTTAGAAATGTTGTAATTGCTTATCTAACCATAGCAGTAGTGCCCAGCAAAAGATTGACTGATGCCAATTCAGTTCAAGTGTTGAACTGAATATAGTTCAACATATATTCATATGAATATAGAACTATGAATACATAGGACCAAAACTTATGCCTGCTTTTCACAGTGCTGGGATGCAGAAATGTCTCTCAGTGAATCTTTTTCAATATGGATGCTGTCAGCCAGGGCAGGCATTTGCATTGCAAGTGGAGGGCCATTCAGACTTCAGCATGCTTTGCTTCTAGTTCTCCAGCGTGAGAGCAGCCTGCACCTCCGACAGTTCTTGCCGCTCGCTGCCACATAGGCACTGGCAGGTTCAGGTAGCTCTGCTTTAACCTTCAAATCACACCGAGTGACTTGGATGAGAGACCTGTCCTGCTCTCCGCACAGGTGTGTAGTACCTCTTTCCCCTCCTGTGAACATAATAGCGTAGGCGGCAAGGTAGAGTTTAGCTCCTTGTGTTTACACTGTATTTCTTTGTCCCTCCTACTATCCTGTTTGCACAGCTCATGCCCATTTCAGATGTGATTGCTCATACGCAAATATGGACTAATTTACTCAGTCACGAGGATTTTTCTGGATTTACATGACTGTACCTAGAATCAGAGTCTGCTCTGAATCCATGCCTTTTGAGGTCTTTTTTTTTTTTTTTTTTTTTTTTTAATATTTATGGAACCGGGATGTTGAAAGGCCTTTTAAGTTAGCAGGTTAACTAGAACAGTGTCACAGTTAGTGGGCTAAGTTTATTCTTGTCACAACGGTGAAGAGGGTCCTGCTGTAAAAGCTTCCAGTACAGGTTCAGCTGGAGAGAGCAGTTCTGGAGCTGGGGAAACATTTTGGCAGGTAAACCCTGTATTCAGCGGCTGCCTATGCTGGAAGGCTTTTGTACAGAGCATTGCATTTATCTGGCAAACAAAAGCATGTTTTACTTCCTCACCTCCTTTTTTTTGCTGAATTTAGCCCCAAAGTGTTTTCAGGTCAAAGTAGCATAGTAGGATAAAGTTTATAAAAATGACACTTCTTTCATTTTTGTTCTTTAGAAACATACCTTGAAAGTAGCAAATAATTTTTATTGATATGTATTGCAGTCAGTCCATATTAGAAGCTTTGTTAATGTAACATACCTGACGCATAGTTTAGAACATGTAAATGTCTATGCAGAGAGATGTTTAATACATGCATTTGTTATAAATAAGGTCCCAGTTCAGCAAAGCAGTTAAACATAAGCTTAATTTCAAGAATTTTTTGCCTAAATTGCAATCTCTTACATGAACAAAGTTAGGCTGTTGAGCACAAATGCTGATGCTTTACTGAATTTGGGTCTTTGTCAGTTTTGCCTGAGCTTAATTACTTTTTCCTCAAATTTTCTATTTTCATTATTTATTTTTTTAAAGTGTTTGTTCTGGAATACTTCTAATGTCCCAATTTCAGTGGAAACTGGAAGTGATAATACTACTATAAATGAAAGAGAAATGTTAAACAAAACTTGCAAGAGCATTCCAAGTAACATAACAATTTATAAAGCCATTCAAGAGATGCCTGATCTCAGCTGAAAGCATTAACATCACCTCAGTTGTTGTTGTCGTCGTTTTCACTGATACCTGAGCTCATTACACTCTAAGGAATTGTATCAGTCCGCTTCTGGAAGGGCTACTGCAACCTCTGTGGCATTTTAACGCAAAACAGTCTACTGAGCTGCAAACACAATTCCTTCATGCTTGCCCATGAGAAAAATAAGTAGATATAACTACGAGCACTCTTAAATTCAGGATATAATTATTTCTTCTCCAGCAACATTGGTGATGTTCTTGCAAACCAAATGTTATTTAGTTGATAAATTTGTAAGACATGGATCCATGCCAATGGAAGTGAAGCAACCCTTGAAGTTGCTTTAGCCTAAACTGCTTTTGTGAGTGCTGCCTACAAACCTTGATTACCATACACGATGACAATGACCTTTATTTTTGTAGAAGTGATTTAATCTTCCTTAAGACATGGAACTCAAACCTTTAATTATTTTTTTTGTGGTGATATTTTTCATGCACTTTTTTTTAAAAAAAAAAAAAGTTTAGAAGTTAGTTCAGGTCCATGTTTTCACCTTTCCAATCTATGCATGTCATTGAGGTGCCCATTTTGTTTCTGTGTGCGTGTGTTTGTATGTGGTTATTTATTACCCAGAGAAGGACACCTGAGAAAATATATGGCCTGAAGTTCACAGCATATGCAGATCCTCCAGATGTCAGTGGGAAATGCAAATGCTTATCACCTTAGAAAATACAGCCTCTAGTATTAGATTGAAATACTTGAGAGGTAATACTAGAATAATTTTTGATTTCAAAAAGCAGATCCAAACCGCATTTTAACCCTGATGCACATGTGTGTAAATAAACACATTTTTTTACTTCTTTTTCCATTTATAGTATGTATTTGATTTAGACTCCCATATAGAAAATTTTGTAATAAGCCATGCGTTAGCTCTGGTAGAACAAGTTTGTCCTTAGTTTCTCATATGACTGTACTAGTCCTGGTATTCAGATCCTGTCTGTGTAATATTCTTACTATGTATTTGTCTGTGCAATATAAAAGCTGTGATTTGATACACAGCTTGAGTCTGGTTGTACATCACCTATGTATATATATGCATATATATATATATATAAGGACCAGAATCCCGAGCTTGCTTACACTACGATTAGTGTAAAGGTTGTCGCACTTGATTTTACAGGGCACAAGTAATCACGGAATGGCTTTGTAAATGCATGGTAATTTCTACCATAACCTGCTGTGTAATTTCACAGGTGACCTTTTATTATTGCTCTTTGTCTTGCTAAAAGAAATAGTAAACCGAAGTGCTAGGTAAAATCGAAGGATTATGTAGTAGACTTGGGGCTACATGGAAAATCCGTATCTGATATTGCGTATCAAACAGGGTTTTCAAACCATGATCCTCAATACTTTCTGTGCCCTGTAAAATAGTGTAACTATATAAAGTATATACTCCTTGTTTTGCCTCCTGCCTTGTTTACATTAAACAGAGGATATTCAGTAAAATTTTTCTATTAAACTTTGTGTAGGTCACTTACTGACAGCGTTGCCAAGGTTTCACAGGTGTGGGATTTCCATTGAGGAATTGTTGAAACAGCCACATGACCAGACATATAATATTGAGTTTTATGAAGGAGGTTGTGATAAAGTCCAACTTTTTGTGCTAAAAAATGCATGGAGGATTAAAGGGGATATTCTCAAAATAAATTAATTTCCATGAAGCGACTGCTTCTATTATTACAGAATCCATAGTAAGTTTTGTATGGATGACCTTGTCATAGAAAGTGTTTTAACATTTTACATCATGCTCCTGAAGTCCTGTCATTTTTTACTACATCCTGAAGTCCTTTCACTTATTTTGAGTCCGTCACTGCAGCATCTTCTGGAATAAGTCTGCTTCCTGTACTGTACTGTGCTATACTCTGCGGGGCTCGGAGTGAATCAGCATACTCTTGCCCATGAAGACTGGAAGCTGAGGGAAACGGCCAGGATGGAGTCGTCCTGAACACAGATTAACGTCTGCTCTTCCTGAGAGCCCAAGTATCTTTCAAGGCTGCAGCTGGTCAAGACCTTGGTTTTCTATTGCATTTGAGTGCAGAGTGCGTCAGTCACAACATTAGTTTATTGAATTGGGTACAAATGTCATGTACGTGAGTAAATATCATTTCTTTGAGTAAGGCTTTTATACATAGGGTTTTATATATGTTTTTATATATTTTAGAATTGTATTTGTTGGGTATTTTTTCTTAGTATCTCATCTAGTTTTAGTGTCCTTCAGGTTTTCATCAGCTTTTTAAAAATCTCACTGCTCTGTAAGATCCCCTCTGAGGACTACACTTGGATGTTAAGCTGTTTCTCCTTCTCAGTATTTAACAGCTGCAAGTGCTCTTGTATCTTCAACAAGAAGAGCACTACAGCAAGATGATACACTTGGCAGCTTTTTTTATAGCTCTCAGCATCTTTCCCCCATCCTCTTGGGTCTCAGAGATTGTCGTCTCCCACCCCAGATAATTTATTTGCTGTGCCTGCATGAGGCATTTAGAGATTTAGGGACGCTTTGCTTCCTCAAGCAGTGAGGAGGTTGTATCAAAATTGCACATTTTTTATCTTCTTGTATTTTTCTTTGATATTCTTGAAATAACTATTATTGAAGCACAATAATCTTACGGTACTTGCATTCTGATGCAAGATTTTGGGACTCTACATCCTATTGGAAAGAAACGAGAGTATTAGCAGTGTGTGGTCTCTACTTCATATTCATTAACTCGGTTCTCAGTCGAAGCTCTCAATGTAGATACAAGTAGCACAGGATCTACTGAATTTCTTAACCTTTAAATATTAACAGAACTGGTGCTGTCAAAGCCTCAAGGGTTTTGCTAGTTTGGTATGTGATCCAATTGGATTAAAGTGGATTAATGCTCAGAGAAGTGAATCCGCCACAATTTGTATGAGCCCTTTCGGCCTAAACCCATATGTTCCTGGCGCATCCTTTATCAGCCAAGGTTCCCTTTGAAGGATGAGAAAGAGAACTGAAAAGCAATTTAGGAATCAAGTGAAGCATGTGGTGGATTAAAGTTTTCAGGTGTCATAAGCTTCTTGGGAATGCCAAAAAAAGTGTGAAAAATTAAATTTTACAAGCTTGGACCCGTTGCTGGTATTGCCTTTGGAGTCAGATCTGTGAGGATAAAAAGATGCGTCTTGGAATGTGGTACCTCACCAGGCTATTTAAATTGCCTTTACAAGGATGGTATATATATTCCAAACTATGTTTTATTAAATTCCTGCTGGATATTACAGTAAATGCTGCTGGTGGGTATAAAATCTGCTGGAATAGCACTGTTGAACTGACAACTTTGTCAGTGTCTTGTAACTTTGATGAAGTAGATACGTCTTGCTGGCTTTGTCTTTCTGCTCTACAGCATCATAATTCAGTAGGGCTTTGTATGGCATTCTCTCCCTCTAGTAAAACATTTTATGTACTGAAAAATATGGAAACACGTGAAAGGAAGGTTCCTGTTGCAGTGCGGGGCTGTAGGAAAGTGTATGAAGAAAAGTGTATTCTTAATCAGCTTCATTTTCAAAAAAGGTGAGCCTCATTATATTCTAAAGTGAACAGTTCCCTGAAATAACTGTTGAAAAGAGGGAGGGTATCCTCCACCAGGAGACCCTAGGTGGTAAGTATAAACCAGCTTTGGAAATTTGCACTGGGGGCAGCAGAAATTACATCTGCATAATATGTTTCAAGGTGTATAGCATCCCATTTCCAGTTTGGAGAGATGAAGCAGCTGAAAATCTAAGTTGTGCTGAGTAATAACGTGTAACAAGACTACAGGAAGTTCTGCAGAAAACAGCAAAAGATATTAAACTGATATAAGAGAGGAGGGCAACAGAGGTAACTAAGTTTAGGATAGTTAAATTATGGCTTAGGGTTAGAGGAACATTACTTCCCAATAAAAAGATTTGAAAGCCTTAAGCACCAAGACTGAAGGAATTATGGAGCCTAATTTATCAGAATGCAATTAAGAATGAGGTAATGTCATTGAGGAAAACTGATAGTCATTGTCGGTGAAAACTTCCTGACCATGAATGCTGCTAGGCCAGAAGTGGAAGGAGCCTGTAACTTCACACTTCTAAAACCAGACTGGACAAAACATTGAATGTTTCAAGAAGAAACCAGCCTGTGTCGGTGAGGAGATGAAGTAAACATGCATTTACATCCTCAGGCTCCCAGCTAATTAATGGCTCCTGAATAACCTGTATTTGTTCTGCCAGAAAGCAGTGCGTGGACTGATCCACTTGAGCGTCTCCTGTAAATGAGGAAAGTTGCTGCAATCTGAGAAAAGCAATTTTCAGCCCTCCAAAATGCGACTCACATAATAACCTCTTTGCAGAAGCAGCACCCATTACAGGCAGCGGGGGGTACAGCTTGATTAGCGGGGCCACGCTCCCCACCATGCTGAGCTGCCTTGGAGAGAAGAAACAAATTACCTGTGCTCTGAATTGTCATTATCCTTCACTTGAGAAACCCACTTCTACTTCCCTCATCTCCTCATCCACAGGAAACACCTGTCAAGTTTGTATTTCTTAATTTGAGTAATGAATTTTTATTTCCTAAGATTTTTGGAGACTCCTATTTTTACTGTTAGCAGGATGTCCATCAACACTCTGCATATTTCCAGACAATTTTTCTTTCAGCTTCCTGTAAGGGAAAGAAATCTTTGTATTGTTTGTCCTGCCTTTTGAGACTCACATTCATTCCATCCTCTCAAATCCCTGAAAATGTTCTTTGTCTTGTCCTTCACCTTGGGGATTCTGCAGTCAGCAGCCTGTGCAGCTCCGCAGGCAGGGAGTGTTAAGGACAATACAGACAAAAGCAGGGCCGCTTCTGTCCACCCAGGTCCAGCTGCAGGACCTGCATGGGAAATCCTATCTACGTGGCCAGTGTGGGATCAGAAGAAAAACCTGAACACACTGAAATCAATGGGAATTTTGCTATCATTAGAAATGATACGAAGTCTTCATTCTCTGCGTCACAAACTCATTTTGGCATTTCTGAGAATGTTTTAAGTTTTTCTGAAGGAAAAGAGGAATGACAATTGCCAGAGAAGAAAAAATTGGGTTCACGAGTTTTTTACGATGCCTGAAGAGAACCGCAATAGCTTGGTTGTGTTTAAAAGATGGATATTTAAGGAGACACCGTCTACTGAATTTAATTCTAAATTTTTTTTTTATGGTGCTTCTTTGTTCAAATAATCAAACACAAATTCCTAAGGAACCAAAGCCTGAGGAATTTGGGATCAAAACTCAGTCACCCAAATCTCTTGGCCTTGCTTACTTGGCAAAAACTTGTCAGGATCATGTAAGATATACATTTAAGCCAGTGATAACTGAAATACTACTCCCTCAGCCATATGCCAGAAGACACCTCTGCTGTTGGTTAATAAGACCTTACATTAACAGCTTAGAATTCTGCTGTTCCTTGACTTTTTGCTGAAATTTAGGAAAAGTAATAGTAATACTGGGTAAATCGTGCATCAAAATTGTGTGAGCCATTTCATGCTATATATATTAAATGTCTGCTTCTCTGGAGCCATGATCTCAGCTTGGATCATTAAATAAGGAGTTGGTTTAATATCAACCAACAAATCATATTAAACCTTGATGTTTCCAAGATGGCAAATATGCAGGAAACTAGATTTATCAGACCTTATTTTTACGTTCTAAAAGATCAAGAGTGAGCACAAACCCTTTTTTCTCCTTTTATAATTAATTGCAAATGTCAATTTAATCTACTAATATGATTCTAATTGCCAGATTTCTAAAATAGGGTTGCCTTTTTGTTTCTAAATATCAACCAAATAGAATAATGAAAAAATAAATGCCTTGATATGATTAAATGTGGTCTGTTCAACCAGTGGGACCGTACCACAGCTTCAAAACTGCTCTCTCAAGTTTATGTCCCTCAAGTGAGATGCTGAGAAGGAGCATTCTTGCTGGTTTTGTCTAAGAGGGAAAAGCTGCGACACGAAAATTTTCTATCTTTTATTTCTGAGGTAGAAAGTGGAAGTACATTACGATGGTTAGTTTGGGATTATGGTATATATACTTATCCTGTAAACCATTATTTGCTTATTTCATTTTATTTCAGAAAGAAGCAAAGGTGTGGGAACTGTAAATAATGTGATGCTAATAATTCCAGCCAGCACATGCAGCAGTTGGTGCCATTTCAAGGAACATATTACTTTTTACCCCTGATCACTGTGCCTTGTTCTGCTAATTGTTTAGTTATTTTTAAGCAGTTTTCTTACTCTGCACACACTGAGGTGATGCTGAGTAACCTGAGCAATTTTGTTGGGTTAGTGGATTTGTGTGACGACAGTTTTTTCTCCATGTGACAGCTGGATGACTTAGACTATTAATAGAGGAAGCTGTCACAGAGGAATTACATATATAGACTTCATTTAACTTTTTAAAGTACAAGCTATATAGGTGCAATTCATCTTTTCAGCTCTTTGGGTATTGAACTGTGTGGCGAAGGGGCTTGACTTCTTAGTCTTGACTCCGTTGTCTACAGAAACTTTTTATGCTCAGCAGCTATATGAACAATTATTAGAAGCCCCTAAGAAATTGCTCCAACATTGGCCCCATGGTTTGTTACTTCAGTGGAAAAGTATGGACTTCAAGAGCAAGCTGACCCAAATGCCAGATAAAGATCTTCTCCAGGCTGAAACTGAAATTCAATAAAGAAAACTTGCACCATCGTGAGCCAAGGTCAGTATAATTGTGTAACTCAACTATTTCAGCAGCTGAAGATTCCACCTGATTAACCTATTTATAGCTTTATATTAATTCAGTACCATTTAACCCAAAGGCTCCCTGAAATTTTATAGACACAGCCAAGGAGGCACCAATTCCACATGCCGTATTTAATGAGTTGTTTTCCATTAAGGCACGTGAACAGCGAACTCCTGATGTTGAGCTGATCCCCATGCCTGCAGCTCCTTACCTTGGGCTATGAAGCTGGGTATTAGCAGTGTCTCAGTTGGATGGGAAGCAAATGAGAAACTTAAGAACAGAATAATAATGCAGCCGTGTAACCCTGTTATATTGTATTGCCATTGCTAGTAACAGGCCATAGGTTTTGTGCTGAGTTTGCAAGGCCTCAGGGCTGAGGCACATCAGGCTTGCTTTGTCTGAACTTTTATTGACCTGCCTGCAGCTTTGTTTTAATTCAATTTAGCTGTAACAGCAAATTTTCTTCTGACCAGGTGGCTATGGCTAATTTCTTTTACTTTGCTTATCGTGCAATGGTACTGCTGTAGTTCTACACTCTAACGTCATGACGTAGTACAGAGAAATACGGGGCTGGTATGATGGCTGAGGCCTTGGGAGCATTAAAGCAGAGGAATACTGGTATGGCGCGAAAAGAGATGGGGCACATGCTTCACACTGGAGACCCCACAGCAATGAACTCACCCGCTGTCCATTAAAGAAACACAAACCTAGAGCTGGACAAAACTCTTTTTAGGCATAACAAAACCAACAAAGAAGTAGCAGATAGCATACTTAAAAGGTGCCCTACATAGCAAATTCAGATGTGATGCGGATCTGCAGAACGATGAAGAAAGGGGAAAGGTGTAAAACAGGTTAGCAAACATTAAAACGAACCCAAGTGGGTCTTCAAGTGAGGAAGGCAAAACTATCAACATGAACATCACAGTCCTCCTGGCAAAGGACTCCAGATGCTGGTGACCTGCTGCAGCAGGCCCCCACCACCACCAGAATGCCAGCAGCGACCACGGTGCCCCAAGGAGCAGGGTAAGGAGGCCGTAACATCAGGAAATGGGGCAGAACACAGGAAGTGCAATTTTAACTCTGATTATTAGCATTGAAACTTTTTGTGCCTAGACAAAGCTGCTTCTTTCTGTAATAATTAGATCTGGGCTGACAGTGGCTCTCGGAACAGACTGCAAGGATTTCAACTATACTTACAATAAATTCTTGGCTTCATATAAGGTGTGTTTCCTCTTTGCATAGGAACAAATTTTGGGGCATAATAGTAATAAATACATTTTAGAATTACAAAAAAAAAAGGCAAATTACCAGGATCAAACACACCAGGAAAAGTTCATTCTCCTGCTGCCAGGGAGAAGATTCTGGCAAAGCAGGGACAGATACTTCTACCTTCTGATGAAAAATGTCATCTATTTTATTGTTGTTCTTGATCCTGATACCCTCCATGCTGTGGAAAAGCTGCTTGCAGGTTTTTCCTGCATAAGAACAGAGACATTTGGTCTGAAATCTGTCTGGAACTGAGACCGGGGATACACACGAGGCTGTTGGTAAATATCGTTCTTCAACATTTAAATGGTGCTGAAGCCCCAATTTGGAGACTTTAGCCCAGTGCAGCCCCATCGTCCCTATTAAAGAAACAAGAAAACACCTGAGTCCTGCCTCCAACCAAGCATTTTATAACAAAAGCTCTTTTTCTTTGGTTTGAATCTAGACATCTCTACTCAAGTCAAATTCTACTCTGCTACTGCCTCCAGGTTTAACCAGAATAAAAAAATGACCACTAGGACAGTCGGTATGACCAGACTGCAAAAATAGAAACACAGAATTTCGTTTGGATGCTCATCATTATTTAATCCAGCAACCAGCGGACATTAAAATTTAATTTTACCAGAACATATTTTTCTTTGGATTGGGTCCCAAATAATTTCATTCCCTGGTTATTGCATTGTTTCAGTGACAACATACCCACACCATAATTATTCTTAAGGGGGTCAGCGTGCATGTGGGAAACAAAGTGCTCATCAGTGGGTACCATTCTTAGTATCCATTTGTCTCTTGGCTCCCTGAATCACTGTTATGAAGCATTTCCAGGGAGCTGATACTCATGTTTTAAACCATTATGTTTCCTACCATTTATAAGCCTGTCTAAGCCCGAAATCATTCAGTGGCTCTTGCTGCTGCATCCTTCAGGGACAAAATGTTCTAAAGAGCTAATGTTGCTCTTTCATTAAGAAACTTATTCAGAACCACAAAGAGTGATTTTGACAGTGCAATTGGTAGTTGCTCTAGGGTAGGAGCTTGACAGGAGTCCTATTTTAAGCTAAATGAATGTATACTGTTTATTTAAAGAAGCAGAGTCAGTTAGATTTTTGGTATGCATAAGTTAAGTATATACCTGTGTGTCTCGTCCGCTCTGCTTCTCCAGATTGCACAAAATAATTCCGCCCTGACACATGAAAAAAACCCATTTTTTGTGGCCAGCCCTGGCATGAAGACAAAAATAAAAGCGAAGAAAGAAAAAGATGAAAAACAAAAAAGAAGATGAAAAAGAAAAAACAAGGAAAAGTTTCCTACAAACCCAAGATCTGTCATTTCACCCTGAGTATCTCGTGCTTTTCTAGAGCGAGCACACTTTCCTTTTTCATATGTTTTGGTGGGTTTAAGTGTGGGTGGAGAGAGAAGAGAAGCACATTTAGTGAATAAAGGAAGGTAAAGTGAAGGGCATTAAGGTTCAAAGTGACAGAATCTATTAACTGCTTGCAAAGATGAACAAGGGTATGGTTTCACATCACGGTTCTTATGGTGGCAAAGCTGGTTTCAAAAAGTTCCTATCCTTAGTTGCTGGGCATCGTGTTTTGTTCTTGTTGAAAGATACATATATGAACAAGAACGTTCCACTGATCATTGCAACACAGCCCAAAAAGTTCAACCAGCACAGCCAAAGGTTATAAACTGCTGCATGGAGGTGGAAACATGAACCAGGGTGGGAATGGGCAGCAAATTTCTATTTGGCTTCATGAAGAAGAACAGGAAAGGGTAGCAATCTCCGGCAAGGAAGGATGGTCGCGTGGCTGAGCTGTGGTCTGGGGAGCTGGAAGAAGCTGGCTTCTGTCTGTGACCCTGCTGCACGACCCATCACCTCTGTTACTATAGCATGAGAGAAATATTAGTGAAAGTATCTCTTCAGGAGGGTGTAGTTATGTCTCATTAATGCAAGTTTAATGGATGATGGTATAAAAACACAGCATTGTTATCAGTCCCTCTCATCTTTATAAGTGCCACTGCATAGGTAATTGCAGACTTTCAAAATTAGATCTCCTGGTAGTGCTACTGAACACATACACTTGTGTCTTAGCAAAATGTTCTTTGCAAGGGCTTTGGAGATCAAAGACCGTCTGGGCTTGATTGGAAACCAATTATCTACTGCTGTGTGGACCTTTGAAAACTAACAGGACTTTTATTTCGTTTATCCTTTCATCCCCAAAATGAGGAATATAAAGATAAGGAAAAGCAGAACAAAAGAACAGATGTACCAAGCAAAGAGTGAAAAGGGAAAGCAAGAATGTGCCTATAGGTTAGCTGGATAGATTTAAAAAAAAAAAAAAAAAAACAAACCAACAACAAACCAACAGGTTGCTGGATTAGAAAACCTCAACAAGCTACAAGCATAAGCAATATACCTTCCAGCTCAGTATCTTTGTATCTCAGAAAATCACCTAAACACAGAGTTGCAATATGGATTAACCGTGGATGTCGATAGGAAGGATATTTTTTTGCTCCATATGTAACTGGAATTACAGAATTACTTCTGCAGTTGATGCTACTTAAAGTACCATTTCTGCAGCAGCATGTTGCTGTACCTTTGATCTACTTATTGCCTAATTTCTTTAGCCTTTCTCCTAGTCTTTTCCTGGTTCGGCTTCATATTCCAGGAAGAATCCAGTGCCGACAAGTGTGCTTTATGGCTCCAGCTCTAACTTATCGTTTCCAGTGCTGTCAGCAGACTGTGGGCCAAGGGAAGCAGCTGCAGATCCATTCGCTTCTGTAGCATTTCACGCACTTCTATGGCCCTGTTACTTTAATTTTAGTTTTGCTCTCTGGGGTCAGTCCTTGTACTGGGACAATTAACACTGAGCATCTGAAATCTGATAGGGATTTAAAGCAAAGGGTGAGTGGTTGCCACCTGCTGAGAGGAGGAGAAAGGAGGGGGAGGATGAATGAGCTGGACCTTTTCCTTTTTCATCCGGCGCACATTAGTGGATCAATGACTGAAATGGATGAGGGTGCTGCTGAAGTGTCAGAGCAGTGTAATGATGTAGCTGCTATTAATGGCTAGAGCTCCAGCCCGGAAATTATAGTGGAAGAAATGAGAAAAAAAAAAAAATTCTGAGGGCTCTGAATTGGTGATTTGAGGATTGTAATTTAGTGCTTGCTTTCATATTTCATTAAATGGCTACTGTGCACATTTTCAGAAGTTGGCCAGTTAGTTAAAGAAGGAATAAAGTCAATAAAGTGTGTTTGATCACGATTCTCCTTCCATTCCCCATCTAAGATAGGACACACAATCAGCGATGGTGGCTCTCCTTTAAATCAAGATCCATTTCCCTCTTTTCAGCAGATCTCTTTGCAGTGGGGAAATGTACCTTCAGCCCTCTGGCTGTCTGGTTTTAGAGCAGATGTACAAAATATTATAGTTTATATAGCCTGTGAACTCAGCATATTTCAAGATCAAATTCCTATTACACTAAAATCACTGGCAAAACCGTGGTTATCCTCAGGCAGCCTGGATCTAGACACAGTAAAAAAACCACAACAACTGACCAAATGAAACCAAAAATCCCACGGCAAAAGCACCTTGGCTTGCAAGATTGTTGAAAAGGACAAATCTGCTATTCTCAGCTAAATCTGTGACCTCAGGGAGGCTGTACCCTTCCACCAGCAGTTTGACAGATATCAGGATCCAACAGGTTTTTTTCCACATTGACTTTCTTTGGGCTCCCCTTCTCCTACAGTAATTACACAGGTCAGAGGGGAGAGCATGAAGGGAGGGTGTTCAGCTCTCTTCTCACTGAAAATGATGCAAAGGGGAGTCATGTGCTTCTTAGTCACTGAACAGTGAATATACAGAAGTCTATAAGAAAGATGTCTGTAAGAGCACTATTTCCACTCACATCTTTCAGGCTAACCTACTTTCTGCTGCTTCCTCTGAGGCTTTTTCCCTTTGTCCCTGCTGCGGGCGGCTGCTGTATGCTGCCACCGAGGTTGCGGCTGCCCTTTCTGCAAGCAGGCGAGGGGAAAGCATCCTGAAAAGCAGTTCCCACCTAAAATCGACAGTGGTCAGGGCTGCTGAGGTGAGGGGAACTCTGCCCTTTGCATGCCTGCATGATGCTGCTGGGGCACCCACCAGTCTCCACTCCAGCCCTTTCTGCCTGCCCAGTTAATTCTCCACAGCTCTCTTAGTGGATGCTCAATGCATGCCAAAAAGGTTTTTCTCCAATTTCAGACTCCTAACTTCTTTTCTGTGCTTCCTAAATAGAGGAGGCTGTCTGATAAGGCAGCTCGGGTGAGCAAGGAGAGGAGACCATGAGGTAAACAGCAGCGGATGATTGGGCATAAATATTTCAGAAAAATGTGTCAGCGTAAAAGGCTTAGCTGCAGCTATTCCTCCTGAGGGATCAGGTTGCAAAAGCCTCTTCCTCACTCCCCCAGTGTCTGCCTCCCTGGCTCTCAGTGTGTAATAAATTTCAGGGATGGGGGAAAGCAGGAGAGCAAGTATTTACTTTGCACCAGTAAAACAGTTGTTCTTATTCTGCCCTGTCGCTGGCTAATTAAAGCTTACACAGCCAGTTCATCATCAGTCAAAGGCTGCAAACCCTGTTCATTGCCAGGCAGTTTTGTAGCCGTTAGATCCAGTCCGATGTATAACTGACTGTTTTATCATAATTGAAATGGTTTGTGTGAGCCACGTTCCGCATCGCTGCGTGGACACTCACCAGTGGTGGTTTATAATGGTAATTGGCACATCAGCAGTTTGACCCTTTTCTAACAGACTATTTCATAGATGATGCTTCACTGCTACTGGTATTTATCTCAAAATACGCATTATAGAAAAAAATCTGTAACACTCTACCCTAATGATCCAAAACACAGATTCAGTGTACCCTAGGGATTTCTGCTGCGCCGGTTCAAGTTGCTCTCCCTGCACCGTCCCGAGCTTATCTGTCCCCTGAGCAGAGGCAGCACAAGGTGATGATGCATCTGCTCCTCACCTACCCCCGTTCCCAGGCCAGCTACTGCCCTAAATACATCTGGCATATCCTGCAGAACTGTAGCACAACCGTGTTGCGCTGCAGGATGGACAGACGGAGCTTTCAGCTTTGCTGAGAAGATGGGAACATCTTTGTCCGGCTTAATTTTAATGGAAACTGGAATCCCAGTCCTCTTCAGCAGCCTGTTAGTGCAAAATATCAAGTTTATAAAGATTGATAAAGAACTTGTGAAATTACTGAAGACTGTGGGCTGTACCATGCAGCTATGCACTCCCTGAAAGTCACATTGGGCGCAGATATTATGTACACAGAACTATCTTTAAACTGCTCAAGCCATGTGAATTCAGGTACATACCAGCTTGGGAAGTCTTTCTACGGATGGGTTCTAGCAGTGGGACTGCCCTATAAATAAGAAGGTTGTTCACAGTCCAACTTAACTTCATCTAATATTTATGTTTTCTAAATGTGTGACAATCAGGTTGCCTGGAGAAAGGGAAATGGAGCAAAATCTCAAGTTTGGGGTTCAGCTAAGGGCTCACAGGTTCCTCTTGCGCCCGTGAGAGCTCAGCCAGCCTCTGTGCATCGCAGCCCGGCAGCCACGAGACAAAATATCCTCATCGCGTTCCTGGAACGAAAAATGCTGTCAGAGTCTTAGGGACTTTGCTGGTGGGGTGTGGAACATTTTAGAAAAGCTTGGTAGTATGTTTAGTGTAAGACTTCAGAGATGAGGAAACATCTAATTGTCCAGCAGATGGTATGACCAAAATCTGAGTCCAGACACAATCAAGTAAACAAGCTACTGCCCTTCCCTTAAGGAGCTTGATTTCATTGATTGACCAGTGTCTCCAAGCTGGGGCTGATATTGAACACTACTAACCCCTGTCTCGGATTATACAGTTTCTTTAACCACTGTATGGAGGAAAAGGCTGATGAGATTGCCTTGCTCATTGATAATTTTTCCTTCTGGTTCTGATTATGCAGAATGATACTGCTAAAGAGAACATTAGAAGGTCAATCAAATGTTGCAAAAGATACAATAAAAGCCCATTCTAAAAATCTTTCTTTCCTTATTTCTATTTTTTTTCTCTGTCTGTCTGTCTGTTTCTGTAAACTCATTTAACTATATTTACATTCAAGATAATCAACATAATTTTAAACTCCTTTGTGGGAGTTAGTTTCTTTACTTGATGTATCTAGAGAAATATAGCCAGAATATGGATTTTCCTTGTCAGGCCCACTGCTTGGAGATACATTATTCATCTTTGGTTTTACATGTAATTTATTAATTTTTAATTAACAGTACAGACAATACTGGACAAATATTGTTTCTTCTTTTGGCCTTTTCCACTTAACATGGGAACTGGAAAAATAAAGCTTAGCATATTAAAAAAGATTCAAAAAAATTTAACCAGGAAAAAATGTTCCTTCTGAAATTGTGTAACTCTCAAGGTTGGTTTCATTTCACATAGAAAATAAATCTCCTATGCATTATTTGAAACTGCAAGGGACAAAGCACAGAACCAACACAGTGGTCCCAGCTTCTTGTCCTCTAAAGGTCAGCTGTGAGGATATGACACAGTGTTAAATTGCCAGTGCGAAAGAAGCTGAAATACAAAAGTATTGAAATAAGAAAGTAAGAAAAAGAAGACTTGAAGAATTCCAGGTCACTGTATTGTATTTCTCAGAACATCCAATTGCTCTGTAAATATTGCTTAATTAAATGTACTTAGATTGACAGCAATATTTAACTGCAATTGCATTAGAACTGAATCACTACCTGCAAAATTAATTCCAGATACCACAGCAGAAGAAAACTAGTAGTAGGTCTGAATATACTTCCTGATCAACAATTTATGGTGCAGGTCCAAAAGCATCGAGTCGAAAGACAATATTAATTTATTACAAGGTCATACAGACCTCTACCTCCTTGATTCATGTTCTCTGCTCCCAGCGTTACAGACGACCTGTGTAAAGGCCTACTGCTTAGTCTGAATGTCATGAAGAAGAATGAAGCAAATATGGTCACCCCTTCAAATTTTAGCTTCCTAGAGAAATCTGGTACTGCATCAAATGGATATTTATCTTGGATGCTGCGGGAAGGGAAAGGCATTCTGGCGTATGGACCAGTGGCTGAATGCAAAATCTGACATGACTACAAAAAATGGACTTATGATCTGTAGCAAATGAAGGTCTGTCAATCAGATGAAATGTCAGACTCTGCTAAACTAAATAGGCTTGTTTATCACTGTAATTATGGAGCCTTACAATGATAAGGTATTACATGTACATGTCTTACTCTGTGCCAGGAACTGTTCCACAGAAACCCAGTAAATTTAATTATGAGAGGAGGAAAAAAATTCCTCTATTTCATGATCTATCCACCCCTGCAATGATTACTCTGGGGAAATTCCCACCGAAGCCAAGCAGATGGTTCCTACCTTGTTGTACGCCCAGCTTATTTTCTTTTAAGCTATGAAGTGGTTTACAATGCCATTTTTCTCTGGAGGTGCCTTGCATTTGGCAGGCTTCTGACTGTGTGTGAATTCCTTTTTATTGTATATGTGAATGAATTGCTTGGTTTCTTTTTCACCCCAAATAACAAATCCCACTTTGGATTCATAGAAATAAGGACATGAATCAGACAAGTATCTAGTCCAAACATCCTTTCACCAAGATGACTCCCATTGACTTTGTTAAAAGAGAGTCAATAATCAGATTTAATGTCACTGAGCCACATCGTCTCTGGAGTATTTCCAGAAACATCCATATTGACCTCTTAAAGACTTGTGTATGCACCAATGTTGTATGTTTCTGCTTCTGAGCAATCCCCTACTCCCTTTTCACACAGATATGTAAGTTTGCAGCAAACTTGAACAGATGTTAGTTTGATGAGGGAGCTGCCTGCTTTCTCTGTGCCTGCTGGTAACCTACATTGGTCCTGAGGGCAGGATGAAATATGACTCTGATACTCTCAAAGGCAAACTTTGTCCTTGTAGCAGAAGCCAGCTCAAGCCCTACACACTCTCCAAGGGATTTGCCCAGGACAGAGGTGTGGTATCAAACTGTTCTCAGCAGAAAGGTAAATTTCTGCTATTTCTCTTTTCTTCTCAAAAAAATTCCAGGCTAGCGGGGCTCTCAGAAGAAATATCAGACAGGTTTTGGAAAACGGATGAACACTGATGATATCTCTCAAGAAACTTTAAGTCAAATCTTTGTAAAACTAGAGGTGCCCAGATTAAAGGCTAAACCTAAAGTGGCAGGTGCCTGGTCAGAGAATGGTATATACTTTATCTGATTTGAGACTATGTAGCTCCAAGGAGTTCTTTAAAGAGAGATAAATCATTAATCCCCACAATCAGTTCAGAGCAGCCAGAAAAGAAGATAAAGTTCCTGTGCCTTTGTGCCACATATACCTCCAGGCATCTTCTAACAGATTTCTCTGCAGTTTGAATTCAGCTCTCCACTTCAGAGTCAGAACAGACAGAGAGAAGCTGTGTTTGAAAGCAAAGAAAATAGCTGAAATCTCTCATGAGATATAATTTAAAATGGATGTTGTTGGGGGACTAAAAAAAAAGTTATTTGCAAGCATTATGGCATATTTTTTCTCTGATATCCATTAAAAGCATACACAATACCTGGATGACTTAACCTGTGACCATTATTTATTGTAACCTATTTTTCCCCCAGAGTGAATGCCTGAATTCGAATCTTCCATTTATCGCTAAGTGCACTTCTGGGAAGGGTAAATAGAAGAGCAAAGGCCTGGATCCGCAGGCAAGAAGCACACAGCAATCAAAAACAGAAAGTAGAAAAGTGGCTTTAAGTGTCCTCTTTGCTCCCTGCACCTGGATGGGCTGTCTAAGGCTGGCCCCAGTGGAAAGGAGAAGACTCCGCAGCCTGCTCACTCCTCCAATAGCTTGCTTCAATCTCTCAGTTTTTACTGTGGAATAAAGAACCCCTTTGCAGGCTTTGGCGAGAAAAATGTTCACCCAGGAATGGCTCCAGCACAGTGATTTGTGCGATGCAGTGATTTGCCACAGCATCTTTGATGCAGAGTTACTGTGATGATCAAAGCAAGTCTAATCAGCTCAGTCGTTTACAAGTCTTTGCAGCCCCTTCTGCCTGCCTGTAACCAGCCAGGATGTCTCCTTCACTTTGGACAGCAACGATGCAGGGAAAACCAATAATAGCTCTGTGGCCAGCCTTCCCCCAGGCATGTTTTCACCCTCAACCTTCAATAGGAGGACAGACGGAAATATGAATTAGGAGTGGGAGACCTTGCCCACTCTACCCATTGAGAGAAGGGCTTCTGAGGGAAGGTCATCCTTCCTATCTGTTCCCTGCCCCATGAAACCTCTGAAATGAGCTCAGAAGGTTTTCAGACACATGTAGGAACGCGCGCCTATGAATTGAGCTTGGCCTACCAGCATCGTATAAGGCTGTTGCTTCGGCTGCTGACCCCAGGCACAAAGCACAGCTGATTTTGGAGACATGACAGTGATTCTCTGACATGCAAGCATCTTCCTGTGAGCATCTGGTCTGGCTCCACTATCATTTTATGCTGGTCAGACAACACGAAGCTTTCTGCAGAAAAGCAAGTCTACTGTGTTGCTGAATCTCACGAAAAGCACAGTTTTCAGTGCTAAAACAGTTGAACTTTGTAGCTAAATCTGGACGAATGCTTCTCAAGAGGAAAGCAGATCCTCTTTTAGTTGTGTGAACCATTAAGCTGTACTTAAAAGAATGAGGAAAAAGTCTCACAAGTCTTGTTTAATACAAGCTGCTATTCTAGGTTTCATTCCTCCCGCAGCTGGTATTTTCTGCTCTCCAAAACGCAGGGGAAAGCTAAAGCATTATTTAATGGGATTTATCTGAAAGACAAATCCTTAAACTCTGCTCTGGCACAGCAGTGTGAGTGGCTGGGGGAGCCGCACGGCTGGTACCTGCCCAGGAGTGTGTGCTGTGCAGACAGCCCTGGTGAGGGAAGAGCAGAGGCACTGCTCTTCCACAAATCTGCCTCTGCCATGTCCTACCCAGCTGTGGAGCAGTTACAGTAACTGTTCCACTATCGCTGAAAAATAACTTATTAATTTGACTATCAAATCATGGATTTCTTTCAGAGTCCCTCTCTCCCACTGCCAGTATTGAATGGGCAGGTTCCAATATTAACTTTCTGAGTTGTCATCATTTGCTGCAGTTCATCTATTCCATCTCTTTCCCCCTGAAGCTCTTTTGGACTGAAACGACTAAAAGCTCCTTGCACTTCATTCACTGGGGCTCTCAGTTTGGCTGAGTATCAGACTGATGCCAGGACGGCCATGGCCATGGGATTTTTTAAGGACGTTTCGTTCCTGCCATCTGTCTGTTGGCTCAACTGTAAGAAATTTAGATTGTGATGCCTTCCCAAAGTTGTTTTTTCCCCCTTGGACTGCTGTCAGGATATGCAATCTGTCTCTGTGAGTGTTCCAGTGAGACAGCATTCGAGATGCGATAAAATGCCTCCGACTATTACATGTGTTACTTTATTTCTTAATAACAGGTGATGATAATGATGCATTACCATGCATGTCACCTGAAAGGCAATAAATGCAAAGAGGTTCCAAACTTTTAATGGGGACTTGCTGTATTTTAGGAACAGTGTGACAACATTTTCTATGGCATTTCCTCATTTTGGCCTTTCAGACCAGGTTGTTTGGTCAAGCTGAGGTGTGGGAATGAGTGACTAGTTTTTGTGCTACCACTCACCTGGACTGGGGCCTTCCACAGTGGGGCCATTTCACTCAGCGGTGCAGGCAATGTGGAAAAAGCGGGGGTAGCTGCGCTGCTTCTGGGTTCCTCTTGCTTGTGTGTAATGTAGTTACACCCCACTTTATGTTTCATATTTAATTTCCCCTGAGATGTTTTGGAAGGAGGTGGTATTTCAGTGACACTCCGGTGGCCCTCCCTGCGAGCCTGGTTTTGCCCCATGTTGTTAGGTAGCCAGCCAGTCTATAGTAACACTTAAAGATGAACCTCAGCGCCAGTGCCCCAGGTACCTGAGCCAGTTTGATGCTGGGCATATGTATGTACTCCATTAAAGGTTTAAACTCAGAAGTGGTTTATGAACCATTCCGGCAAGAACAGGAAATCTCTACTAGAAGATTGGATCAGAAGACGCAAGTCTCCTTAAGTGACCTGTTCTTATGAAATTTCTGCTTTCATGAAATTTGGGATACATCCGAATTGAGATATATGTTGTGGTTCTGTTTTCAGATATAATTTTTTAGACTGGGACGTTCCCAGCAATGAATGTGAAGGTATGACAGATTCTGTCTGTTTTGGTAAATAGATTATGAGCCCACCAACATTTAAGATACAATTTTAGACTCTGCTTGAGGGGCCACCTAGGCTTAGATTAGACGTTTTACCTTACACAGTTTATTTACTTTAAAGACCAGAAAAATATTACATTGATAGTGTGTTTCTGGATAAAACCCATATGAAAGAGACATTTCATTTATAGAATGAAACCATAAAATTCTAAAAACATGGATGCAGCTGATTAATATCTGTATATCTTGTCCAATTGATAGTTTAAAAAAAATACTCTCAGCTAGAAAATACAATCACTACTTTAACAAAACAGATCTTCCCAGTCTGACTTGATTGCAGGACTCACATTTTGCATATAAAGCTGAAGTCCAACTAACTTATCTTTGTTTTTAGCTGACTGCAATACTTCTGGAGAGAATGATGATAAATTTGTAACAGATAAAACTGGATGTTTTCAGTTTCAATAAAAATTAGGTATTTTTTAAAGTGGGAATAACAACAAAGAGGCACAAATTAGACAATGTAATTTAGATAAATTTAGGGTTATGACAGCTCTCTTGCCCTCAGCCAGTATAATGAATAATTTAGAGCCAAATTTAGGGGCACTCCAGGACTAAAGTATTGCATTATCTAATTTCTGTTGTTACTCTGAAGTGTAAGCAGCAAGCCTATTAAATATGAATGGAGTAATCAGACAAATTCTATGACTGTATGCGTGAGCTTCTCATTAATGTTTCACAAAGAAGCATCAAGAAAGACTAAATAGACTGCACTGGATTTAAAAGTAATAAATATACTCCAGAAACAATGTAACTTAATGACCTTCCCATGAACAAAGGGACTTAAAGCAAAAGGATATTCAACAGAGTATCCTCGCTGAAGCAGTAACTCGAGCAGATTATCTTTTGCACATCCCTGGTCACCTCTTGATTATCATTTGCCAAAATATCATTGCCACGGTACATCCAGTTAGTGCCTCTTTTCAATGCCACCTTTACACAGCGGTAGTCTCAGCCACCACAGCCTATCACGATTTCATGACAGCACAGGATGATTGCTGTAAACTGTAGAGCTGCCTTCTTAGTAGGACACAGAACGTACCTTCAAGCCAAGTTAGCAATTAGGGCATGATTTTGAGCATCCTTTACCTCTCACTGACTTCAACATATAGCACTCCTGGGATCAAGCTCTTCAGCTGTGTAAATGAGTACTGCTTCAATGTGAACTGCTGAGCTAAAAGAAAAAATTACTTTGGCCATTTTTCAGCTTTCCAGGAAGGAGTTTTCAACTTCTCACAGAGGAAAACATTATTTTATTTTATTTTATTTTATTTTATTTTATTTTATTTTATTACTTTTTTTACATTTGAGGTTGGATGCACTGATGTTCCTTTCAGAAGTGGAATGTGATTCAGGACACAACGAATAGCAATTCCTTCCTTCATCAAACAGTTTAAACAGAGGTTCAAATTAAACAAAATCAGTTTAAACTGGAAAAATCCAGACTGACTTCCTAGGTGAGATCAGATTTATAGTTCCAGCAAATAAAGTCTTTTTTCTAAGAAAAAATATTTCTAAATAAACTTCTCATTATCATTTCCCCATCATGATTACTACAAATAGCAAACTTTCTCTTTGTCCATGTGTCTAGACAATATCCTTACAAATCCTGCAAGATAAAGCAGCTGATGAAAGAATGATACAAATACAGGAAAACCTGGAAGAAATGTCACAAAACTGACAAATTTTTGACTCCATTTTACTTTCTTATTTTGAAGAAAAGTATAGGACTTCAGATGTGACAGGCAAAAATAAAGTCTCATCTTAGGGTTGCTCATTGTCCATGATCAAGACCAGGGACGGGATAACCCAGACGGGGTGGAATATTGATCTAGGTATGTGTGCTGGTCAAAATATTTATTACTTTGTTCACACAGACATGGTAAAAATGGAATGTCATTTTAATGATCGCAACCCAGAATAAAAAGCAGAACATTCATCATCTTTTTGATCTCCTTGTTTTTAACAAGGTATCTGTAAAACCAAAGTCTTTCTTCTCTCTGCAATTTTAAGTCTAACTTTATGAAAACAAAAAGCAGACATTATCAATTTCATCTTACAGTTGGCAATTAGCATCTTTACAGACTCCAAAGCCTAAACAATTAAAAGTTGAATAATTTATGGCAAATGGAACAATTTCTGTCAACAGTATTATAAGGTGCATTACAAATATACTTCACTGCCTGGAACTGCTTGATTATTGATTCTGGAGTTCTCATTAGTGATGCAGTTGGCAGCCCCTGTCCGTGGGCAATGGCTACTTTTGTTTGTCTGCCCTTCTGAATTAATTGGAAATAATCCATGGTTACTTGTGCTTATTTAGGGTGAGATTCTGTCAATAAAAGAGGATGGAGGAGGTGTGCTATGGTTGTTCTCATGCCAGCAAGTTATCTTCCAGGCAAAACCTGCCAGAATGGCCACTGACAACTCTGGCCAGGAAAGACAGCAAACACCTCCTTCGCTCCAATTTCATTCTTGGGATGACGGATAGCAAATCCACAGCTTTGACCTTCTTATCATAGGTATTTGCTTGGGCTGGTGATGTTTACAAGCCTCTCACGGCAAAGAAGGTATTAAGGAGCAGTTGCAAGGGGTGAATGATCAGGTAGACGAGGAATATGGGGAGTATGTCTGTCTCTGAAAGAGTTAGAGCCAAAAGGACTGAAGCTTTCTAGGGAACAAGAGAAAGAAGGTGGCTTGGAGAAAACTGTCAGGTTAGAGTTAGTCTGAGAAAGGCCAGTTTCTGTCTGTGTGTGGGATGACTGTTGTGGGGATGTCTCCAGTTAGAGGAGAGATTTGTTGATTGATGTCATGTCTTGTGGGGAGGTCATCTATTTGTGTTCCCACTCTTCTTGGCAGGAAGAGCCTGAGATGCTTAGCCATTGCCCTTTGTAGGGATTCTGGACAGGCCTTCTTCAGTGTGAGGAGAGATGCTTCTTTCTTCTTACGAGCATATGGTAGACCAGAGCTTTTAAGAAATTGTTACATTTTGGGCTGTAACTCCAAGACCCTAATGTGGAGTGAACCTTCATGTCTGTGCTTCTAACTGCCTTTTGCAGAAATGCTTTTCAGCTGGCTGTTTACTTTCTTGCTGTGAGTCACCCAGCGTGGGCCATTCTCGGGAAGGGTATGAAGACTTGTCTGACTGGGAGGAAAGACTTACAAGCAAATAATGACTTGTGCTATCCTACCTCTGCACAGAATTATAACTTGTGTGCTTGTCCAGTAGACCCCCCTAAAAGCACCCATGCAATGGAAAATGGAGGATGCAGGGAGAAAGAGAACAGCTATCAGGCATCAGGCAGCTTCACTTGCAATACATGAAGTGTCAGGCAGTTGGTAAAGTGTGGTGAGGGCCGGAGACACCTGCTACCATCATCCCCAGGTCTGTTAATGATGCTACATGATCTTACTGGTGCAGAAAGAGGCTCTCCAGATGTGCCCAGGAGGTCAAGCTTTGCACCTTGTAAAGACATCAAAAATGTAAATCAGGTGCTAAGAATTTTAGGAAGGTACAGAAAGCACAACAGAAGGTGTTGTCACGTCGTGCTATAAAACCATAACATGGCCATATTTCAATTGCTGAGTAAAATACTGGTCAGCCCATATCAAGGAGGATGTTGTAAAATCTAAAAACAGATCGAGAAGATAGTTAGAATCATAATGAAGATTATAGCCAAAAAATAGCCTCTGCCCAAGGAGTGACTAAATAGAAAGCTTCAGAAAGACTTAATAGGATTCTTCAAAACAAGGAGAGACAGACGAGGGGAGAGCGAGATATGATTTAAGGCCCTTCGAATCATGAGAGAGATGGAGGAAATATATGAGAGAATTTTTCATTTTTCATTGTACTAGAATCAGGAGGTACCTGGTGCCAGTCAAGGTAGCTCAAAATAAAGGACAAAATAAATAAGACTCCTTCATACAACCTCCAACTAACTTGAGAAAGTCATTGCCAGAGAATAAAAGCTGAATGTACATATGGCTTCAAAGCAATTAGGGAGATTAGACAATGGATGGAAGATTCATTGATAATGGTTAAATATAATAGTTCACACTGAAGCTTTGGCTAAAAATACCTCCAACTGCTGACAATGAGAAGCTGGGTATGTAAGGGAAGGAAACTCCCTACAGTCTTCATTCTTATGCTTTCCCTAAGCATTTGCTAGAGGCTTCCAGTAGTGGGCCAGGGACCTGAACCAAACAGTAGTTTGTGCAGAGGAGATTGGCTCTGCCACGTTGAATCTGGAAGTGCAGGAATGTTTTGGAAGAGAAGCTCTTAACTCTCCACAGATGGGGGCTTCATAGGCTTCAGCTTCCTTGTGTCAAGAAAATTACACAATATTTATTTAACTTTGATGTGACTTTAATATTAGATGTTGAAGGTGGCTTTTTTCTGGAGATACAATCTGTTCCTTCACTCAAATGAGTAGGTGAGAAAAGGAGGTCATCTGAGGTGTTGGAGCTGATTCTCTTTGCTGAGCATCCATCTCACAAACCATTGATCAGAGTCTATATGTGGGCCCACAAGCTGTGAACGAGTCGTCAAAGGGCTGATTATGAACACATTCATCTGAATGCTGAAATTGTACACAGCCAGTTGAGAAAACAGGTATAAATTGGAACTACTAGTGAAGTTACAGATCTATTTTTGTTTCCTGTCTCCCAGTATCTTCTAATCAAGATTGAATGTTTTTCAAGAAAACACACTTCAGTTCAACTCCTACTGCTGCATTTATTTTCTAGCCATGGCATTTAGCAGCTTCTCAGATTTAAGTGTCTAGGTCCTTTTAACCTTATGTTCTGAATTTACAGAGGGGCAGGTTGGACTTGAATTGTCCATATAAATAATCCCTCATGTGATGCCTTCTTTCATATGCACATCTGGTGAGTTCTTTGTTCCTAATTAGGATGCAGCTTCTTGGAAAATTAGTTCTTTGACAGCAACTGTAACAAGAAACTGTGCAAATTTAAACAAGAACTGAGAATCCCACTAAGACTTTTATTAGCAGCAAAATCAAAGATCTGCAAAATGCCTTTTGTTTTTCTTCCCCTCAGCATCACTGAATCTTCTCATTCCAGACCATGCTTAGTCCTCTGTCATTACAGACACACCTGGGCATGGATCAGAGATTAAAATTAATTTCCCAGTCCATAATAGATCTATCCTCAATTACTAATGCAATATGTTTAGAAAGGGTCCACAAGGAGCAATTGAATTCATATCGGTATCATATTTCTCTGTAGCTCTACACCATTTGTGACCTACCAGTGATCAGTAAAAATTCCTGTTCTCTTGTTTAGCTAACTGCCAGAACCGCATTTCACATAAAGAAGGAACAGCTTTTGAATCCTACTATATTCTGTCCAGTTCAACTCAGACTGACACTATAAATCCGTATTAAATCAGCTAACCAAAACCTCTTCTTGTCTAAACTATTCTCAATTAAAAATAATCCCTCTAATATCAGAGAAGCGAGAATAAAGGTGGAAAGAAAATATTCCTAAAAATAAACAAACGTCTAGACATAAAATCCAATTTGGTATAAATCTTAACTACCAATCTTGTTTTGAACAAAATACAAAAATTTGTTCATTAAATACTTGCCATTTAGGGACCTTTTCTCATGGGGAGAATGACTAACAAAAATTGCCAAACCTAGGATTAGTGTATGTCATGGGTAGTTATAGCTTTCCCTTGCATCCAATAATTGACATTCTTTTTTCAAAATTGCTGCAGTTCAACAAGATACAGAAGAACCACTCAAACATGACGAATTATGTGCTTCATGCCCATCTGAATGGGACCGAATGAACTAACAAGTTGAAGAGTTATTTATCTGTGCTTTATTTTCCAAACAGATGGAACAGTTAGAGGAAAAAAATCTATGTATTTCAGGCTTTGATAGTTCCTATTACAGACAAAATTCCACTAGCTGACAAGGGAGCAGTTTACACGTCTAGGACCTAAACTTTCAAACAGCTGCAACCCTTTGTTTTTACGGGAAGAACATGAGCTGTGATTGACCTCCTTGCAATTATTTGCTCTGATTTGGATACAGACGATAAAGCTGGAATCATAAAGTGAACACAAATACAAAAATGGCCTGTTACAACTGAATTTACTTTAAAAGCTGTAACAAAGCATCATTTTCTTCTGCATCATGGTCTGTAAGCATTACCTCAGAAAAAGGCAGTCTGAAAGCACACAAAGAAGTGAGCATCTTTCTGGAGGAGGTAGAAGGAAATTTTGTATCTCTGTTCTGCACAAGCAAGTAATGGATTTCTCCTCTTCTGCAATACCACTCATCTGCTGTTTGCACAGACTACAGCTACTACCCATTATCTCTTCTCTATAAAGATAATTGCACCAGATCCTCAAGGCATTACTTTGTGTAATTCCAGGGACCTGAGTGGAGGATTTGGCCTGCCTCTACTAGACCTACCATGTTACATGCATAAAGCAACATCGTCCTTTCAGCCATTTACTGAGCCCCTTTATTAAGATTGCAAATAAAGTCAGTAACTATAATAATGCTTTTGGTTTTTGTGGATCCTGGCTTGGCTAGGAATTGATGGAGATAAACATCTCATTTCAAATAGGCTACTGAGCAGATGGTAATGACTTTTAATCACAAGCAACATGAGGCAAATCTGAAATAATGCTCTTGAGATGAACAGTTTGGTACATCATTCCCACCATTTTGAATGCTGAATAACCTTGCCCCATGAACAGAGCCATGTGAGATTTATGTACACTTATACTTCCAGCTCACTAAATACTGACAGTCATTAATAGCTTTTTACAATTCTTATTTTGGGCCCTTATCCAATGCCCACCGAAGTCAAAGCAAACTTCTTTCTAAGCCTTCAAAGACTCCATCTGCTGCAATAACAAAGTGTTTTAATCGCTGATGCAGAAGTCTGGGACACCTACAAGAACTTCCTGCTCAATACTAAAAATGAGAGTAGGGGGTGGTTTCTTTAGATACCTGAAACACTGTCCTCAAAAAAAAAACCCCAAAAAAACCCAAAAAAGAAAAAAAGCTTTCTGCAATTTGCAGAAACAGTACTAGGGGTCAGACACTGACCTTCAGCTCACGCCCTATGCCTCTGGGAGGTTAATTACATCATTTTAGACAATTGTCTGCTTAGGTCAGTCCTGAGAAGGCAGTACAGGGAGTTTCTTTCACAGGCCCCATCTGCCACTGCATTATTGGAAAGCTGAGGTGCTCTTTGCATTAAGGACATCTTTATGCCAACAGTGGAGCTCTCATTTCTGCATAATCTCCCTCCGATCCTTTGTGATGTTTTCAGAGCAGTCTGCTGACACAGTGATACTGTTGGCCATGATGGTGTGACAGGTTTGCATTGCAGTCCTTGAGCTGCAATCTCCTTGCTTGGAAGCTTACGAACACCATTTCTTAACAGTAATGTTTAAATAGTTTTGTTTGAGCCCACTTACAGAGCAAACTGTGTTTAAACTCTTTTTAGCAGGGAATTCACGAGAATAGTTTTCAAATGGTTAGCCTGACTAAACCATGTCTGCAACAAAAACTCCATCATGGTTTACAATGTGCCTTCCACAACTCTGCTTAAATTTTAACTCTATGTAAATCAGTAGCAATTTTCCCGCTGACCTTTTACCTAAGTGTGGCTTTGCCATTTTACCTTCTGGAGAAGGACTCTGACACCTCGCTTCCATGTCCTGAAGTGACGGCCACCTGTACCACTCACCAGGGAATCCACCCTTGCAGGTAACAGCAAATATCTCCACAGACAGATTACAGCTATGTAGATGAGAGCTAAGCAAATACAGTGCCTAATTAATAATATGCACAAGAGGCGTCCAGGGGAGGCTGGTCAGCATTGCTGGTGGCAGTGAGCCATTACCCATCTCACGGATGCGGTCATAGTAGCCTGCAGCTGGAATTGCTGGGCCCCGGCAGCTGCTGTGGAAGGTGTGAGCAGGCACAGAGTGAGCTCTTGACTCCAGTACAGGCTGAAAGACCACACAGGGGCCTTGATCCTGCTCGATGCAGAGAGAGCCACTGACTTCAGCAGGAAGATTTGTTTCTCTCAAGCTCTGGGAAGGACTGGGAACATGCACAGCCCTTAGCCAACCACGTATTTATCTCCCCCTAACAGTGTCTCTTCATGGTTTCGTCTGCAGGCTCTTACAAATGAATAAATGAAATGCATGAATGAAACATCCCAGCTCTCGGTGCCTTGCTCAAGCAGTGCTTGCTTAAATGCCTTGGGAGTGTTGTCAGAGAAATGAGTCTGTACAAATCGGGCCTGAGGAGGAAAACGCACACGCTGCACTGCTGCACGGAGGCGAGCCATCCGAGAGAAGCCTGCCTTCCCACTACGCTCTTATATGACACATACAAAGGCAAGATTAATGGACTCGGCAACTAGTCAGCAGAATATAATTTTTCAAGTTGGGCAATGAAGGTGCGACAACTAACATGGCGGTGGGGGACAACTCCCCCCCCCCCCCGGTTAGCCAGCCTCCCCGGCAGTGCCTGCAGTAAGCCCCTGTGCCTGTTCGGGCTGAAGGGCTCCCGGCGGCGTGCGTCCCACGCGAGGCACCCCGCCGGCCCGGCCGTGCCGCGCCGCTGCCTGCCGGGGGGCGCCCGCCTTCCCGCCCGCCGCCCTCCCTCCCGGCTGGCCCTCCCTCGCGGCCTGCGCGCCCTCCCTCCCGGCTGGCCCTCCCTCGCGGCCTGCCCGCCCTCCCTCCCGGCTGGCCCTCCCTCCCGGCTGGCCCTCCCTCGCGGCCTGCCCGCCCTCCCTCCCGGCTGGCCCTCCCTCGCGGCCTGCCCGCCGCGGCCGCCGCCCGCGGACTCCATTTCCCAGCGGCCCCCGGGCGGGTCGGAGGGCGGGCGGTGGCGCCGGGCCGGCGGCCGGCTGGGCCTGCCGGGAGCATGGCTGCCAGGGAGGCGGGCGGCGCCGTGCTCGGCAGGTCCGCCGATAAGCTCTTCTCTCTGAGCGGGCTGTTCGCGGTGTACAAGCCCAAGGGGCCCACCTCGGCCGGCGTGCTCAACCTCCTGAAGGAGAGGCTGCTGGCAGGTAGGCGCCCGGGCGAGGCGAGGCGAGGCGAGGCGCGGGCTTCCCAAGTTGGGCCTGGAGGGCCGAGGTAGGGCGTGGTGGCGAAGCGAGGACATGGTGGCAGGGAGGTACGTGTGGGCAGGAGCAGGGGCAGGAGCAGGAGCAGGCCGGCCTGAGGCGAACGCCCATCCAGCCCTCGAGTGTTGTGGCCCGGCATGGCCGTGGGATGGACGTTGCGGTGGCGTGTGTGTTGGTTAGGATGCTGGAACCGCAACCCTTGTCAAGCCATTGCACCCTCTTTCTCAACATTCAGAAAACTAAAGGAAAACTGGGTTTTGATTTTATTTTTTTGTGGTAGTTCACAGCCATGGCGTGGCCCAGGTTGGGGAATGGAGCCGTTCCTGGATACGTTCTGGCTCGCTGCGTGGAGCTGCTGGGTCCCTGCAAGACTCAGTGTGTTGGTCACGCTGCACGGTGAGCTGTGAGGCCATATTCACCACTTGCTTATGTGGGGCAGGCATCTGTTATTGCGTAAGGTACAGCATGATGGGAGCCTTCGTTTTGAATGGGTGTGAGATTTGCCCCACAGAAAGCTCCAGCCCTGCAGTGCACAATGCGGGGGATCCCGGCTTGCTGGGAGAGCTGTTGAGCGCGGTCCCAGGGACAGCATCACCCATCTGCCAGAATGGGTGTCAGCAGCACGGCTGCAGCACAGCAATGGCAGGATGTTCTGCTTCAGTCCCACTGCCTATTGCTATTAAAAAAAAAAAAAAAAAAATCACCAAATGAGTGGAAACCACAGTGTTTCAAGGAGTTTGAAAGTCCTGGGCACAGTCTGCAGAAATTGCATTTTCTGAATACAAGGAAGCCTGGGTGTCAGATATTGGGGAAAAAAGTGTGATCACTGCAAAGGTGTGAGGGACTACAGCCTAGATTCTCTTTATAATATATATGGGGACTTGGCCATCTAATCTGGGCTTTTGGGCACTTGCTGATGAAGTGAGAACATACTTTCAGACTGGCGAGTGCTTATTCAGGCTGATTTACTCTGAGTGAACTGTAGTGTAGGCACAGACTTTAGTTCAGGTTTGTATGGAAGAGATTTGGCCGGACCATTCTGATTCCCTGATGTGAAAGGCGTAATGAAAAGATAACAGGAACAGGTGAGGGAGCTTAGAGCTTTGTCATATTTAATACTAATAAATAAGGGGCATTGGACTCTGCAAAATTCCTGGATTCATCAGCTGCATAGGAAGTATGGTGGGTTGAGATGCTCTGACTGCTTGAAAGCGGCAGTGAGCAAGTTCAGTTCATTGCAGAGTTTCTACAGGGCTGTGTACATGCGAATAAACACAACCCATTACGTGGAAGTAAATACAACAGGAATTGATTAGATTATTTGGCATAAAATTCATGTATAATAGGTGATTTCAGGGACTCTGCTGCTAGTTCTTGTGTGCTTTGTTGATGAAACTTCACAGGTGAACTGTCCGCCAGGTCTTCTAGTAGTATTTTCTGACCATCTGTTTATAATGGTACATAAGACTTGATTAGAATCTAAGCGAAAATAGCTCACAAATTGTTTGAGGTTGGGAGTAGATCTAGATGAATCATTGGTCTTATTCAGTACAGTATTTTCTGCACTACTAATTCGTACTTCAATTGATTTTATCTCCTTTAGCAGTCTGGAAACATGTGCTATTTTTCCTATGTTCTAAGGTTATTCTGTAAGGCTTCCTTTCAATTTCTGTTTGCAGAAGCTGGTGTGCAAACAAATGGGAACAAAAGAAACCAGGTTTTGAAAATTGGACATGGTGGAACTTTGGACAGCGCAGCAGCAGGAGTTCTGGGTAATGAAAAATATAAATACATTCATCAAAAGATGATTTTAGGAAACATTTTCATGCCTCCATGAAATTAGAGGTGGAGGAACAATTTGGGATACTCATGGCAGGCTTTGTGGCTTTGCAGGAAAGACAGGTTACTGTGGAAGAGTGATCTGCGTTACATTTTCTCTGCATATACTTTTACATGCATATAATGTGTTTCTTAACAGAAGGCTATATTCCCCTGCCTCCTAAACTCCTGAAATTACTTGTCGGTTATTACATGAAAATACAGACTCTTGTGTAATGAATTCTAAATTACTTCAGAAATTGATGGCTTTTTTTACTTAAGCTGGGGATTTATAGTCATCATAATTTTCTAAAGTATTTGTTCTTAAACTAATGCTTTTCTGGGATTTTGAGGGAGCCTTTTGGGTTGTAATACTTGCTGAATGAAAGATGTAAAAGAGCAATTCACCTGCTGCTTTTTTTGAGGCTCAGCACAGAAACAGTTTTGGCTTCCTGTCCTGTGTTGCATCATAAAGAAGAGTCATCAAAGAGATTTTGTCTTTTAATTTTGATAGCAATCCATTTATCAAATCCCTTTGTTTTATTAAGGAACAGAATGTGTCGATTGCTGGTGTTGAAAACTCAGCTGTGGGTGTGACCACTGGGCTGGATTATTCCCATATCATACATTGTCACCAACAGTTTTGTTGATAAGTAACATGCAAACTACAGCTTGCTTAAATTGTAGCCTTGTAGCTCTACTTGGCTAGAAGCAAAACAGCAATACTTTTTTGGTATTGAAAAACAATAGGTACAACTATGAGTATACACTGAAAGTAAATCCACTGAGTTTTGATATAATGACTTCTCAGGAAGAGCTGTGCTTCAAGGGGATGTTGTTCGCTCAGACTGTTGCTGGTAGAGGCCTATAGGCTGTTAATTGTCTTTCTCTGTCACCTGTGAACATTGTAAAATGTAACATTCTTGGGCTAGAAGTAAGCTTGCTGTGTTCCACTTTCCTCTACTGTGTGGCCGCTCACTGGAGAATACTGTGTGTATTGCTGAAGCGGACATTTTCCTTTTACACAGATGTTCCCTTTGAGCATGCTACTGCTCATTGTGGGAAGTCAACAGCTTTGATCCATAGGAAAAGAAAAATCACTCGTGCTTCTTAATCGCTTCTTCTACTGTTCTTTATCCAGCAGTCTCCAAAGCCTGCTCCTGTGGCATGAGAAAAAGTACTAGGGCTTGATGTGCTTGGTAAAGACAGAGAAGAGCATCACTTTAATATGCTGTGGATCATCTGAAAAAAGGCACAGGATCTGTCATTCCACTGCCATACAAAACAGACAGAGAGAAATGAACGGCAGGTAGATTGGAAAGGACAAAACTGGAGAGGAGTGGGAAAGGGAATGTGCCCAGATTTCTTGCGGGATTGGTTAAGATAATGAGGACAGAAGGGAGGACACAACAGAAACAAGTTACTCAGAAAATGTGTGCTGCTTTTTGGGACAGGGTGGTGGGGCAGAAAGCTTTCTTTCCTCATTAACAGTAGCATAATAGAAGTATTTCCTTCCTGAAACCTCTAACCTTTCCTAATCTATACTGCTGTTTCCCAGATTTTATGTACTGTGTATCTTTAACTTTGTACATGGGAATTAGTATTTAAAGAGTCTTGCTTAGTGTGCCAAGTGTACTGCAAATAACTGGGTGGTGCTTTTCATCAGAAGATAGACTTTTATATTTCTCTTCCTACTGACAGCAAATGTAAATGAGGAAGGACCTTGGAGACAGAGGTCAGAGATCTGTGGGGTGTGAGTGAAAGGCAGCTTAGAGACCAGGTGGCATGTGATGGCCCTGCACTGGTAGGAGCCTGGAGCAACTGCTTTCTGAGAAGGAAGATCTTTTGTCTGTCCCCATCTGTGGCTTCCATTGTATTTGGAAGGTGGTGGGAGCTAGGACTCAACTTCTACTTCTCAGTTAGGTCTCATATTTTAGGTACAAGAAGCAAGGAACTGTAGGTCAAATCTTAGTGAATATCTTCTTTCAGTATCAGTCTAGGGCTGTGGTTCCAGTTTAGTGTTCCTTGCTGTACAATGGGAATTGTAAATATTTGGCTTGTTTCCATATGGCGGTTATGAATTATGCTTCCATAGTAGAAGAAAAGATGAAAAAGTATCAAAACTAAAAATTCAGTTAAACCTTGTTACGCTCTGTGTAGTCTGGCAAGTTTAGTTTATATCGCCTTTCAATAATACACATGCTACACAAACTGATGATTAATGGGGAAAATTGTTAGTGTCGTGTTCACAAAAGCATTCAATGTCTCTATAAAATTATTCTATTGACTCTCTTGACACTCTTCAGCAAAGCTCAGCAGTTGTGTTGAAGTGTCAGTGATGTCATCACGTTGCAAGAAGAGTGCCTAGTTATAAAGTTTTATCTGTGTGCTTATCTCTTTTTCCCAGCCTTGTTGCAGCTCTTTCCTATCTGGCAAATATGACAGGAACAGGCTGAACTGAAGGTACACAAAAGCACAAGGGCGTGTGTGATTAAAAACCATCAGGAACAAGAGGAGTAATAATCAAGAATAAGAAGTAATCTAATGAGTCTCAGAGTATAAAGATTAAGAAGCATTAGAGCACTAGTATTTGTTTAAGAGAAAAAAAAAAGTTCATTGTCAGTTTGGTTTTGGAACTGGCTCCTGGTTAACACAAAGCTGATTTCCTGCAAGCTCCCTTAACTCCTGTAGTTTTATTAAAATCAAGGACATAAACTGTTATGTATTCCATGAGTTGTACACAAAACAAATTTCCTTCTAAAATTTTCATTCTTTCTTTGTATTGCTGTATGTGGAGAAAATCAATAGGAAAGCATATTCAAGGGAAGCACCTTGTAAAAAGCTTTCAAGTAAAATACAAAATAGAACTCTTTTCGATCTCTTTCTTTTATGAAAAGCTGACTGATTGCTGTTTTGCAGAACACTGGTTTGAGATTGAAAAGACAGTAATCTATACATACACAGTAATAGGAAGGTTTGATTATAAAAGATTTTTGACAGAGGCAATTGGACCTTGTGATTATTTTATTGTTGTAAGCCTGATAAACAATTTCATTATGCTATCTTGGCCGTATTAGTCTTGGTCACTATCAACCTTTAAAAGGGCTATTTAGTTACAGTGAAGGCTAGATTCATTGTTAGTGAGCCATAGCCTTCATCAAACCAGGGAGGGTGTTAATTGCACTATCCATTTCTTTGGTGATTACGAGATAAATAAATCTGGGGGTTGAATTAAAGCATTTTAACAATAGGTGACGCTTATTTATCTTCTGCTTTAGACTTTTTTCCTTTCAATAGTCCCATGTTGTTTGAACATTAGAGATACTTTTGCATAAGCATTGGCTTTCTTTATATGCTAACAGAGCATGAAAGGCTCTATTTCTGACTAGCATAATATCTAGTAGTGAATGGTGTTGAATAAGGGAACTGCAGAGCTGGTTTTGAAGTGACATTTCTCCTTCTGTCTTTGCAGTGGTTGGTATTGGAAAAGGAACAAAAATGCTGAGAACTATGTTGGCAGGTTCCAAGGTAAGGAATGCTAAATGACTTATATTAGTGGGGGGTTTCATTTGTTTTCTTTTTTTTCTTCCAATGAAGAGCTGCATCAACAAACAAATATCTCAACTGTCCTGCATATTTACTTGAAATGTGTACCTCAGTGTCTTTTTGTATTTAGTCAGAACTTTGATATTAAGACTTTTATGTCCAGAATGGTTATTTTGAAAACTTTGTCTTGTTTTTTCTACAAAATGTTAATAAAGACTAGATTCGTATTTTACAGGCAGATTTCTGTACTATTTATTGCTTTCAACAAAAAAAAAAATAGGGGGGGACTTTAATGAAGATGGCACTGTAAATGATGTTTTCGGGCTGTAACTGTATGATGGCTCAGTTTTTGGTCGTTTTCCTTATGTGTAGATAACATAATTGTTATTTAGCTTGCAGTAACAGATGGTCTTTGTGTCTTTTCTCTCTTCTTAAATACCATGAGGCCTTAAGAGGCACCTTTTGGAATTAAGAGTGTTTTGCATTTGTGATGGTAGTTATTGTTCCAGATTGCAGCTCCTGCAGACAGTGCTCTGTAAACACATGGATAGGCGCATGTTAGAAGCCAAAAGTAACAAAAGCCCTGTGGTTGCATGAGATAATCCAGACTGGAGACTTGACAGCAGTCTTGTTCGTTGGTGCTTTTGATAGTGGTACTATGTCTTTGGTGAGTGCACTCCAGATTGTAGGTGTTACATATGCAAACAAGTGCATCTGCTCCCAAGAATAATCTACCAGTGTTGATGCCTTCTTTGCAAGTAAAAATCTGTGGGTTTAGCCATTATTTTTAAATGAGAAGTTTAGGTAAGAATGACAGATGCAGAAATCAATTAAGCCTTCCAGATTTCATCTTATACTCATGGCAAGTCGATAGTGGGCTCAGCAAATTGATAGCCTTTCTAATGCATTTTGTTCTGCTATTTTTTCCCATTCTCTTCTGGTCTGAACACTTGAGCTCTTTACAGGTGCTGAACTGATAACTTGAGGTAGAATTTGATTGACAATCTTCAGTTCAACTCAAAGGGAAAAAAAATTGACAGACGAGAATACAACCAGGTTAAAAAGACATAGCTGTAGAGTCTGATCCAAAACTTAGTGTAGTCAGTGTCAATCTCTGCACTGACTGTAAAGGGTTTGTATTTGGTTTATAGGATCAGATTTCAGAGGCATCTGTGTTTTGAAACATGCAGTAAGCAGCTGGAGCTGGATTTACAGTGGAAGTGTAAGCAGTTAACAAGAACTTTTAAGTTTAAAAAAAATGGCATTGAGATACTTCAGCTAAATTAAGTCATCATAGCTAAATGTGATAAAATTATTGATTTAAAAACACGTAAAGCAATTGAAGTATCTCTTAAGCTGATGTTCACAGTGGAAACAGCTGTGATGGATGAAGTAGTTTCAACCCTTTTCACAGAAGAGAGGATGTGTCAGCTCCTTGGTGACTTCACCGTGAAGTCCTGAAGCCAGTAGGAGTGTTATCTAGCCAAACGTTGTGCCCAGATAGCTCAAGAAGGCTTATGGCTGCTGCTGCGGGACAAGGGAGGGGAACACAGAGGAGAAATGGGCAGTGGGGGCAGTCCAGTAAGCTACCCCAGCTAGATCCATCAGCTCTCACCTGGCCTTAGATTGGTGCTGTGGGCACATGATTCAATAAGGCAAGCAAAGTCACATCCTTACAGTAGATGAGCTCTTCCACTGCAGCTGTCTGTGTGTTCTGACGTGGTGGAGAGCATGGGGTAGCTAACACCTATGCCAGGTGGCATGGTGGTTGTGAGCCTTCATTTGGAGCTTGTCTTGTCTCTGCTTTCCTATTTTCTATTTATACTTCAATAAATTAGGCACGCAATAACTCGAGAGGCTTCAGGAAGCTGAAGGATCTCCCACAGGTATCTGCCTATTTGTTTTTTTGACCATGCTGACAACAAAGCTCATAATGTAGTGAGAGATCTGATATGGATAAAACCATGGCTGTCTAAATAGGTTTGGGGTTTTTTTGCATCCCATGCCATGTGCTAGGAGTTCATACTCTTATTTTGTTTTTTTTTTACCATTGTGGATGCTAAAGTGTTTGTTCAAGTATGATGTTTTCCTTTTGTTCCTTTTATTACTATAAAGATTCAGATGAACTGCCTGAGCCTCTCTGGTTAGGATTTACTGTTTGATTGTAGGAATATATCTTGTAAAGAAATAGTTCAGTCTATCATTGCTGGCAGCAGAGCTATGCGGAGTGGCCAAAATGTACGTTACTGCAGTAAACTCCATATGGTGGCTCTGCCAGAGATTGGACTATTTCTGATTTTTTCCCAAACATTGTGTGAAACTTTCCTGACTCTTTGTGGCAGCTCTGAACATTATCACTCGGCTTGCAAATCATACTCACTACGCTGACAGAGTGTTACTCTTTCACTGTAAACCTGGTTCTCCATTGACCTCCTTATGAGTTAACTCAAAACAAATAAAAATATGCAGCCAAGGGCAATACCTACTTAGTGTTCCAGATTTCTCAATGAGTTCTTAATATTTATCCAGAAATAAAAATATGTCCAAGCTGGCTTAGGTTTTGTTTGTTTGCTTTATTTTGTTTCAAATGTTCCAAGTGAGGGGGGGAAGCTGAATCCTCTTGGATCTGGAATTTAAATACTAAGCATTTAATACATCTTCCCTAGGAGAATCACTTTTCCTTCTTGTGTTCTGGGACTTGGACTTGGTCTTGCTTGGACTTTTTTCACTGAGAGAAATTGTTTTATCATGTTTGCAAAATAAAGATAGTAGAATGAGAAAATATTTCCTGCTTCATTACTAAAATGAATATGATGGGGGTGGACCAATTTTTATTATGGTAAATTGTTTCTGAAGGACTCAGTTTTATGGTGACTAGGCTGTCTGAAACACCATGTAGAGGTGAGTTTTTTTGGGGGGAAATGGTAGCTAGCAGCACAGTTTCCAAAGTGGTAATCCTGTTTTAAAACCTCTCATCTACCAGAATGTGCTGTTACATAGAAGCAGTGAGGGAGATGATCAGGGACTCCTCAGAGAAGACAAAAAGGGAGGAACAATAAGCAATTAAATTCTTCATTATTCAAATACTTTCCATTGGGAGGAGATGTCTTCCAACACATACAGCCTTTGTGTTTAGGTGGGATAAAACAGGATAACTGAAATTTTCAGACTTCAGTTCTGTGCTTAATTTGCGTATTTTTTCAGTGGGATAACATCTGGGTTCACCCTAAGAGAATTTGAGTCATACTAGTGTGAATGAAGCTAGAACTTGGCCATCCCTCAAACTGTGCTTGAAATCACTGCCTCTCGATGAGCAGAAAGCATGGGCATATTGTTTTTATCTGAGGATGCAACTTCTTGTCGTGGTCCACATATAATCTGAAACCCCAAGTAGTCAGTGACGTGGGGGGAGTTGCCTGAGTACTTTGCGCTGGTTGCACAAGCCTGCGCAGGGACTGGTTAAAATAGAAAATTTTATCTCAGCAGTTGTGGCTTCTCTGGAGTGAAACTATCAAAAAAAAACCCCAAAAAACAAAAACCAAAAAAAAACAACAAAAAAAAAACCAAAAACCAAACACTCAGTAGAGTAAAACCCATACTCCAAATGATCACAAGGCCTAGAAAGAGAAAGAGAGATTATGGGCAGAATGAAGATACATCAGTGACCTGATCTGTGACAACTGCTATTTATTAGAATTGGAAAAATTTGAGTTCTTATGAATCCTGGATGGAAAATGAGTGCTAGGTCAGTGACCAGGTCTCAAAACTTGCCAGTCACACTTGTATCCTATGAGAGGGCTTGCCTGAGCCGGAATTGGTTCAAATCACGTAAGAAAATTTCTGAGAGACATGTTAAGTTACTTCTTGCAGCATAATTCTGGGATTAGAGTTTGTATATTGCAAAATTGTTTCTCTAGAGGGTTGTTGACACCAGATGCTGCAGGACAAAGTGTCCATAAAGAAGGTTGTTTCTTTATTTCCTGTGATTATCTTACTGTCCTAAAAATTATTAATTTGTATCCCTTAACTTCTCAAACATAAAGGTGGTTAGCTTTCTCCCTGAATTCATTTTTCTTTTTTTTTTTAAATAGAGTCCTTATTTTCCATCTTCTGGCAATGAGTTCAATGAATTAATAATACATTAAAAAGCACATCTCGTAGTTCTATAAGGAGCGGAACTAATGAAGCCTTTTCTTGTGACTTTGTTTACAGCTCGTTAGACACCCAAGCCCCACGTGTACTCTTTGGTATCCAGTAATACAGCGGTGCTCCCCCTGGAGCCTTTTTCTTAGTGGAAGCTGTAATAGATTTATTTCCTCTATCTGTCCGTTTTCAGGAGGCTTATAAGAACTCGGCATCTCTGAGACCTCTATTTTTCTGCCAACGTTTGTGTGTTTGCACATTAACATGCACACCACGATGGTGTAAGCGCTATTTCTTTGGAAATCCTAATTTTCTTTTTAAAGAGCCTTGCTGTGGTTTGTTTTTTTTGGTGTTTTTTTTTTTTTGTTGTTGTTCTGTTTGTTTTGTTTTGTTTTTTAATGTATTTCAAAAGCAGTTTGTGCTCCGGTTCCTATATTTGACTTCTGAGTGCAAGAAAATTGAGTTGACTTTCCTTTTGCAGGATCCTGTTGGTGGTGTGTGCTCTTACTTTTAATCTTAAATTTCTTTACAGTATCACCAGCTGAGCTCTTTGCTTCATCTTGCTTTCTTTTAGAGCTGGTAAAATCGAAACTACTTATACAGTGCATAGTGTTGTGTTCTGTTTTCTTTTTTCATAACATGATAATTTTAACATTCTCTTGGAAGGGCAGTATTTGTGGGAAGTGGTAATACTTTTTATTAGACTAATTGGTGTAGTACGAAAAACTAGGCATTTGCATATACAAGCCTTTTCTCAGGTCTAAAAGAGAAGCCATGGATTTTAAAACTAAGTGTATTTCAGATTTGTTTAGAGTTTAGTGCACTAGGTATCTTTTAGACCATTTCTGAAAGAAAAAGTGGTTAATGCTTGTGAGTGCGGTATACTGACAATTCTGGGTAGGCAAGCAGTTATAGGTAAGACCCCAAGACTGTTCCACGCGGAAGGAGCTACATTTCACTGCCTGCTTTAATAAAATAGAGTAAGAAAAGAATTTATCTCCTGTGTGAAGTAGCAAGGTTTTGTTCACAACCGATCAGCCAAGCTTCCAGTCACATGGCAAGGGGGCTGTTACTGCTTGCTTGATGATTCTTCAGATCCCATCTTGCTTGTGTTCATCTGTGGTTTTAGTTGGGCTTTTTCTTCCAAACTGCAGTATTATCATATCCAACTGTCTGTATTTGTCTTGGAGGAATCCAAGTAAAAGTGGTTTGTTTGCTGTCTAGCTCTTTTCCCTAGGAAACTTTTCATCTGCACACCTTCTCATTTTTCACTCTGTGGTTCGTGCCCTTTTACATTCTCACATCTCTTTGTTTATGGTATCCCATCCACAATAACCGAGGGTCTGACTGAGTTTCTATTTGTGTTGAGATGGGAGAGGTAACAAAAAAGAGTGCAGTATGTGACCTGCTCATTTAAGCAAAATGGATTGTAGCTACACAAAATGTCATTACTTTGCCTCTGTTCAAGCCCAAAGAAATTATTGTTTCCTTACAAGGGAGGTAGGAGAGGAAGGAAAGAGATGATAAGGTTATCTCCTAGGGGAAAGAGAGAGCCTGGCAGATTATACATTGCAGCATGTGAAGGGGTTAGTGTGAGGGAATGTTATAGTGTGCCATAAATCCAATATCTCTATTGAGCCCATGGGGTTTTTTTTGTGAACCCAGTGGAGTTATGAATTTTAGTTCCCAGGCTTGTTTTGAAAGGTATTTTATAGGTTCCTCTTGAGGAACAGGACTGGCAGATCAGAGATGGAGTGATTGTTTTATGAGAGATGTTAACCCACGGGCAGATGGATGTGTTTCAGCCCTTGTAGACTGGCTAGGTGAATTCTTCCTGACATGTAGTTGTTGCTTAATTTCACCCATTTAGTTACCATTTTGTATGTTAGGTGAAGTATATTGCATTCCTGAAATATAGATATAGGACAGAGAAGTCTTGACATTTCTGTTACATATTTGTTACAGTATTGTGCAAACATTCAAGGAATAATGTTTGAAAGGAAAAATACATAATTCCTTGAATGTTTGCACAATACAGTGCAAAGATGTCATGTCTATTAATAAAACTTGTCCTACTTATGTCTGTCGTCCGCAACAGCTATATCCAAGTACCACTATAATGTTTGCTTTTTTTAACCACTGCTGACACCTGAGGAAGTTTTCGCAGAACCAGAACTTTTTATTGTAATTCCACAACCTCTTTCCAGAGCAGAGGAGGTTGGTTCAGAGACCCATCGCTGTTTATGCAAATTTAGCATTGGTTTATATCTTGTGTGTATTATTTTACGTTACTGACAATGAATTTCTTGTTCCCTGAATGCCTCAAGTTATTAACTAGAATCAGTGTCAGTCTGTGAAAGTATGGTTGTCTTCCTTATTTTGTCAAAAGGAAAATGCTTATATGAAAGGAAGACTGGGAAAATGCATGAATGATGTTGGTTTTCACGTGTTCAGAATGTGTAGAAGGTGTTACCAGAACTTGAAGTGGTGTCCGTACAAAACAAGATGCACTGAGAGAATGTTAAGCCTGCGCAGTGGAGGATGCGGGAATCAGGAGGGGCTAAAGTGTTAGCTGGATAAAACGGTCTTAAATACGCCCCTTACATGTTACACATGGTCGACATCTTTAATTACCTGTTACTGTAAAATATATGATACATTTTTTTAACCTGCTTTTTTGGTAACAAATTGTAAGAAGAGGCTGATTTGCATATCTACTCTTTCCTGCCCTGCCCAGTATCCCCAAAACAAAGTTGTAGAAGAAGCTGTGAAATACTACAGACAGACACTTTCCTGCAGTGGTACCATCAGTAAGCTGGCTTAACATGCTGTGTATTGCTTGAGTCTCCTTTATGCTCACCCCAGAGGCCTAATCTATTAATAGCTCAGCTTCATGCTCTATTAATGTTCACACTTTTTTTAAACTGTTGAAAATCTTGAGGAGACTGCACCTATTGTGCTGCAGAAGCTCTTTCCTCCAAAAATGCAGAATATTTTAAGAGCATGCTCTAGGGTGATTTTTCTGTTCTTCCATTCACGAGGTTGGTGTTGCCTTCTTTCCTCTTGGCCTTTCTATAATTGTGTATATGTTTGTGCTACATGTACAGTTCTTGCCTGCATTCATTAAAAAAAAAATCAAGACTGCAACATGGCAAGGCTTTTTTCTCTTAATAAAAATCACAGAAAAAAGGATGTTAACAGATTTAAATTAGCCATTTTGCACTGTTTTCTGTAGTGTTCCTTTCTAGTAATTTGGAGAAGCTCTTAGCACTGCCTTTTAGAGTTTACTGCATCTTCGCCCTAGCAGTGTCTTTGAATTCACCTAAAGGCTTTCATGCATTCAGTTTTATCTGTGAATTTGTATGTACCTATGAAGTCTTACCCCTCTGGAAGGACTGTCTTATATTTCTGGCCAGAGAATTATGAATTTCCTTAAAACTCTGTTTCTCAGATTGAAGCTGAAGGTCAACTTTGTTTATTTTCTATAATCTGTGGTGTAGGTGCTAGAAGACAGAATGTGGAAACAGGTAAAGAACAGGTATTGAAGATGAAATTTAAGAGCCAACCTGAGGCATTTTGGTGAGTGTGATAGGTTTCCACACAGAGCAAGTGTCAGAAAGGTTTGCATAGGGAGACTGTGGGTTACAAGCAGCCACTTTTGCACCGTTGCCTGCATCCCGTCTTGGGTGTTCTGAGCCTGTATTGTGTTTATAAGCAGTGTGTGGCCATGGTGCTATCTCGGGTGACCTAGTGTGCCTGTTACTGTTGGGATTGTTCCCCCTCCCGCCCCCTTTCCTGCCCTCCCTCTAACACCAAAATTTAAACTTGCTATGGTTTTTAGCTACCACCTTAAAGCTTCTCTGAATTCCATGTAAAGTATCTTCTGTGGGTTCCCCTATTACAGGTGGTTCTGGTCCTTCACATTGAAAATCTAGTCACCCCATATGTTTAAACTTTCTAAATAAGCTGACATAAGAGGTCAGAAAATCCTGTTAGACCAAGAGTTAAGATCAGATAGTTCTTCAGCAATGACAGTACAATTACAGCATCTAGCAGTAAATAAAATTTAGTGCAGGCTTAGCACAAAGTCAGCTTTTTCTTTTAGGAGGGAAAAAAAGAGTGTTAGAGAAGTTGTAATGTTTGTTTATATTAAGAGAACACGTTTGGTGTTTGATAATTCTGAATTTGCTCTATCATAAAATATGGCACTCCTCCCTCATCCTGCAGTCTTTATATTGCCTCTGTGCAACCTGCTTTTAAGAGATTAGGGCTCTGTGTTTTTAATATATTGGAATCTGCTTAGTGAGAGTGCTTTGTTTTGGAAAATAATTGAAACTATGGCAACCCTCGGGTTTTTTCCCAGCTTATTTGTCTACCTCGTGTACTCCTCTGATTCGGTGGATGATTAGCATACTGGAAACCACTGGTAGCTGCTAATATTATACAAACAGCATATATAAGTTATGTAAATATTAAATCCAGGGCTCCTTAGCTGTGCTTTAGAAATCATTACACACAAACTGAATGTCACTGTAAAACTGAGAGTTGAAGGTCCCTTCACTATCTCAGTGGCCTAAGTCTACAAAAATGTAAGTGCTTACACCAAGCGTGCAGACTGAATGGGTTAGGCACAGGAGCACTAATTCTGATCAGTGCTTGCCTACTGTGTGCTCGCTCTGATTTCCTTCAGGCTCTCCAGAGCGCTTGGTTTTTTTTTTTGTTGTTTCTTTGTTTGTTTGTTTTGTTTTATGTTCTCTCAAACTTGTCAGCCACACGCAGGCATCAGTTTACATAAATTGACTTTCTGTTTCTATCAAATATGGCTTCTCTTTCCCAGCTTTCAGTCTCTTGCACAGGGGACTGTAGCCTTTATTTATTTATTTTCCTTTTACACTTCTGTGTTCAGTTGCTGCTGTGATTAGAAAATGGGTCATCCTTGGATGAACTCTTATGAACTGCCTCTTCCAGAGACCTTGCTTGCCTGGGAAATTCTTGCAGTGGGAGCCATCTTAAAATCTTCCTGACAGCTACCAGTGACCTTATTTCATAATTACTTGTGTTTCTGTCTAGCTCTTCCAAAGTGTTGCTTCTCCATGTTTGAAAAAGCTTTTAAAGCATGTTATAATTTAAGATTTCAAGTCTCTGGCTTGTTTCCAAATGAAGCTTCGATATATTAACAGTTAAAACTGAGAAGCTGTGTTCCATGGTCTGTCTGGCATTTGCACTGATAAGTGGGGCAGACATGCCTGGCAGTCAGCCCAGGGCCTTCAGCCTCCAGGAGCCCCCCCGGGTGGGTTGTGCTGCTAATAGCGATGCTGGCTGTACAACCCCTCTAACGGGAGGGGATTCTTCTTCCTTCTCTTCTTCCTCCTTTCACAGTTAAATGTGTATACTGATAAAGTCTTGCCTTCTTCTTTATCTTTTTATGGCTATACTTTCCCTTTCTGTGTTGGTATAAGGATTTCTCTGAAATTGGACATGAAATGAAAAAGCCAAATGACAGCTATTCTCTTAATAAAGCATTATTGTAAACATCATATGTTTATTGTTTGAGAATTTTGACTGTGCCTTGTGGTTGTGACTCTCAAACAAAATTCCTCTTCCTGAGATCTGTCAGATTTATTAGAGGGTTTGTAATGTGTTTCTTAGGGGTTCCCATCATCCTGTTCTTTCTCCAGCCCTGGCGTTTATGGCATGTTTCTTTTTAGTCATGGGTATGGTAGTAAATGTATGGCTGCTGGGGCACTTTCCTGTCTTTCTGGTCTTGTTGAGGTAATATCCACCATGTCCCCCAGCCTGCGTGACAGAGTTTTCTTGTTACACGTCATCATTAACAGAGTGCAGCGGTTTGTCGCTGTAAAGCATCTTAAGGCTGTCTCCTCGGTAGTGTGAATGAAAGAGTTGCTTATACTTGAGGGCTTCTGATCACTTCGCTGCCTTTTGTTTCAGTTGCCATAACGTCATGAAAATGGTTTTCTAGACAGCTGAGAGACGTAGCCATTCCCTAATGCAGGATAGTTTTGGGAAGGTCTGTATGCCCTCAGAGTTGTTGTACTGTTGTACAGTTGTGAATTTCTGCTTTGGGACCATGCAGGCCACCATCAGAGTTTGGAATTAGTGCACGATGCTGTAGTGCTTGCAAGTTGTGACTGGGAATGCTTGATCTTAGCTTCTAATGTGCTACACTTGTGTGTTGTGGAATCCAACAGGGAAGCTGAGGTGCTGCTTTTAATCCTTAGATGGTTTGGGTCCTGGTGTCTTGAGATGAGTAGGGGCAAAGTCCGTAGGGGCTATTGATTGGCAGAGTGTTCTCTGATGAGCTGCCGATATAGGGACGTTTCCTGTCACAGTCTGCACTTGCTAGGCTTTTCCACTGCCTGCAACACCTACTACCTTGCTTTTTTTGTTTCAGATTGAGTGGGTTGAAGGCAGTGTGGTTGTGAGCAGTTGCTGTCTGTGTTCCTGCAGTGATTTGTAATTTAAGAGTACGGGAAGAATGCCCCTAGATGTATTTTATAAAACTGGAAGAAATAAATGATTGCCCACACAGGTGAGAAAAGGTCACCAAAGACTTATTAAATGACTCAGAATCCATTGGGTGCTCCTGAGGGCAGTGTGAGTTAGAGTCTAAAGAGAGTTAATGCTGAATTTTGACATAAAATAAGAGGAACAATAGCTTAAGTCTGGACTCTCATGTTATCTTCTACAAGCTCCAGGTCCTGCACACTAACGAAAAGGAAGTAAACCCTATTAAGTGGCTAGTAAGAATTATGATATATAATTGTAGATACCCAAGGGCACTCCAGAGACTGATCATAAACCAAGTGTAATTCTTAATTTCCTGACCCGTTATAGCCTTTGTGGATTATTGCATTGCTGGCTTAGGTCTTTTGTGACTCTTTAAAGGCTACTGTAAGGAATGGGGACTTGTGACTAATTTTTAAGGACATCCTTTTTACAAATTGGATGGCTTTTTGCCCCTTTTTGCAGAAATTAAAGGGGAAGTCAAGTGTTGAGATTTGGATTGTATTGTTCATCACCAAGAGATGATACTATCTCTTCATTGCTGGGAAGTCAAATATTACATGTTACTGTAACAGACAGCCTGAAACAAGATAGCCAAAACCAGAATTAAGAGGAAGAAAGTAATTCAAACTGAAGTAGTATCAGTGTTTTGATTTGGAAACATCTGAAGACAGTGTGTGAGGTCGCAAATTTCAGATTTAGAGTGTTACTGAACTGCTAAGATCATTCATCATGCTGGAATTATGAAGATTTGCTCGCATATTTTTATTAACCTCTAGAATAGTTGCTGAATAGAGTCTCTTTCTAGCTATGCTATTAAATGTCAAGAACTAGATCATTAAATGTCTCAGAAAGCAGGCAATTTTATGTCCTAAAAGCAGATAATATACCTTAAAGTTTATTTAAATATTTGTTGTGGAGCAGCCTGCATCCATTCTTCCTTTCATTTCTTTTCCATGCATTCCAAAAGCATGTAAAGTTCAAGAATTTGATTTTAAAATGCATAATTTTGCAGAGTTGTCAGGGGATTCAGATATCTGCAGTATTTAGGAAAAAGGTAGCCTTAATGTGGTAAGCAAAGAATACAGTTATTTTTATATTAAAGTCTGCACTACAGTGCCTCTTTTCTGACTATTCCTGCTGCTTCCATTTCATGGCAGTTGCTTGAAGAAATACATTCAAGTGGCAGGTTGTCACACAGAACAAAATCAAGACATGTCTTAATAGTCCTGTTTTGTAGGTCTGATTTATATGCCTATACTATTATTACTCGAGCTTGTTTGTACTTTGCAAGTACATGCAAAAGGATGCATTGCATCAAAGAGTAAAATGTTAGTGCTTATTCCTGTTTGGATGTGTTCCAGTAGAATTTGGTCAACCAACTTCTAGAAGATATAAACTTGAACCAAGTCATAAAAGGATGTATTAGCTCATTTGGGAGTAAGTTCATTGAAACCTTACTGGGAATTAGGTGTGTGGAACACCTTGATTCTTCTCTCCCAGGCTATGTAAATGCTTTACTTTGAATTCCCGTGGACTTAACATAGGGCTGAGGGAAATGGAATGGAATGGGATAGGCAGTGGGTCAAACTGCAGATGTTAATACCTGAAGGTATCTCCAGACTTGACCCAAACTCATGTTACAGGGTGAGTCTTCATGTGTTGGCCGCCTTGTGAAAAGACATGGGGCAGCTGGTTCATGGGAAGCCTTCTGTCAGCTTCAGGAGATTCTGCCATATGCCCACACCCTGGCGGTACTTAGGGTGAAAAGTGGAAAAGAAGGACGTTGGGTGAAATGCAATAAGGCCAAGAGCTACTGGCGTGGGAACAAGTTAACTCCTTCTTGCAAGCTACAAACACATACACTGAAGAATTCTTTAGAGAAGAACTGTGTAAGGAAAAACCCTGAAACAGAAATATTCAGAGAACCTGTGATGAGCAGAGATGTCACTCAGTGGCCTTGTACTCCTTGTGCTGGTCACAAGGTCCTCACCAGATTCCACATGTTCAAAACTCCAGCTTTAGACTTAGGCTATTGCATAGCACTACATTTCATGGCAGAACTGTTGTAATGCTTTGCCTTGGAAGTGGGTGGTCTGCTTTAAGAAGTAAAGGATTTTTGTGTCGTCGTTTTTTTTTTTTTAATCGTGAAGGAACAGAAAAATTGTATGTGAAAGGTACTCTATGTGCCTTGCTTCAACAGTGACACATGACACCCCACAGAAACTTTGATTTTACCACCCTGTTATTTTCTTTATAGTATTGATGTATTTATAGTAAAAGTTAGATTCCATGTTGCTTCTTCCTGGGTTTTCTAAAACTGAAATCACAGGCGCATGTAATGCAGGATTTAATTTTTGTTTAGTTCCATGTCTTTTCATCTTTACTTTTGCTTACCCAAAGTTGCTGGTTTGAATGTTCAGATAGTATTCTTCCTGTCCTGATTTGAAGTACTTGGTACTTGAAGTCTTTGTTTCTTTTTCCTTTTTTTTTTTAAATAACCTTGAAGACCTGACTCACTAATCTCTCTTTTTCTTCCTAGAAGTACACTGCCATTGGACTACTGGGCAAAGCTACTGATACGTTAGATGCTACAGGAAAAGTAACTGAAGAAAAACCTTATGGTAAGCTTAAATATATCTATATACTTGATGTAATTTGAAGGCATAAGTGGTCTCTATCATAGAAAAGCAGAAGAGATGTTTGGGACTCTGTGAATTAAATTTAAATGTGAAATCAAACTAAGATGCTGTGATCTTCAGTTTCAGTGCTCATGTAATTCAGAGCAGCTTCATGCAATTATGTCCAGTGCAAGTGTTCATTTCTATTGGAAAAAACCAAACCAGGCATTAGATTAGGAGGGAGAAAATAGAATTGGGCAGGACTGTGTCATTTGAAATCTTTGACAGGCTTACAAATGGCATGCTGTGTCCAGTAAAATTTTCTTCTTTCAGTGTATAGTCCCATGAGTGCTCTTTTAGCAACACCTTTCAAGGCCAGTGGAGGAATGAAGTACTCTAGATCTTCCTTCTAGGATGCCCCTTTAACTACAGACTGCTCAGCATAAAATGAGGATGGCATAAACTACTTTCTAGCTATGTTCACCTACCAAATCTTGCTCTTGCTTGCAAGTCTATGTCCTAGCAACTTTAATAAATGACCTTTCTGACCCAGAGAGCACAGTGTAAGAGTTTAAGGCTTCAGAACTAATCCTGACTGTGCCTTGTTGGAGTGGGCGTCCCACAATACCAAGGGCATCTTAGAAACAGCATAGGACTAACCAGGGACACACCAAATGTATTTGCCATTAGTTCTTTCACAACCTGGGGAAAAAAAAGTAAAAAAACCAATAGGTACTGGTTGCTTAGCAACTCTTACAGGTCCCACACTGTTTGTGGTACCTGGTAATAGGTACATGGCGTAACTTATCTTTTTTTTAATAGCATGATGAAAAAGGTAGCCTGGATTCCACCCCTCACCCCCAGTCTACTTTCTTTTGCAGTTTTTCTTTTTGCATGAGGCAGGCAAGTGTGAGTTTCTTGTCCACCTTAACTTGATGGATCATTCTAAATAGTATTGTTTACTAGGTAATGTTATTCAGAGATGTTGGATCGTTTGCTTCTACTTCAGGATCAAGTTCAAAGTCCCTGTCTAAGCTTCTGAAGGACTGAGCATCCACATGGTGTTAGAATTGCCAACATTTCATGATGATTGGAGAACACTTTTTTTGTTTTTTACGTATACCTTCCAGAAAGTGGAATGCTGTGGTTCTGCTGCACTGAGTAGTATTCATTGTAGATACTTGCTCATGTATAAACTGTGAAATATCATTTCAAGTAGATGCAACTTCCATGGTCAAATAAGTTTAAAAAAAAAAAAAAAAAAAAAAAAAAAAAAAACAACAACAAAACAAACCAACAACAACCACCAACCAAAAATCTATTTCTTGAAGCACCAGTCTTGCTTTTTTTATTTTGTATTGTTTACTGCAGACAGAATTTAGAGTGTTGTTTTTGTGCATGTTTCTTTCACTGGCAGCTCTTGTTATAATAGTTCCCACCTCTGCACCACCTCCTCTGTTATGGTGGTTTAGCTTTCTGTTAGACTGTGTGCTTCGGAACTGATTTGGGTTAAAAATACTCCTTTTGAGTTGCTTGAGTTTTTCAGTTGCATGATCCAGTTCATCATGCGGTCTCATGAAGAGCAGTATTGGCATTGCTGGGGCAGTGCAGTTTTGGGTGCTGGATAAAGTTTCCTTTTGCTGAAGCTGATGGCTGAAAGAAATACTCGTGAAATTGGTCTCAGTTGCTTTCCATGTTGGTGCAAATCAGATTTGAATTCTTCAGAAAGAAGAAAGAGAGAACATGCATACTCCTTATTTTTCTCCATGCTACCTACGTATTTTATATTTCCTTCCTTCTTTCTCTTCTGATAGATCAGGTTTTTCTCATCTTTTCCAGTGTCTTCTCCAAGGCAGCTTGGTTTTCTGCATGATTCTCTGGGTGGCCCCCCATCCCTAATCCCAACTGGTATTCCAAGAACAGACAAACCAGGTATTTGAGCTGAATTTCAGCTTTCCTTTGACACCTGGAAGGATCCTGGAAGAAGCAGAGCATCTGCTAGGTAATATAAATCCTGCAGTGCCAGCAGCATCCAGGATTGGGCCTTAGTGCAGAGAAAGGGCACTAAAACAGCTTGCAAGACATACAAAACTCTTCTTATGGTCCAGTGAAGTCATTCAAGAGGGAAGTGCCTGCAGAAGGTTGCCTGCTCTATTAACTGTAAGAAAGTGTTACATTTCAGTCTTCAAAGCACCCCTAGACAGCAGTTTAGAAAGCAAACTGTTGTGTATTAGTTAGTTGCTATGGAAAGTTGTACTGAAGAGAGCTCCTTGGGTTTAACTCCTCCTGAACTTCTCATAGTTTTTTGTTTGTTTCTTATCAGACAACGAATTTGCATTTCCACATGAAATTAGGTTATGGTTTCATACTGCTCCCAGGCTATCAGATGCTGACTTTGGAAGCAAGTAGCACTTCGCATTCCTCTGATACTTTCTTGAGGACATAATGTTTATTGCCCTTTTTTTGTGTTTGTAACTATGTACAGGAATGTGCATTCTGAAACCCACTTCCTCCCAGCTGCCTACAGGCTACATCCAGACATGGAGAGCAAAATTCACGAGGATTTTCTGCAGATCTCTGCTTATTATGCCGAAATATGTGTTTAATAGCACTACCTGAACAATTTGGAAAAAGTAGTCCTTTCAGCATTCTGCTTTCTGTTTGCAAATAATTTGTGCTGGGCCAGATTGAGTTGAGGTCATCTGCTATAGTTCTGTTGGGCTGTCATGGATAATTCTTGTGTTCTGTTTTGGTGTAGTTTGTTAACAAGTACAGGGCAATATCACCCTTCAGTGGAGGCTTCTTGAGGTTGTGGCACAACTGGCACCTTTTGGTTTGGTAACTTCTAATTAACTTCCTTTATCATTATAGCAGGAAAATGGATCAACAGTTACCAGTGTTCAGAAGCACAGCTGTTCTTTAAAATTTTCTTATTGGAAGCTAATAGGCTCTTTTTCAGTGTTTTTAGAAGCATTGGAGAACTGAAATTTTGGGTGTTTTGAGATGCTGATAGAATCGTAAGGAATAGTGCACCAGAAGACACGTAGCCTGTGCAGAGATCACATAACCCCACTGTCGGTCTAAAGGCTTAGGAAAAAATTTAGAAAACAGGGTTGAATTAAATGTATTCTAAATACATTCAGTACAACTCACAGAGCAGGTACAATCACTTTATCCTAAGCTAAGGCTATCGTTAATCCTGTGGACTGGATGCAATTATCCTGTGGGCCAAACCTCAACAATCCTCACTGAAATCATTGCGAACCAGGGTGGCAGCCTCCACACCCCTCCCTGGAAGGACACAGCTGCAGTTTAAGTCCAGCTTCCAGCAAAAACTCATAGTCCATGGTACAGCAGGTGAGGATATTTGGTATTTGTGATGAAGATATTGGGAGGAATAGACTAACTCTTGGTAGCAAGGGCAGTGACAGATGTCTCATGCAGAAATGTCTCTCAACCCCTTACTCTCAGGGAGCGGAGAAGGGAGGTCAAACTGGGAAAGTTTTGGGGCTGTTGCTGCTAATTAGCCTTTATGGGTGTGTCCATATTTCATGCTTGATGGAGGGTTGAGTCCAAATGCTGCCCTAAACTTGCCAACCAGACAAGCTGTGAACCTACTAAACCCAAGCCCACAGCTGGGTAAGGAGACCAGTGGGCCGAGGGAATGAAGGGAAACGGTTCTCCTGGGAAGCAGGACTGCATTGCCGCCGACCTGTGCTGTGGATTTAACGACTGTGGGAGCTGAAAGGTGGTGAAGGAGCTGGTTCTAGTGTAGGGTGTGTGCCCAGCAGGGCCACGAGTCCAGACTGATGCCTGGGACAAATACACAGTTCAGACATCGTGAAACTGTTTGTTTGGGATGAGACTAATAACACATTCTTTATGACTGAGGGCTGGATGAAAGCTCCGCCAGCTTGTGTGTTGTTCTAGGAGAGGGCAAAGGTCCAATGCAATCCATTAACACAAAGGCAGTGCGTTCTGGAAGAAAAAAAAGCACAGAACGTGGGTTTGGTTTTCAGAATGTAATACTAGCCAGCTCATGCCATGATGTATCGCAGAAGACAAATATGATTTATTTTAGATCTTAGGAAACTCATCTGTAAATATTTACTTTGGTAACACACCATACAACTTTGTTAATGACTTAATATATCATTCCTAACCTGGAGATTTTTTTTTCCTGAGATGGAGATTGCCTGTAGCATGAGTGATTTCGTCAGAGGCAAGATGTAACCTCTCAATCAGGGGAGTATGAGATCAGAGCAGGAACTGAACTCAGGTGTCTCATTAAATACTCTAGCCACAAATGCAGTTTATGGGGTGCAAATTGAAAGAGAACCCCAAGTGACACTTATACTTAGATCTTAAATAGTAAATTCTAGCCTGAAGCAACCTGGGGTTCACAAGGCGGCTGCCAGGATCACTGGCATAGAGCTGGGTCATGCTAACTTTCCACCATGTAGTTTTGTTGTGATATGTTGCTAAACTGGAGTAATACAAACAGAAAATTGAAATAACCGTGTAAGAAGCTCTTCAGAAAAAGATCCAGACTTAGTATAAAATTGATTTTGTTGTTCCTACCCCATATTCTCTCAGCATCCCTGACTGACTTTTGTGCCTTGCAACCTCGCTGTTAATGACACTTCTTGAAACAGCTGCTGGGGCCTAGGGACAGCATCTGCTCTTGAGGCTGCAAAGTGTGCTTTGCAGAAGTGAGGTACCACATTGCCATGTTCCAAAGCTGCTGTGGAAGGAAACCTCTTCTTTTTTTACTTAAAGGATGAAGTACATCTGTTTTGTAAGGTTTGCAGGTAAAGGTATGTTCCAAAACATAATGAAGTCTCAATAAATGAATTTGGTTGGTTTATGTTCCAGGATGCTGTTGGCTTACCAGAGTGACGCTAATTGAATATAACTTAAGAGAAACAGGACTAGTCAAGTCTGAGACAGTAGAAGTGCACTGAAGTGCATGGTGATTACAGATCTTATGTTTGTTCTCTCTGAACAAATTAGGGATGAATGTCATCTCTATTGAATAGTATTTCAAAGGAGCTATTTAGGTTATAGCCTTCTGATATAAGTGGGACGGATGTGTATGCATACTCTTAAAAGAGTAGATTGCCTAAAGCAGCTATCTTTCCTTTACAGGATTTCTTCAGTAAAATTGCCTTACTTAATATATAACAATACCCTGGTGTGTGCTTGCCGGTTAGTAGTTTGATAGAGAAATTTGATGTGTTGTTCCAGGTGCAGCCGGCTTCTTCACTAGAAAAAAAACCCATGATGCTTTTGTTCTCTAATAATCTGTTGTATTTTTCCCTGCACTTAGGTACTCTTAAGATAAGTTGTCAAAGTTGGATGAGCATTTTATTCTTTTTGGTCCTTTAACAAAAATTAGAATAGGACAAATTTTGTAGTTTTTGCATAGTTCCCAAGAAAAATAAATCTGCAGTCCCAAGAGAGAGAAAATACAGAAGAAAACTGTGTATATTGGGATTTCTGCCCTTATGAAAGCATCCAGACTGTCTTAATCACCTTGGACAGTTTGTTCCACTCTTTCTGTGATAATTCACACTCCTACCTACATTCTGTTTTTCATCTCTTCTCTTTGGTGTTTTTCACCCAGTTTAAATTCAGACGAGAGGGACCTCTTCTTTGAATCTGTTTGCAGAACACGATTGATGCCATTAGTGCCATGTGAATAATCAATGTTAACATATTTACTGTTTTCTTTCTACAGACCAGATAACAAAAGGGGATCTTGAAAATGTGCTGCAAAAGTTCACAGGGGACATTATGCAGGTTCCCCCACTGTAAGTTCCACAATACTCAGACACTGTTGGCAGTTGTGTTCAGCTGTTGGGACTTGCCAAGAGAAGTCAGTTCTCTCAGAAACAAAAAGACACATTTTGGCAAGAGGATAGAGGCAAGGCAGACTTAGGAGTTTAACATTTGCAACTGCAGGTCGTGCCCATTTGAACATCAAGCGCAAATGGTAACCTGGAGTCTGGGTTTTTTATGGTAAATGTAAAATAGCAAAGCAGTCTTAAACAGCTTTGCAGAGCTTAGTGGCTTCTGTCCTGTCTTCCAATTAGAAAGCAAAGCTCCGAGTCTTTAATTTTAGTTGTGGGGTAAGGGGAGGCTTACTAACATCTGTGTGGAAGTGCCTTAAATGACTTGAAATCAGTTTTCTGAAAACTTTGAGTATGAATGAGTGATTAGTGACTGAGCTTCTGTAGCTTAGCAGATTTCTTCTGTCAGGTGAGCCATAGTAGCTGGCAATGTGCAAGCACTTAGCTTGTGACAGATGGCTTTTATGGTGATTTAAGCTAACATGCTTTCCTTTGCATTTGCAATGGGTCAGTTACTGTGGTTCCAGTGTGAGCCCTGTAAGGTCAGTAATTCACTAGGTGTTCAGCTTCATGTGACCTGTTTCAAATTACCCTCTGCGAATTTGAGCATGATCTTTTTTGATTATTCTATGGTCATCTTTCTGTCAAGACCAAAGTTGGACCTTTGGATAAAGTTTCATGTAATCAGTGAAATTAATTATGTCCTACAGTGGTCTCCTAAACACCCTAGAACAAGGCTACGTAACTTGGGAGTTGCTATTCGGGGAAGACCCTGGTGTGAGATGAGTAAAGGTGCAAGGCAGAATTACAGGAGTTGCCTGAGCAGCTCCCAGTGCTCTGTTCAACATAACACTGAAACAGAGTATGCCCTGCAGACTTTTGAGAGACAGTACGTTAGAGGCAGCTGCATGTGTTGCACCCCTTATAAAAATCCTTTGTTTTCATAAATTACAAATTGAGTGATGAAACACTTTTAAGTCTGTACAGCAAGAGATAAATACAAGACCATCTCTTGTTTTCTGGTTTACATAGCTCCTGGCGAATGAGATGATTCTGTGAGATTTCAGAAGCGCTTACTAGGTTGGGGTTTTTTTGTGAGCACTTGGAGAGGATTAGAAGAGTAAAATGTATGCTACTGTAGCACAATATTAACAGAATCTGGAGGATGGGAAGCTTGTTCTATTACAACTGTATGACACACATTTTCATGCTCTATCTGATCAGCTATTCTGCTTTGAAGAAGGACGGAGAAAGGCTATCAACTCTGGTGAAGAGAGGAGAAGCAGTCGAAGCAAAGCCTGCTCGGCCAGTAAGAGTGTACAGCCTCTCTCTCCGACAGTTCCAGCCACCACTGTTCACACTGGGTAAAGGCCAAAGATTATTACAGAGAGTGATGCTCCTAGCTTGTTAGTGCTTATTTACACTCAGAATGGGAATAAGATAGTAAAATGGGTTTTATTTCTGTCAGCTACTTATTTTGGTGTGAGCCCATGTGCAGTTTCACTTTGCAGTAAAAGCACTGTATTTTGGTTTTAAGTTAAGCTGATTACATGTAATCTTTCTGTGAGGGAAAATTCTGAGAGGCTGGTCAGGGGATTATTTGCATCTGTCCATGGTTTTGCAACCTCCAGCTCACTCCTTCTTTCTTAGGTCTGCTTACTTCGCTTTGCCCACTCTTTTACCCAGATGCTCAGACCTGCCAGCATCTTTCTCAGGGCGTGGCAAGGACCAGTATCAGTTACCATCAGGCCTCTTTCTCAGTTGAGCAGGCAGGATCTTATCCTTCCTTCTGTCATACATGAAGAAACTTGGGTAGTACATTATGAAGCACATTGATAAATAAACCAAAAAGACTGTAAATGATGCTACTGTGAGGTCAAGATAATATCTTTCATTGATCAGCTACCTCATTGCCCCATAGTCCTCTAATGGACCAGATGTTACATGATGAGCAGGTATGAGTGACAGAATTCAGTGCTGTGTTATTTCAGCCCTTACTTTATGGTTGGGTGACTGGCAGCTGATCACTGGCAGAGGGGGAAGGGAAGGGCTGAGAAAGCAGGGAAAGTTAAAGGTGAATTTTAAAATTTTATTGGAGCTACCTGTGTGCAGTATCTTAAAAGCATTGATAGTCAGTTTAGACTATACTTGAAATACCTTTTCTTCATTAGAAATATGAAACAACCTTCTGAAACCTTTAAAATTAATAGGACTGAAGCATTTGTTAACATAGCACAGCAAGTACTTAATTTCTAGTGAGTTAGTTCGGTTGCCATTGTATTTGCTTTCCCTCCTGTCTGGCTTAGCAATCTCACCCGCACATATGTTACAGGATGAATAATTGATGTTGCATCCTATAAATATTTTATCACTGGGTTGTTTGCTTAGCACATTTTTACATTTACGTGGGGGCATGGTTTCTCTGTAAAGTAGATTTCCTATTGCACTAGCAATTTACCATGTCACTATTAACATTCCAGATGTTGAATGTGGCGGTGGCTTTTATGTCAGGAGCCTGGTCAGTGACATTGGCAAAGGTAGGCATGAAAAAACCCATGACAGTTTAAGGAATGAATGTTCCTATTTATGGAAAAAATTTGTCATTTTGTATATCTCCAGTAACCAGACCTATGTGTTATTTTGCAGAATTGTGGTGCTATCACTTGTTTTTATATACTAAGGTATTTTCCTTGGGAGCATGGGGGAATGAAGGCTAAATAATTGCCAGAGGACCTTGGGGGCTGGGGGATAAAAATGGAGCAAGTAATAGCACTGAGCAAGATAATACAAGGCAAGATGGGGATTTTTTTTCCTCCTCCATATGTTAAAGCTAACTCAGATTAAGGGTGAGAAGAAGAAGAAGAAAGATATTGTCTTTTTAAGCGTTATTCATCACATTTTGAAATCAGATTGCACAGAACATTACCATGCACACAATAAACCCTATCTGCTGGAAAGACTTCTACATTTGTGATGATTTTTCTAGTGTTTTCTTTCTCCTTTACCTGAACTGTGAATGGTTTTGTTTTCCTGCAGGGTTATTTGTCTTGTGTTCTGTATCTATCAAACTGCATGATGGAGAACAGATAATCCATTTCAATTTTTTTTTTTAAATGATACATTTGCAGATCAAGAAAGTGGGATAACCCTATGAATTTCAATGTTGTTGTTTGTGCTTAGGCAAGTCAAAGATTCTCTTTCTGTTACTGCCTTCTGAGCATACTGGCTTATGTTTAGTCCTTTAATGACAAACCAAGGTAAAGTCTGTCCTCGGCTGGTTACTTTTCAAAAATTTAAAATGCAGTAAAAATCTTTCTGCATCAGAAAGGATGGGAGAGAATATTTTAGTATACCTGTGCGCTTACAAGTCAGCTCTGGTTGCTGCTATGTTTGGTAGCCCCTCATTATGTAATTCCGTCCTACTGATATTTATTTAACATAGCAGAGCATTTGTTTATATTTTTCATTTTTCCATATCTTAGTTTATATTATCCTGATAGGTGGCACAGGATAAGAATGTCAAAAATCCATCTTGAAGGCAAGTTCTAAGGCCTCAAAGTCTGTGGAAGAATAGTACATGGTCTTCTAAGCCACTTGTGAATACAGAATGTTCTGCTTACATCTTGTATTATTATTTCCTCTCTTTTCATTCTGATTTAAATCTGGAAAACCTTTTGACAACTTTCTGTCAGATTTTGAACTCTTTACTACACTGGAGGTCTATTGAAATCAAAGGAATTCCTTGCCTCAGATTTAAGAAGCTGTAAATGAGTGATGAATCTTCATGAACTTCTCAAACAAAGCAGAATAATGTAGAAGGCTACATGTAAAAATACATTGTAAGTGAGTTGCAAATAGTGAAACTTGACCGTTGACTTTTTCTAAATCCTCTTTTCTCCTTTACTGTAGAACTCTCTACCTGTGCCACTATGCAAGAGCTGACCCGAACCAAACATGGGCCGTTTACGCTAGAGGAGCACACCCTTTATGAAGATAAATGGACAATTGATGAAATTGCACGATCCTTAGAGCATTGCATGTCTCTTCTCCCAGGAGAGCCATCTCGTAAAAAATTGAGGACAGCACATCCTAGTGAAACTGCTGTGAGCTGCGAAGATAAGTGATAAGTTGGGTCAAGGAAAAAGACTGAATGATAGAGACATTTTAAGATTGGATTGGGATTGCCTTCCCTCCTGTGTAAATTTACAAGTCTGTACTGGGAGGGTGACAAACTGCAGTGCAAGAAAAATGTTTCTTTTGTTTTCTGGGGTTAGAACATGCACTGAAAATATCCAGCGCTTGCTGTTTCCAGATCTGTGTATTTTCCTTCTTGCATATTGTAACTGGGTCTGCCACTGATGTCAAATCTTCATAAACTTTTAAAGAACTTGTAAGGTGCAATATAGCTGTTGTTCCTAATTCCTCAATAAAAAAATTATAAACATTAAGGATTGATAAATGTGCTCCAAAAAAAAATAATCTTTTTTTTCTTTATAGCTGGTAATCAAGCCCTGAAATACCATGGTGACAAGACTGTCATGGCTTGAAGGATACAAGAATGTGGTGTGGCAATTTGCTTCCGTGAAATCCTTTTCAGGATACATCCATTTTATTGTAGTTTTTCCTATGCAGATTGTTTTTTCAGTCAAATGTTATCCACAAAGCATTAAATGTAGATGCTAACGTTTTATGAAGTCTGAAATATCAGTGTAAGTGAATAGTTTTAAGTATAAACAATTCTCAAAGATAACTGGTTGATTACAAGTGCTCTGAAGAGTGCAGTCATTATTATAGGTGTACATCTCTTATTCTGGTACCATCTCCCAGTTGGTGACCATCCATAATTTAAAGTATAGTTAGCTGTTATGCCCTTCATAGGGCTTATGGAATTTACTTTTGCCATCTGTGTATTGCTTGAGCTGTCTCCCATGGATTGAAGGTTGATGTGCTTCTGGGCTTTGACTGATTTGGTCCTGACTAGTTGTATGGGCAACAGAGGGATCCACCATCAAGGATCCTTGCTGAAGTCATTTTAATTCACTGGGGCAGTGAGGCCTGTTCCACGGTTCATGTAGTCAACAGAATTTGATTGCACTGATTATTTCTCACCATTGCTTCCCTTGGGATTTTCAAAATGACTAAAAGCCAGTCGTTTGCTAAAAAAGCACCCTAGTTTGTTTCCATGTGTGTAATGGACTATCCTAAAAGGACTTTCGTATGTATCCCCATACGAGTTAGTGGGGGGTCTGTTTTACTCTTGTCATAATGAGGAGTAATTTAAATATGTGAGTGATGTCTGAGAGAAAGCCCTGCTTTTGAAATTGTCACTCAAATGTCACCAAAGAGGAATGGACTGGCTACTGTTACAGTTCTATGCTGCTGCTGGCCAAGTGGCCTGCTGTGGCTTTGTACAACTCCTGCACCTTTGATTCTGGAGTACAGGGACTTTACTCTCTCATTCTGAGTGACTGAATGCTCTAAAGCCAAGTTAGTGCTTATAGTAGGGTGTATCTTTTAAAGAGAGACATGAAAATTTGATTTAATGACTCTGTGTTAATGGACTTGCTACTTTCTATGGTAAGTTATCATGATAGCTAATTACCTCTATTGCTTAAAAGAAGTTGCCTTATTCCCAACTTGACTTGAATCTCCACACACTGCATTTTATATCTTTGTTTGCACATTACAAAAAGGTATTACGTGAAATGATCAAGTTCCAACCTTACTTTCAGTCTAAGAAATGAAATCAATATCCTGAGGTTTCTCATTGCAGGATACCTTTCCAGACATCTATAGAGGTTTTTTGTTTTCTATACAATGAGAAACTGAAGTCTATGCAAGATGAATGAAGCTTTTGTTTAGAGGGAGGATAGAGTTTATTTTGTATTGTTCAGTAAACAGACAATTTTCTTCTTTTGTATGTTCTTATAAAGAACTTCAGGGAAATGTTGAAGAGATCACAAGCAAATTGAAATGTTAGAGCACTGTAGCAGCAGCATATTTAATGTACAGTATGGATGAAGTAACCATGGTACAAAATTTTGATTTCAGAGATGGGAGAAGAGAGTTGTGTTCAGTAAGAGAACAGTGGGAGATTTTAGTTGTTTCTTTTTGGGGCAGGGGGAGGGGTTGGTACTTTGGATAGAAACAGAGAAGAGATTATTTTCTCAAGAAATCAAATAAAGCAGAAAATTCATTTTCCAGTATACTTATCTTGAATGATCAAAGACTGATTGAAACACAGCTTCCTTTATTGTCTAAATCTGTATTTTTCCGAGAACCTAATTTATGTTCTCCCAGTGGTCTTCTACATTAAGTTCTCATTTTATTTATCTAACTGCTTTTTTAAAAATAGCCCGGTAGATATAATTCTGTTAGTCTACTTGGTTCATCTATAGGGATTTGTTTCTTTAAAAATTAGTGCAATAGAGAAATCTTTCTATTAATAGGGTACATCTGTATACAGTGTTATAAGTGTCTAGCACATTTTTTTCTCATCTGTTTGTTTAATGCTCACCATGGCTTTCTTGCTATTCCATGTAAGACCCCCTGACATTTTTAATTTCAAAAGGAGAATTATATTTTCATCAGCTTTTAAGTTAGCTTGAAACCGGTCTGTTGTATTTACTGCTAACAGATTTGTGATCCTGAGAAGACAGGATCTGTTCTGTGGAATGAGATGGCAATCAGAAGAAAGAATCCTGTTGACATCAGCAAGTTTTGGTTTAGGCTGCAAGTCCTAATGCATACGGAGAGCATAGGGAGAGGAGGAATGCAGTTGTACACGTTCAGGAATCTGCATAAGGTGTGTAGATAGCGTTTCTAAAGACTGGAGGTATTTTTCAATTTATGAATGCAACTTCCCTCAATGCTTTTATTCCTCTGTAGCAAGTAGAGAGACTTTCACCAGCTCTAGCTAGACTTTTTTTTCTTGGGATTCCTCTCATCTTCCCCAATGCTAGGTTCTGTCACCTTCAGAAATAAAGGCAGAACGTCTTTATCTCAAATTAATGACGAACTTCTCCCCACGTAACTTGTACTGAACTACAGAAGCTATTTCACTGAGAAGTTGGGTAGCAAGTGTGTTTGGTTGTAGTTGTCAGTGGCTGGAGAGCCCACAAAACCATGGCAGACAGCAGAGAGGTGTTCTTAGAAGGCACAGTGTAAAGAGTGCATAAAGTCATGAACAAATTACACAATAACAGCTTGTTTTATGACCACTGATGAGTGTCAGCCCCATTCCAGCCCTAAACAGCTGAGCTATCTTTTCAAACATTCAGATTCCTCTGGCTACTTCCCAGTGTCTTTCCTCGGTGCTCGGCCTCACTTGCATGCTCTTCCCTACGTACCCCTGTGCTTTAATGGGTCTCTGCCTCTTGAGCCATTAGTCCCAATGAATATTTACCAGGAAGCCACTGACAGGTCTAGGAATAGCTTTTTTAGATATGTTTTAATAAGCGTTTAACCCAGTATCTTGAAACTGTCCAGATCTGGAAGTAAGCGTTGTGTTCCCATGGGAACCTAGGGAAATAATCAACATCTTTATTCTTACTACCATGCATGTCCCTGAGATACCAGACTTCAGAATTGTGCTAGATCCACAGAAAAATGTAGTTTTTTTCCAGAACAAAATACCCTGTTGTCCTGGACCTTGATTACTGGCAGTCATGATATCTCAACATTAAGGGCTATTTAGAGTGAAAGGAAAAGCGTGTATACAATACTTCTGAGACTAGTAGAAGAGTTAGTACTGAGTGCCCAGCTGAGACAAATGGTAACAGGAGTTTTATGCTGCTTTGGCCAGAAAATATGTGTGTGTCTGTGATTTACCATTTAAAATATATCCGTGACACAGACTGAAAGATTTCTTTCATTTTAATGAGCGTTGTTCATGGGGAAGTCCTGGCAGAAAAGTGTGTCCTGCTTTTTGAGCTGAATAATGTCTTTCTTGAATTGGAACTTGCGATCTTTAGTCCAGAGTAGTATGCCACCATAGCCTGGCTCTGACTCTAGCTCCAGCGCTGGTGCTGCTTCAGTGAGATTGACAAGGGCTTCATAATTTATCTCCCGCTAATGTCTCTGCCTGGCTGGCTCTCTCTCTTCCATATTTAAATGGTAGTTTTTCTGTGCACTTCATAATATATTTCTGCTGCCAGCGTGCTGAGCACTTTTAAAATGTTTTTTTAAGCAAAATCAATAGGATCTTTTTTTTTATATTAATCAAGTCTGAGCCGTTAGCGAAATATTCTAGGAGTGCCTTCATCAATAACTAAGCATTTAGCATCTTACCTTGCGGGTCTGTTTTTGATTTATGTGTTAATCAGAAGAAAATAAAGTCAAACTTTGAATAACTCCCCAAATTGTGGGATACCTTAGGATTTTATTTTTTAGTATAATAGATGGTGAAGTTGCTATTCTGGGCACGAATGGCTCTGAGACTTTAATGGCTAGGGTCATTCTATTTGCTTGCCAGAGTCAAGGAAACAGTTGGCAACTGTTAATTTTATTAAAAAGGCCTTAGAGAGACAAAGCGAGAGTTCACATGTGTGTACGTGAGAGTGTGACTACTATATACAACCAGAGGAAGTTACAGACGCAGGGAATGGATTCAGCCAGCCTGGGCAAGACTACTGTCCCCATTAAAAAGCAGTCGTTGTTTCTAATAGCCATGGGTTTAACTTGCTTCTTTGTGAGACCTAAGTAAAGCACCAATACTTAAAAGCAGGTCAGGCAAGCAGGTTATCATCTGGATGCTCATGTCTCCACTCTGGGTGATGAGATGGCGCATCTTTTCTTACAATCTTAGCAGTTGATCTCAGAGACAGTATAGGTGGTAAACAGGCAAAGCAAGAAGTCGGTAATTAGGAGTGGATGGTTTAGTGCTCAGGACAAAAAATGAATTATATTGCAAGAAGAAAACCGTATTTTTTGCCAGTTCTATTTCAGGGGAAGCGTTGAAGACACTGCCGTGGCTCAGAGAAAGTATTAACGTGGCTGCCCAAGAGAAGCCTAGGGTTTTTGTTATGAGTGTGAATATCTTGGACTTTAATCCTCTTCCCTCCTCACCTCTCGCTTAAAGAAGTGGGGTCAAACCAAAGCCGGAGCCTCTCCCTGACTTTCCCATGTCACATTGCTGTGTGTGTTGTGGATTCTGAAACAATCCTATGCTCAGACTCTGGGCTGTAAAAGGGTTACGTGGCTTGTCCCTGAGAGGTTAACGGTAACTGAAAATGGGTAGGATGAGAAATGGGGCAAAGGAATTTGTAGTATAAACACACGAATGTCTTTACGGCTGACAGAATAGCCTTCCTCTTACCAGATGTATCCATTTTAGGTTACAGCTCTGTGCCTGGCCTTTCCACTTTGCATGCCGTTAACTTACCTACTGTTTGAGACAGTTCATCCTAAAACTCTCTCAACCTTTCTTTTGAATTCCTTTCCAGGTACATGTGGGCCTTGGGAAAGCGTGGAGCAAAACTACTGTGTAGTTTCTGGGGGGACAGGAAAGCTGATAACAAAGTAGAACTGCAAAGGATGAGGTGTGTCTGGTCTGCTTCTTACCTTGCCCTTTTCAGTAGTCCTGAATGCTTTAGTGCCATTTCTCTGGGACATAGGATTATTGTAGATATTTCAGAATTAAGTACTTCAGAGTCAGATCTGCAGCTGAGTGCATGCATTAAAAACAAAATACTTAATTTCACAGATGTCGCACTACTTTTAGTGGCTTCAGAACATGATTTTACAGCTTAAAGGGAGGGGGGATAGAAAAGGAATGGCAAGAGGTAAATGCATATTTCAGTTGTTACATTTTTTTTAAATAGATGGACTCATTTTTGGTAATCATATAAGAAAATACAGTAAGTAATCAAATGGAGAAGAGCTAAAGAGAAAGGACACAATTTTTACTACCTTTTCTGATTATTTTGGCACATAAAACCTTTAGCTTAAATACACCATTTCAAAGCTTAAGCTTTTCTGTGCAAGTGCATGAGAGGTTGTTACTGTATGCTGATGTGAAAAAAGGCATTTATTTTCACGTCAGCAGTTGAAAAGATAAGTCTTCTATGAAGCCCTTCAAAAGGCAGTGTTTTGTTTTGCTTATATTGAATTGCTGTATGTTCCTATTAAATCATGTTCTGCAGCTGGCTTTCCTAGGGGTCAACAAAACTGTTTCACGTTCTGCAGGTACGTAGTACGCATTCCCAGTGTAAATGGAACATTGTGTACAAACACTAAATATATTCAGAAAACAGGATTAATTCTCTGTCATCTTTGCTATGCAGATTGCTCTTTCAGTAAAACGTTATCCAGATTGCATTAAACCTAGCTGCTGCCTTGCTGCATTGCTTTGTATACAGTTTCTTCTTACTTTTATACTCTAATTTGACAAAGGATGCTGGCAGACTCTGATTTCTTGTCCAGGTGATTAATTTCGCCCAGCTGCTGCTCGTACACAGATTACTGGCTTTAATGTCTGTATTTACTAGTTATGATTTCCTAGTACTGTGCTCAGCACCTCTGCCGGAGACTCCCCTCAGCAGTGCTAGCAGAAAGAAGCGTGTGTCCACCTCAAGCTGTCCCATTCCTGGGCTGGCACATAAAGTGTCGGTGGTGCAGATTTTGTGCAAATAAACTAGGCTGTGTTAGGAGAAGACCGTGTGTCTCGTCGTGTTGCTCAGCTAACCTCCAGCAAAAGATAGAGTGGGCAACAGGGGATGGTAATGTTCTAGTACTCCTCCCTCCAAGCAAGGGTCAGTGGAAAATGTCAGCAAGGTATATGAGTACACAGCTAACTTAAAGCATGTGATTTTTTTTTCCCTTGACCTCAGTGAGAGGACTCCTGCCCTGTTTTACTAAATTATGTAAATTATTACTCACTGAATTAAGGCCTTATGTATTTAATTTTCACCTGTCACATTTGTCATTTTTTTCTTTTCTTTTTATTTTAGTAATGCAAACTGATGGATTGAAAAATTGTATTTCTTCTTACAGAGTAAAGAGAGAATAAAACAAATATAAATGGTGTGGCACAACACTTAGAGTTGTTCCACATCTAATGAATATGTAACAGTTCTAGTTTCTACTTAAACACACAACACTAATTCTATTCTGACAATTTTTATTTTTTAAAAATACATTTATATAGGAAATGCATTTCTCTAGAGGGTGCTATTAAAGGCTGTGCAGAATGGATAAACCTATTTGAGTGCGTTGGTGATCCGTTTCTAGAGCTAAGAACATGTAACTTGTATTGAATTGTGTACCACTTCCCTGCACCACTTTTATCTGTTCTCTGCTGTGTTGTAGATATTTATTACTGGAAGGAGCGTAGTCATGGAATTGGAGTTGGTATTCAGCAATTCCATTCTATCAGTGGAAATATGGAGTACTCATCCCTACTCTGCTCCCCTGCATTAACGAATCCAGGCTGGTCCTTCAGAATTGTATAGAAACAACCCAGAAATTACCATCATGCCACAGAGAAGGCAGTATATGATTAAGATTTGAGGAGATGAAATTTATCTAGAGGCAGAGCTGCATGGCTGCAAAGGAAGACAAAGAAATGTCCAGCAGGATAGCTGTTCCCATGCACGGGCAATCTGATTCTGAACATGTAAAACCACATGGCTTTTCCAAGGAAGTGCATCTTTTAGAAGAACATCCAGCTCTTGGATGACAGGAATAAAGCTCCCACCATCTATCTTGCTGTGTGTCTAAATAATTGAGTAAACTTCCCACCTCTCCTTTGCTAAAGGAGCTCACTGACTTTGATTCTGGTTACTCTTTCACTGCAAGGCTGTTTTTCAAGCCCTTCAATCAGCTCTCGAAATTTCCGCGGTTTTTGGTGACGTGGTTGGTGTTCTTAGCTCGTTTCGTTTGGAAAAAAAATAAGATGGAACGCCTGGCAGCATCTCTTCTGTTACAAGCACACACTTTGTGCTTTGTGCCTGTCATTCTGTAAGATAAAGGCAGTAATGGGAGAGTGCACTCCATGGCTGAATCTCCTGGAGTGCCTTTCTAATTGCCCTCTGTAAGAAAACCACAGCCTTTCTCTTGTCACTTCTGGAAGATGTGCATGCTTGTTGTTCTTTAGTTGGACGGCCTTTCCCAAGCCCTTCTGCTCCTGGGTTCCCAAGAATCAATTATCTCTCACTGCAACAATCCAATGGTTTCATAACTAGCCCAAGGCTCTGAAGCAAAGTTACAGACTAAGGATGTTGCTGTCTGTGGTCCAGAAGAGGAACAAATTGGCCAAGAGCAAGTAATTGTTGAGTGGCAGAAACAACTGTGAATTCTTGGTAAATCAAGAAAAATGGCCAGTGTCTGAAAACATTGGTGTGGTACAAGGCTGGGTAAAAAGTGTGCTTTGGCTTTCTGAGGTCTTTTTATAGCACTTAGCTTTGTTCTTTCTTAACAATGTTACAGCGCGCTCAGAAACATGGTTTTACTGGTATCAAGTCAAACCCAGATGCAGGTTTTGGGAAGCTCAGTAGACACAGCATTTGTTTATTAGCTGGCAAAATTTTATGTGTTTATAAATCCTTAAATAAGATGCAGTATATGGTCAGCAAAGTTGAAATTCAAACTTGCACGTGCCCCTTTCCGGGTGCACTTGCCAAGGACCTCAGCTCCAAGAGAAGCAAGTACCCTGTGGGTCCCCTGCGGCTCCTTTTTATGGCGTGCAGAGTAATTGCTCAGGATGGCATGAGCTTTTTAAGGAAAGGGGTGGCTGTGAGGAAAAAGAAATCTTCAGACTCTGTTAGTATGTTTTAATCCTTCAGTGAGGAAAATGGTTTTTTAGTGTTCATTTTGAAATCAGGTCAACCCAGTGACTTTTTAATTATATATAAGCCAAGCAGCATGCTTCATCTTCCTTTCTGGAGATTTATTTGATGCAGAGACACCTGTGAGGAGCTGTTGTCAAGGGAAGAAAACACTTCGTGTTGCACAAAACTGATAAAATATCGGATGTGTGCCCACGATGAAAGAAATTTTAGGCCACATTCAGATTTACATTTACCTGATTTCATTGACATAAAGGAATAAGAAACCTTCCGATGTGCCAACTTGTTTCGTTTCCCAGAATGTTTTCTCATTATGGGGGGTTGCTTCACTGTAATAATTTAACTCCATTGCTACGTGCATCACAGTGTGTGACTGTGGAGAGACTCAGTTCTTGCCTCTAAAATGTACGATCTGTACTGCCTGCAGCATAAGCATCTGACCTGATGAGCTGAATGGTAAGCTTCAACCAAACACAGCTGCTTTTTTTTATTATTTTGATGAGTATGAAAAGCCTTAAAAAGAAAGCGAGTATCAAAGGATGATTTGAAAGAGGAAAAAAATATTTGTGTTTTGAAACTTTTGCTTTAGGAAATAAACCTGTCAGTAATCTCCCAGGGCTAGCAGGGAGCTTCTCCAAAGCATGGGTTAATGTTTGTTTAGAGAGGAGGATTTTTAGATGCACTGTTGACTCTTCTGGTCATTTGGTTCAATGAACTTCTGCACTGTGGGCCTGACTGCCAGCTAAGGATTTGTTCCTCTCTGGGGTCCTGCTGAGTCACAAATACTTAACTTGACTTCGTGTTTCTGTCACACTGAGCTGGTCAGTGTATTGGCCAGTTTTTCAAGGTTACAGCCTGATGTATCAAAGCTTGAAAGCTGCCCCGCAGCTGGCTGAATGTAGGTGTCCAAAATTAACTCCGTCGGAAAGATGCATCTTACCGAAGAGCACAAGATGTACTAGGTATAAGGCTATGCAGAAAAAAAATGTGAAAAGAAGGGAAAAATTTATTTTTTGCTTTAAAAATCTATTTCATTATACTGTATCTGGCTTTGGTTGATCAAGCTTGCATTAGCCTGTGCAGTGTATCGCAGGCTGAAGGCAGAATGAAAAGAAACTGTGAATTCACAGAAGTTCTCCATGTCAAAACTATGATGGTTAATTGAAGAACTGTCAGTGTCGTAAGGGTGCATCACGTAAAGGTGCTCTTGAGTATTACTTAATATTCATCTGCTCATCTTCTTTCACATCTGAAAGTTCTTCATCTGCCCAAGTACATATCGCAAAGGGCAAGCCCTGGAAATGAAGATATTATTATTATGCTTTAATTTTAGAAGCAAACAGTAGAGTCAGGACTGTTGACTTGTGGTCACAAGGGTGTCAAGCAGGGCTTTAAGGCAATTATTGAGGCATTTAGTTCACTTGGAATAGGATCTTGCCTGTGAATGTGAGACAGCATTAATGTGAAACATCAGCACTCTTTCCCAGACTAGGTACATATCACAGCAGACAATAATTTTTACCTCTCCATATGTTTCCCAGTTTAAATAGAAAGGCAGGTGTATCGTGAAGAGAGGAAGTAAACACCCATGTTTATGGATGTGAACTCCTACAGCAACTAAGCTGAACAGATCACTCAGTTGGGCTGAGATTAGCAGTTACCTGGATCATGGCTCTTGTCACAAAACTGAAATGCAGTTTGCAATATAGTTTGGGATTGATATAAATATGGTTATTGGAAATATAAGCTGGTATCTTAGGGCAGGAAATGCACTTTTTTGTATAAAACTATTTTTTTAAATATTTTTGGGAGTAGTTTATAGTTCAGTTAGGTGCCTTAAAGCTGCCAGCTTGCACGTGATAAAGCCAAATTTGATCAGAACCCCACTCTTCTCAGAGTGTGCATACTGCTGTGCTCCCCTTGCCCATTAACTAATTGTGAAATATCTGCTTGTCCCTTCTTATAGTTAGATCAGTTTTAACCAGGTCTGCTCAAAATTGTCTGTGTAGTGCCCAAATATTTCCATTGATTTCAGTGACATTATTCTAGATTTATATCACTGTGATGTAGAGCAGAAATCTGCCCCGGAGAACGTGGAACCCCAAAGGCATTCACTAAACCCATTTTTTGAATAATAAAAAAAAAGATGTCAGAGTTTAAATTCATTTGTCATTGCCTCCCAATTTGCCTGTATCTAGTTATAAAGGAGGAAATGCAAGAAAGCTATCCCATTAGTTGTTAGTTCAAAAGTAGTCCAAAAAGAAAGCCCAGTGCCTCCAGTAATATCTTTCTTGCAGTAGTCTGATCTCTGCAGGTTACTGTTCGGAGTTATTTTAAATCAGCCTATCCTTAGGCTTTGCTGGCTGGAAGTACCTGTTATCTGCAATCCTGTTTAACTTGCAACTTTAAAACGTAATTGAGGATATTCTTTCAAAGCACAGTGCTTCCTGAAGCTCCATTTCTGAGAAGGATTTCACACTTTAACGAGTCGTCTTCTGATGCAGTGAACACTGACCTCCGTCCTGTTTTCGGTAAAGGTAAAATGGAAAGGCTCTGGCATTCTTTAAAATGTCCCAGCTAAATACCCTTTTATGTTTCTGTGGTCAAAAATGCAGGTGAGATTTAAAAGTCTGTCTTTTATTATTTTCTTTTAAGAAGGGACTTGCTAAGGAGCAAGTTATTCCATAAGCAACTTATTTTTCTCTGCACTACTAAAGGAGTTCAGACATAAGGGCTATTCTTTCATAATATCACATATTTGTATTGCACCCCTTACTTGGGGATATAAAAATAATTTGCAAATGTTAATTAGGGATTCCACACCAGTCAAGTGATAAGACATCAACAGATTTTCCCTGGGAAAAAATGAGTTAGGAGATGGCTGGCAGATGTGTGGTACAGGGTCCTAGTGGTAAGGCTGGGTGTTGGCTTACTGACCTACTTAACCTCACCTTACTGTTCTGGGCCTTTGCCCTGCCTTTACCTGCCTCTTTAGTCTGAAGTGATTTATGGCAAAAATAGCTTCCCAAAGTGAACAATAAAGCCCCAGTTTTGTTTCAGGTTTCTAGGTACACCATAACAAATGGATTTTTGCTTGTGGCTTCGCCGTGGTGTAGCTGCTGGGGGATGTCTAGGAAGGAGCAACTCTTGGGCTAGCAAAGCTTAGGCTGAGCTTTTTTGTGTTTTCCGTGCAACCTGGAAGGCAGGCCAGACCACAGGGCGTGACGGCACTGCGCCTTAACTGCTTCTCTGTGGTGGTGAGATTTGCCATGCTCGGTTCTTAGGTGCCTACACAGCCTACTTCTCTACTTTTGAAGGTGATCTGTGTGTCAGGCAGGGGCTAGAATACCTTTACGTTGTACGTGTGCTGCTGTGAGCAGCTGGGGTGAGGTGCACTTACCTGCAGCGGCGGGAACCAGGGAAGAGTCTTCAGCTGGCTGCAAACTCAGTGCCTGCAGTCCTGATTCTGGTTTGTGTTCTGGCGTGGTGCTCTATTGTTCTCATGACTAGTAAGCACTGAGAAGTGGCCCATTTACACTGCTCTGTTTATCAGTAGTCTAAGGAAAAGCCTGTAATCAGCAGGTAGTGAATTTTGCTGAGCAGTGAGGACGAATAGTGAGGGATTGTGTTATTTAAAAAAAAGGTCTATGGTACCTGCACGTAACAGCTCTGCAGTTGCACCATGGCAGCACGGGCTACGCGAGATCAATACAGCCAAAAGAAAATGCCATCACACAGAGCAGAAAGGCAGGAGAAACTCAAAGCTGCAAATTCCAGGCGTGTCAGGCTCCTAGGCTGGGAAGACACTGAGCAGTTCCTAGCTCTGAAGAGGAACCAGGGAAGAGCTCTATGACCCAACCCTCAATACCCTGTCAGACCGCCTGCATTGTACAAAATGTGGAAGACACCTATGGTCCATAGGAGCTGTGATGCCCTGGAGCATCAGGCTGGGGAAGAAGAGGTTGAAGAACTCTGGAAATGTGTGGGTGGTGAAGGGTAAAGGGTGGTGAAGGGTGAACTTCAGAGCTGTTCCATCAGCAGCTACAGCTTTCACCCAGCAGAACATGGAGCAGCAACTTCATGGCTGGAAACTTGTTCTTAGTTCCTAGTGTCCTCGTGGATGGTTTCCAAAGGGGTCTGACCTGGACTCCCTGAGGATCTTCTGCCTTCTCCCTACCACAGACAGAGATTTAAGGCCTGTAACAAGTTTGTGCATTATCCTGGGGAAAAACACAAAGTTCCTCCTAGGTTCACTGCCAGGTTGCAGGATTGTGTCTTCTGTTAGGAAGATAAATTTAGACTTTACAGATGACATCTGTAAGCAGAGTTCAAAGGTCAGTCTAGCTTAGATCTTTTAGTTCAGGTCATAACCTGCAGCTCCCTTAGCCTGCCGTTGGATGTCTGGGGCTGGAGGCTGTTGCAAGGTTACACTTGATTTTAGGCCAGTGCAGGAGGAAAGATAGGGAAGGCCAATAGTATATGAATCACAGAATGTAAAATATGGCTTTTTTTGTATGCTCATGAGTGTGATTCTGATTTTGCAGCCATGGGAGTTATATCACATAAAGTTCAGGTGATGAGACTAGATTTTCTGGAAGAGATAAGATGTTTGGTTTTCATTTTATGTAATACTGGAATGCAGCTATGCTGAGGGTTATTGTGTCTCTTCAGAGATACTCAGGAAGTAGAGATGCTGACCCGTCAATTGTACCTGACAGTACCATTACAGAAACATCTCTTCTTCTCTGTCAGTAACTAATATATACTGGCCTAGTTTGCTCCCAGCAGCTGCACAGCATGGCACCAGCAGTGTAATTCAAATCTAAATTTATGAATGTCTGTTAAAAGTGTGAGTTGCACTCTTATGCACTGCTTGTTCTCAAACACGTTAAAGCAGTTAGAAAATAAAGAAGTGGATGGAAAGAAGGCTCAGTAATGTAATAATAATAGTGGAAAACACATTTTCCCTTCTAGTCATCTAAGAAAAAATGTGTTAAAAGATTCTGAAAGAGTGCTGAAATCTTGCTGCTGTAGTACATGGCTCGGAAATTTTAGAGGGGGAATGTTCGTCTGTGAAGACATTGCCTGCTTCTCAGTGAGAAGACCTGGTATGCTCAGCTACAGCAGCAAAGCATAATCAGTTCTGTATTCCTTTTTATTCAGAATTATAGTTGAAATGATCGATAACCTGGGATGCAAAGACAATGAAGGGCTTCAAGTAGTCAAGCACAGAAAGCTTTCCTAATACTTTGCAAATCCTCAACATTAACCATCACAGTCCTTCTACTAACTGTTCCCATGCACTAATTATAGCCAACGTGTTTTGGCAATAACTATCTTTGACCCTTTCTAGGGTGAATTCTGCACCAGGGATTCCCCCGGGAGCACATTTCCTTGTGATCTCTGCTGTGGCAGTGTTATTTCCCTACCTCAGCACTTCTCAAAGCACTTTGTTTATAATGGTTTATAGCTCTCTGGTTCTCTCCTTCACCATGCTCTATTGTTTCTATACACAATCTTTTTTTTTTGTCTGCCTTTGCTTGGCACTATGTTTTGCCTCTGTTGGTTTTGTCGTTGTTGTTGTTGCTGTAGTAAGGGCCCAAACAGCTGGATTTCCCCTTTCCTGTATCTCTTCCTATGCCTATTTTTCTCTTCACCTTAATGAGCACCACACTCCACCGGTTTTCTTGTACAATGTAGGGTAATTGACAGGGATTCTCCAGTCTTTTTCTTAATTTATACTGCCCTTACCTGTATTATTGTTACTGCTCCTTTTTCTTTCTCATTGTCGTTGGCTCCGAAACAAAAAATAGGGCTTCAGCTGGGATAGGCATTGCACAGAGAGAGATGGAGACTCTATGTCAAAGAACCTGGAATTTAACTGATGAAGGATGGGAGAAAAGATGGGGCCCAGGGTGGTGGGGTAGCACTGGTCGGTGGCACCGAGGAAATTTTCTGACACCTGATCTGGTGCCTTTTAACACTATATGCTGATACATAGCACTTCAGTCCCTGAGGAGTTAAAGTAATAACATGTGTTGAGGAGGAAAATATATTGTTAGAGATGTCTTCCAATATGCACCCATGTACCTGGGAAAATGGGAGAATGGAGACAAGGCAATATTCCCTCTCCAAAGTGCTATTGTTTTGCCCGGTTCTTTATTTGTGTTTCTTGGTATTCATTCTTCACTTTGTCTCACCATTACCTATGGTCGCTGTAACAGTAAGAGCCCACTGTGGACCAGGATTCCGAAGTGCTAGATACGGGAAAAATTCAGACCAAAAATGCAGTCCCCGCCCCAGAGAGTGCACAGGGCCATGCCACCACCAGGCAATAGTCAGGGGCACAAAAACAGGATGAGCCTCTGCAGTGAACGGGAGTGGGAAAACCTCACAGTGGTAAGGTCACAGAAATGGACTGCAGGGTTTAGATGGGCATGGGAGAATTGTTTCTTAAAGGTATTACTTATGAAATAATTTGCAGGATATAGATGTGGCCTGGCTGTCTATAAGACCAAACAAAAGGAGGGCAACCAACTCATGATCATGAATGCCTACCAGGAAGGCGGTGGTGAGCACTGGGAAGGCGCTGTGATTGGGAAATGCTGAACTCTGTTTAGTTAGAAGGGATTGCTAGGTACCTGTGACGCACTATTGGGCTGTGACTTTGCTTGAATAACAGAGATAGATTTGCCTCTCTAGACCTGAGTCATCAACAAAACCAGCTGAAGAATTGGTATTTTTTCCAGACAAGATTGCCTAGAGATAAAGCATTGAGGGACATAGAGGACCAACAGTAGCATCTTACAGTGACCCTCTTTTCACTTTACCTCCCTTCCATACCTTGAGAGGGAGAGGAGCATCCTCCAAAAAATGTACTGAAGGAGCGATTAAAGATTAAAGGAATACTGTTTCCCCCTTTCTCCTTGTTTTCTTAATTTGTTTAAATTCATTTGTTTTCAGTTCTTCCTTGCCAGCTCACTACTTGTTCCAGGCGTTCCTGTTGCCTTCTAAATGCTGTTGCTTCTAGCTCTTCCCTTTCCTTGTCTCTCTTAAAGGCTCTCTCTCCAGCATCTACCTCTTTCCAGTCTCACTTTTCCTTCTTTGAATCACTTTCCATGAGTTCTATCTGTGCTTTTTTTCCTACTTGCAGACTGGGAAAGATGAGGGCAGCTTTCTTTAAGCCCAAGAAATATCTTTGGGTATGTACCTTAACTCTCTGAAAAGCAGAAGTTGAATTATTGTTTGTGAGGTTCCTTAGCTCAACTGATGCAAGGCAGTTTGCCATGGAAGGGTGTTACAGAGAGCTGTAGTCTTAAATTTTGAGTTAGAGATGTCAGCAGCGGTTACCAGGGAAACTTCTAAAATTACACTGGCAATGTCTCCGCTCAAATACTGTATCAGAGCTTTGGGAAATGGCACCAAATGAACAGGCGTAGATTGGGAAAGCAGCACTGTGTAAGATTCAGGGATGCTTCACATACAAGTAAAATAAAAATCCTTAAAGCTTCAGGATGATACAGGGTCTCTAGCTCTGCAATCCTAAACCAGAAAAACAGCAGGAATGAAGTAAAAAGCATTGGTTCTGTTAAAATTCATACAGACAATAGCTTTAACAGGATTATGTTTGTTAACCTCCATCTTGTGGTTTTTTGTTTTTTTTTTTTACAATTCTAAGAAAAAGAAGAGTTGCTTTTAACAGGTAATTCACAAAAATTGTAACTTGTTACTGGTAACTAATGGGAGAAGATACCCTGCACTCTGCCACCCCTCAACCTCCCAAACAAGGTATGAGTATAGACATGTATTCATGCATATTTAAAGGCATGCTAATCAGAAAGAACATTTGGGATTAAAGCAAATGTCAGAAACCTGTAAATGGGAGAGTTCCACTTGCACTTGAGCAGGCTCTTTACCTAAATACTGTAATACCTTCTCTGGCTGAGTAAGTCTGAGCCACAAGCTACTGAGATAATATTTTAATCACTACATAGTTTACCTATCCTGGTTTTCTTTTTTGGCTATTCATTGTTGTCAGAGGATGGTAAAAGGTCATTTATGGAGCTCAGTGGTTTTGGGTCTGACCTGACACACCTGGGCTTATATAGGGACAAACGTCTGTCCTTCCTGGAGTTGTCAGTCCACTGCTCCTTGGCAGGACTGGCCTGTTATCCCATGCTTGTGTACCTACCAGCCTAATGGGAATTTTTCCATGGCTGGACTTGAGGTACAAATAGTATTTCCCACATATTACATGTCTAAGTTGTGCATATGTTGTTTTTGCCTTCACTCATACAAGTCTCTGCTTTAAAATATGAGCTATACTGAGGAGAAAGTTGGGTATTTCCCATTATTAACTAAAATAGATGTTTGTGTACATAAGGCAACTTTACTTTCAAAATATATTGTCTGGCCAGGTAAACCACTTGTATTTATTATCTGATAACAAAAGTTGCTGGGTCAGCCTCTTGATTTAATAACATTTGTGGAAAGTACACTTACATTTTAATACATGTTAAAAATATCCCTTCTTGCACAGTGCTGACTGCAGCGTGTACATTTATTAATGGGTTAACTTTTGCCACTTTCTTGTAAGTGCTCTAAGAACGTAATCTAAATGTATGAGGAACGTATCCTGGAATATGGTACGTATACATCTAATGGCCAACTTCAGAACTTGGGAGTATGCTGCTGTGAGAAGCTGATTGCTATGCTGAATTCAAACCATAAAGAGTGCAAGTAATTAATCACCATATGATTAATCAAAAGCTCATCGTGCTCTGGATGTTATGCATGAAAAAAGCGCCTTAAGTAGCAAATTCCTTTGGGGTTGTGAGGAAGTTATTCTAGCTGCTGCAACATGAAGAACAGCAGTGCTGCTGATAAGAGGTGGCTGGCTGCTCCGGCTTACAATGCTGCTGCAGGAATAGATGGTGTTTTCCTTAACTTGGATGCCCTGACACAGGAGAGTGACTTTTCTTTTAAAACAGTGATCTTTGAAGATAATATCCATTCAAAATTATCAATAAAATATCAAGCTCTATTTTAACTTCAGCTGCACAGAATTATGTTTCTTTAGGTTTTAGTATGACAGGATCTGCTGACAGAGAGCGTTCATGCAAATCTAGTCCTGCAGAGCTGGCGGGAGGAAGGCTCTGAGGGTGAATGGTGAGGTACAATGGAAGTAGCTTGTGGTTGTAGGAGCAACTTCAGGAGTATGTGGCAACCTCCTGATACCATGTCTTTGTGCTTCCTATTGTTTCACCAAAAATAAATTTTTTATTCTTGATGTGAGGAGCCAGCATCCTGAAAACTTCAGCATTTTGAGTCACGTACATGCTGAAGGGGTGCTACAGTCTTTTTTTATTTTTTCCATAGCAGAACGCTAATGATACAGCAGCTCCCTTCCTGAGGAGCAGAGCTGACACACAGATCAGCAATTCTGAGAAGCTGTGGGAACATTTAATGAGATGTACAGCAGGTAGTCATTCGGTTGAACCAACTGCAGCCCGCCATGCTGACAGCTCATGGGGAAGGGGCAAGTTGCTGAGCGCCTCTTGGCTATCCAGCTGTTTGCTGTGGTTTGTTGGGTGGGAGTATGCAGAGCTGCACAGCAGTGTGTGACCTGACTCCACGCTTTCTTGACCCACCATTGCTCATGATATCTTCTTGCTTAGGTGTGGGGCAAAGGAAATGAAAGTGAAATGGTCCTTTTCCTCTGAGAAGCAAAATTGCAGTTTAGAGAGAAAAGTGAAGGATGTTTTTCCCTAGCTCTGCAGAAAACCCTGCAGGACATGTAGGGGAGTTTAGCATCACTTGCATTTTTTTCCCAGTCATAAATTAGATTTTAGGCATTGTTATTTGCAGTACTCTGGTGTAGACAATAAACACACAAAGCTATTTTATGAAAATTTGGAGCTCTTAATTTAAATCCTACTTTTGTTCCTTAATCTTCACAAAGGTGTGGAGAAAGCCTGAGAAAACATGGGTGAGTATATTATAAGATATTCCTCTTTCTTTAGGGTAATGTTTAATGATCCGTCAGTGACTGAGTTTACATACATTAAATATTTATTTTTCTTCTGTAGAGCTGAATGGCGAAATGTGCTCACATTCCTGCCAGATCACTAATTGGGTAACTGCAGATGCTTAGGGTATTTCTGAAACAGCAGTTTTATCTGTGGTACTTGTCTCATTAAGGATTTTACTGTTTGTATTCCAGAAGTCATGAATTCTCCAGCTGGGGCTGGGGTTTGATAAATTGTCATTTCGTATGCTTGAAAAGTAACCTTATTACATCTGAGTAATAAAAATTGTCAGTTTGCATTATTTTTTTACATTTTAACAGCACAAATTTCTGTTCATTTTCAGTGTTTGCAAAATCAAGATTTTGTTGAAATCAGTGGGTTTCTACTAGTTGATCTGGCTGCAGAAACAAAACTATAAATCTGTGGTATGTGTGTGATTTCTTACTGCTCCTCTATTTCTTTAATTTCTGTGCTCAGATTTCTGGTGGGAGTGTTTTCTCAGACCTCTTGTTGCTGTATTCAAACTAGGACCATTCTTCTTGCAAGCACAAAGTAGCCTTGGCTTTTCTTCAGGGGGACAAAACCCAGGTGGTGACTGGCAGCCATGGGAATGAATCCTTTCTGCCTCCTGTTACTGAGTGGTCTGATGCCAGCACCAATCTCCATTTCCCACGTCATCTGTCCCTGGGGTATTTCTGGGGAATGCCTCGTCTGTGCTGGGTTGATTCTGCCCCAGACACAGTCACCTCCACCACTAAAGGCAACAGGATCAGCTTTTAAGGTGGTGCTCAGCGTTTGTTAGGGAAGGTAGATTGAGTAGTAGCTGATCCTACTCAAGTTGTATTTAAGGTCATCCCATGTCCTCTCTGGGCTTTTTTTCCCCCCATAGGGCAAGGATTCCCTTCAAGCTGCTTCCTTACACCTGCCCTACTCCCAGTTGTGATGCTGGCAGTTTTGCTGTCCTCTGCTTTCTACACTCTCATCTTTATTTTTTTGGGGGATAGTCCTCCTCAGGAACTCTCCTCTTTGTCACAGCTGAGCTGCAACATCAGTTTAGCCTAGCAGAAAGCAGCTGAGCTTGTATAAGGTGTGCAGAGAAGGAGCCTCCTTTCCAGAAGGAGCTGGGCTCAGCGAATGAATCACACATTTCTCCTTCTCAGGGGAGCTAGTTTATCTACTGTTTATTTTAAGTTCTGCCCCAACCTCTCTTTAGGAGCCCAAGAAATACCTCAACTCTTTCTTGTCTTCAGCTTTCAGGTGGAAAATAATATTCAAATAGCATACAGGTACTAAATCTCCCACTTGTTTGCAAAAGGCCCTGAGATGCTGAAATACTGAAATCTTCAGAGAAGAATATTTATTTATACTGTGTGTTATTCTTATAATGTCACCCTTAAGTGCACCATTTGCTGCTCTGAATGTTATTGCATAGTCTAAATACCACTTTAACATTGAAGCTAATGTTGAGTCTTTAAAAGAATTTTCCCTAATGGAATTTTAAATATAGACAAATGAACATGCTAAGTCTTTTTTTTTTAAGGTTTGGTCAATCTTAATTGTTTGCTTAGTTATGACTGGTTCTTTTTCTTGGCACATTAACGATATTTATATATGGAGCACCCTATGGAGGCTTCATAGCCAAAATATTTGAAGTCACAAAGGGTCAAAGCTGCCATTCTAAAAGCTCAGTTTAGAGTTACATTAATGACATCCATAGTTAGTAATTTCTAAGGTCACATCGTGGCAGGTTTACTTATCTCTTTGTAGCCCATGAGCAGTCTATTTAATGACTACTGCTTTTGTATAGAAGAAGAAAAAGAATTCAAGACAGAATCTTTGGCACTTTCATCTTTAAAAATATTTAATATTTATGCTATCAAAGTGAAAACTTCCTTAAGGTAATGACAACTGGAATCATTCAAAATATTCCTACAAGAGGTAAGCTGTCAGACTGACGGTCCACTTTCGAGTATCGCTTTCTCCGTAACCTGCCCATCCCCCTTCTTCTTTCTTGATTTATCTGCCTTGAAGCTTTTAACTCATATGAATCTCTCTCTTGCCTGTAAGGTTTCATATAATTATTTTTTTTTATGAAACAAAGGTTATTTGTAGGGTGATTTTTTTCCTTAAAATCAAGATTATTCCTTTATAACTACGTCCTCTAAAATATACAGTAGCATATGTCCATCCCCTTTTGTATTTATTTATGAAATATAACAGCACAGGAGGCTTAATCATCTAACTAAACCAAATAATTTGTTGTTGCTTTGATTAGTTTGTTAGAACGTTTTTATTGTGGTAAGATACATATAGAGGAAATCCAGCCTCAGTGTGTTCTGTTTCACCATAATATACCGAATCAATAGTTTTTAAAAATAGTTTTAAAGCTAAAGTATACATTCCTGGATCTACTGTCATTAGCCAGTGGTTTTCAATGCCTAAATTATGAAATTGGTCTCACTTTGAGTTCTTTTTTGAGTAGAGCAACTGATCTCAGTGAAGGTGCACGAAAGTTGTGAGCTGTTTCTGCAGAGGATTCTTTTCTGTGGTCTTCAAATATTAAATAAATTGCCTGAGGTTGAGTAGTCAACTTATTTTGATAGAATCAGGTGAGTTTATGCTGATTTATATATCTAGATG